>NNCF01126512.1:1525045-1537776 GCA_002313205.1 Laupala kohalensis
TACCGAACCAACATTTGCTTGGAGTAAGTGAGGGAAATCTTAGCTGAAAACATCACTCAATTCGGCCGAGCAGGGTTTGAGCCTATACTCCACCGCTCAGTGGGATCGCGGAAACAAACACGCTACCAGTAGACCACTGCTGTCAATGTATCTATTGAAAATTTGTATCTATTGAAAATCAATCAAAACAGTTGTGAAACTAACCCCACGTGATAAACAAAAGAAAGAACTTAAGCATAGAAATAGGATGGTCAACAACAATTTTCAATGTGTGCTCATAACGTGTAAGAACTTAAAAGAGGAAAGGTACTTAGCAAATACGTTCGCTTAGTATCAACACAATGATAATTTATTGCTTCTTTCACAATCTTCTAGTAAGTAATTATTTAATTTTTAGGTACCGAAGGAAACTTATAATAATAAACCTTTATCAGTGTTTCTCTTTCTAAGTAAATGTAGTGTTCGTATGTTTCCGAGACAAAAGGATTTATTTTTACTCCTTTCAAAAATTCGAAATTTTCTTTGACATAGTTTTATAGATGTATGCAAACAGGTAAAATAAACAACGTAAAATATCAGATTAACCTCTAAAGCTTTTTATTATTCTTAAAAAAGAAACGCTACATCCACGCTTATATTAAATAGAAAGTACGAGAAACGTCTTTTTTTGTTAGCACATAAATATGTATTTCCATATTAAACTAAAAATGAATTTCTATATACAATAATTTCATTTCCTCCAGAATTTTGTCATTATCAAAAACGCACTCTTACAAAGTTTCCTAATAGTGATGAAAATTAGTGAGAAAAAAAAGAGCGTTGCCTGTCATGTTTATGTCGTTGTTTCATATGCGAGACAGAGTAATGAATCTGCCCCAAACATGCGACTCTACGCAAAAACCATCCCTTTTCTGATATTTTAATTAACATTTCCAACTAAACGATTGTTTCCTCCAAACATTTGCCATTGTGAAGTACTAAAAGTAATTCCGCAATAACAAAGTAAATAGAAAAGTATACAGAAACGTTTATGCACTATCTTAATTAAAGGCCTTAATGTATTTGTAACATGCTCTTTGTGAGCATAAATTTAAAAAAATCATTTTCATATGATAATTTTCATTAACATTCAATTATACCATTAAAATATACGTAGAGTTCATAGTTTGTATTTGGTTGTTTCATATCTTAGTAAATAGTTCGAAGTAAATAGTTTGAAAAAAAATACGAATTAATAGACTTTTAATAGACTAAAACCCGTAACACTCACACATCATACTATACAATAGCAAATTAAAAAATTAACCCTCGAATAAATGTACGTCAAAGCTTGTATATTGATACGCCTGAAATTTCCATTGTAAAAGAACCAAGTTAGAATTGATTTTGAATCGTTAATTGCACTACCGGTCCTGAACGTACTCAATGAATAACGCATTGTTTATGTAGATTCCATTAGTGGTGGAAACTCACATCCAATGAGATAAGAGAAATGTGTGTGATATAGGCAGGAAGCAGAGAATTTGAGGGCCCTGAATGAACATTAATTCTATAAAAAAGCTATCTCTTTAGAATACCTTCCACCCATATGCACCACAATTCAATGACAAATCGGAAAATTGTTTCGTTTTTCAGTTTCACTTTCTTCTTTCAGCTTCAGCGATGTATGTTTGATGAACAATTACCATTTGTGAATGTTAAAATTAAAGTTCTATTATTTAACACTTTTCAGAATACGGTTACTAGAAATATATGGAAATATATGATGCTTGAATAAGTACTGTTATTTTTAAATAATGTGATATCTTTGTCTGGTAAAATAATGTGGTTTAATCAAACTGCTAGTCTTCATATGACTTCAATAATTCTAAGATGATTGTCTTTACTGTAGTAGCAAAGACACTTTGAAGCCAAATATTTTGCTATATTCACGAAGCAATCGGTGGTACGAGTAACTGCTGTTCTATAATTTCCTTAAAATTAATGACAGATATCTGACATATCTTTTATGTTTGAATAATTAAAGAAATGATTTTTTTTTCGAATACATAATTTTTTGTATTTTTTATTTTTTTACAAATATTTTGACACAATTCACTATTTTCAACCTGAATATTTTTCAACGATGCTGTCCATGGAATTATGTCCTATGGACCGTAATTATTATCAATTATAAAATAATTCGAAGAAAAATGCACGGCTATAACTGAAATAGTATTCGAGAACTGCAGCCCTTGTGCGAAGATTCTAAATTTCCCAGAGAAAATTCGTAATATCTGAAATAAAAAATATGTAATTTCTGTAAATAATACTTACCAGAAAAATTAGGTACTCTATAAACACGCGTTTATTATTTTTCTGTGTACATATGCATTGTGTCTTGATGAAAACTATATACACATTCTTTTTTTTATTAAGTTTATTTTGTGGTAAATAATTTATGGATAGTAATAGTCGTATACGTGTCGTGGTGTTTTAGCAATGAAAAAAGTTTCAATAAAAAACCGAAACGTCGGTGAGTTTTTAAGGCTCTTAAACGATCAAGATTTCAACAACAACAAAAGTGTGTGGAGCTATTTGAAATATGCGAAGAAGAGCGCTCGTGGAGCATTGTAGCCATGCAAAGTAATGCACATTTTTACCTTAATACTTTTATTACTCTCCATCATGAAATCTTCGGACGAGTCCAGAGAGAGGAAGCTCAGTTGAAAGTTGCGAAGCACTGAAGCGATGGAAAGTGCAGAAAACTTGGTAAAGTTCAAGCCGCGCGCCGCGCCGCCTCGGGAGTCTGAACGACGGAAGACGTTCCGACGTCCCCATCCCTCACGTCACCCATCTCCCGTTCGCCAGCCCTCAACGTATCTCCCTCGACGTAACGTCTTCCCGATCGACATTCCTCTTTTACCTGGTCTCTCTCAGTAATTAAATGATCGTTACGTTCGTCGCATCCCGCTGTCAAACACGCAAAGTTTACGCTGCTCGAGACGTGCAGAGGAACACTGAAACCAAATGAACGAGGCGGATGAGCTCACGTCCGAGAAAGATTTTCTCGCAGCGGAATCTCAGCTCCAGATGTGAGAGTTGTTCGTCGTCGACTACAGGAGGAAGGAATGGAGTTCATTAATTCCACTAATACTTTTAATGGATTTGCATAATAATTCCATTTTAACTTTCAATTCGATTAACTACTTATATATTCGTTTGTATTCCCTTAACTTTAACGATGTTCAAATGTCAAGAATTGCGAGATGAACTTCTCTAGCACGAGTTAATAATCGCTATGTCTTATTTCTAAAATGTTATATTCGGCAAATATCCCTTTTCCTATCGTTTTGCTACCCCAATTGCCAAAAAATTAGGTATAATAGCAAAAATTATAATCTGGACATTGGAAGGTTTATAATCTTACATTTCAACTACGTACCATAAAGAAATAATTTTGAATTTAAAACCTTTTAATGACGAATATAATTTATTTTCTGCTTTCTTAACAACAAACGCCGTTTAAGTCTTCATCAGGTGTAACAAATTATAACAAAAAAAGTAACAACAGAACAATTTAACATATCAAAAATATAAATGGAAGAAAAAAAGCAGAAATCACACAAACATGTCATAATATTATAATACACGCGCTGACGCACAAAAATGATGGAGTATTTAAATATTAGAACATGTATGAGTAGTTTCAATTAGAGTCGATACGTTGTGTTCCAAAAAAAGCACAAAATAAATGGTATTCGTCCATCAAAATGTCGTAAGTCTAAAATTATTTCTTTAATCTAGATTAAATAATGGACGGTACTAGAATCCACTGTCGTAGTTCGGTTTCAAATGCAGACTGAATTCTGTATGTGCTACTCTTTTCCGCTCGCTCTCAGGTGTCGCTACTGATGGATCGATCAATCGATGAAGATCGTAGTTAGTTCATAACCAGTCTCTTATGTGACGCTTCTTACTTGTCGATAACATTTTTTTTGTGGGGTTTTAGGGTTGTCGATGACATTCGACAAAACTTGTAGAATGGAAATTGAAATAGTTGTTGATGAGGATTTTACGGTCATTTACCTAAAATACAAATTGCGAAACATTGCAATGTGTCAAATGGTTCAGCGAGCCAACCAAAAATAAGTATGTCTACATGGGTGTGAAACCTTTGCGTGGGCCAACTAGTATTATTAATAGACACTTCTATTATTATTAATAGACACTTTATTTTAAAATTAGGCTTCTATTATTATTAATAGACACTTTATTTTAAAATTAGCTTAAATATTTTATAACACTACAGAAAATAAATCTAATAGCGAATATTAATATGATATATATTAATAATAGGCTCACCGGACAAGGCCCTAACAAGAGCACAGGTAGTTCAGGCGAGAGGGAAAATCGATCATATTAGTTTCTTTTATTTTTTGTACGAATGTTTGTCATCTCAGAGAGAATATCATATTTTTAAACATTTTTGTTTGCAAAATAGTAAGTAAAATTTTCTCGCTCTGAAAAACTTCTAGACTTTTTATTGTAATTTAACTTAATATTTGAAATATAATGGCTCAAATCTAATGGTAAATTTCAAATATATGGGTAAACAACCTTAATAGTAACAATCATTAAATTTCTGTTCACATGTTGAAAATAACAAAAAATCAAAGAATAATTTCCCTGGTTGCGAAAGCAAACTTTTAAAGTCATTTTGTTGATATTCCATTTTATACAATAAAAACCAAAAACCCAATAAAATACTAGAAAATTTTTGTTACATAGTGTTACCTAGGCGAGAGGTGGTGCCACATGGCAATAGAAAAATATTAGTCACCTGGGAGTGACTAATATTTTGTCCGGTGAGCTTATGTTAGTTATGTATCC
This sequence comes from Laupala kohalensis, assembly GCA_002313205.1. Classification (NCBI taxonomy): domain Eukaryota; kingdom Metazoa; phylum Arthropoda; class Insecta; order Orthoptera; family Trigonidiidae; genus Laupala; species Laupala kohalensis. Next base: position 1,529,918 of record NNCF01126512.1, read on the forward strand.
AAAACTTAACAACAAGTTTAAATATTTAGAAGGAAAATGCAATATTTATCTTATATAATACAGAATGTTTAGTATTAATAATATTACAGAGATATTTTTTCATATTTACATTATTTTGTATCGTTGTTTATTGCGAGAAAGTTTATATGAAAACATTGAAAATACGGGTGTCGGTTTTTAAAACAATAATGATAATAAGAACTTTCTCTTCATTATGGGGTAAAACATTCTTGACGGTATAAAACAGCAGAGTCAAACGATTCACACTATTTTGACTGCAATGAGAACAATAGAAGAAAAGATCCAGTGCCAGAAAGCATGTTTACAAATGTCTTTAAATAATATATAGATTATGTCATAAAGGTTGTTATCTATAAAAAATAAAGTTTTAGAGACAATCTTTCACATATCAATTCACATTAAATATATCTTGCCTTATCAACTATTTCGTAGGGAATACTTTTTTTTAATGATCTGTGAATATGAATTGATAGTTGTAATTTTCAGTTAATTTACACGAATTATACAACTGTAATGAATGCTCGTGATGACGCTGAGCAAAGATATATGGAGTGAAATCCGATTAAGAGGAATTATATGTTGATGTGCGATTTTACGGACCTTACAAATCTCATATCTTTTCATCACAACAAATCCAGCAATTATTCGAAGGTAAAATTTCCATAAAGCTTGTTAGATATCATACGTCCTAAATGAAACATTCTTCGGATCACTAATCATATAAAATCAAAATATATTAAAAAAATCAAATTTGTATTATTCGACCTAGAATTAACTTTGTAGTTCATATATGTGTTTAAGTATTCATCCTATTACATAAAATTTAAGGAAAACATTAAATATCACTCAAGAGAAAATACCAGTTTCTCTTCCATATTATTTACTCCAGAATGAACCATAAGTCATGTTTAGAATTCACACATTTGTGAAAACACTCACCGATAATTCTATTGATATGCTGAGATCAACAAAAATAGGTATTCGGCATTGACAACAAATCATGATGTGCAACATACTCAGAAGGAAGCATGGAATTGCTGTCATTAGATGATCATTATCAATATCATTATTGCCAATACTGCCATTATCAGAAGCACAATCGCAAAGGGTGCGATGCTCAGAGATGCATAAGATTAATGACCCTCGTTAGTTAGGATTGCAATTTCGCGTTTTCATCATTTGCTAAACGACTGGATTAGAGCGGATGGTCTCTGTCCAGCTCTATGGATCGGTCGAAGTCGCACAGATCGATAAGCTGAAGTGAGGACAATCGCACTGTTACTCGCAGCCAATAGAAACAATGTTATGTCAAGGAGAATATGAAACGTCATTACCCATACCATCATTAAATAATTACATGTTTGTAAAATACAAAAAAAAACCTTACTTTTAACACTTATTATATATAAAAATAATTTAAGTAGAATCAGGTATAACTAATATCATGACAAATTTTTATTAATACTAATAATCTTCATAATTCATGAAAATTTTCATTATTTATATCCATACACGTGAACAGTCTACTAGTACTTTTAAATCGTTCGATCTGCTAACACCATTTGTTTCTCTCTTTATTCAACTCCCCTTAAATTGTTTTCATTCCTCATCTTATGAATTGAGAAGATTAACAGACTAACACAAATGCGCTCATGGCTCATCACAGACAGCGACGCAACCAAGGAGCTTATTCCACAGAATTCCAAATTTATTCATAGCAAGGCAAGGACGGTGGTGGACGTGTAAATAGTTCAATGACTACGTTCGTGGAAATGAAACGGCCTCGTAAATAATGAATTACACGCTGGTCATGATAAAATATCCTGTGAAACATTCTGTACTAAATTTGGAATGGCAAGAAAAGATATCGACTCTCGAATCACTCCCATATTATTGTGTATCTCTCCGATTCCGTTTGCACAGGAAGGTGAAATATGAAAGCACAATGATGCGAAACTTTAAATACGTCAAAATATTTTTTAGAAACTTAATGCTATGTATATTTGCTATTTATACCACGCTTTTAAAGAAAGAATATTCTGTTTTGTCTGGCAATTAAAAAATTGTCAGACATTGATAAGTCAAATTTTTACACGAAGACTAATTAATTCCATTAACAACAATATTCACATTAGAGAATTTAAATACAAAGTAGGCAAACATCGAGAAAGTATCGTTTTAATATTACAAAATGAGTGGCTTAGTAATTTTACTTTCTACTTAATTACGTCATTATTTATTTTAATGTCTTTGTATATCCCTTGCTTTCTGGCTATTTTCCATTTATTAGTATCCAGGGACCAAACAGCACGCGAAAATTAAACGTTGGAACGAAATATAAATATCTTTTCTCACACGCCTGTGCGCTAAATAAATCAGAAATGGATTTATTCCAGTTCTATCAAGTGCAGTACCATTATACATACATTGCGAATTAATGTTAGAAATGAAATATAAACTCACTAAAGATTTCAAATCGATATATCCTCGTATTGCAATTTACCGATCAATCAGCTCCAATCACGACAGCTCCTAGCTTCAATCAACCTGTAATTAATTAAGTTATCTGTGGAATATCTCATTAACACCTGATCAGTTGTTATTTCCATCTGGACCATTAATAATGCGAGGTATGTTTCGGCGTACGTGAATGATGGATGTCTGGGAAGTACTGCTGCAGTCAGTACAGAACTGAGGGATAAGGGATGAACACTGCAGGTGGGGATATTGCAGTGACAGCGGTTCTGGTGATGATAGAAGGGAGAGAAAACCCGTCTCGGAGGAGGGGGGAATAGCGTGCCACACAGGGAAAGAGTTGCAGGAATAGAAAGTATGGTGAGGAAACTTGAGGTCAACGCCATTGAACCGGGAAGAAGAATGAGTGTTTTTACAGGACGGATAGAAAACGTGGAACAAAAAAAGAAAAAAAACGGGATAGGAAACAGGGATGCGATCTATGCACTAAATGTCATGAGGCCACAAGAAGTGAGTTGAGAGTTTACAAAACATTTACGTTACAAGACTCTAAGCAGCATTAATTCCTTGCGGGTACAAAAAGAAGGGTAGAATAGCATGGTCACATTAAGATTACTTCAAAATATTACTATCAATCAAAATTACGGGAGCAAATGAATAGAAAATTATGAGAACTAGTAAAAACCAGTTGAAATAAAATGTAAAGGAAATGTTTTTGTGATGTTGGCATGTTTTGTAAAATCAATATCCCGAGCACTGGCGAGGAGAGGACGCCATCTGATAACCCCGCACCACCCAAAAACCGCTTGACCGCGCACCGCTACAAAGGTCACTTGGCTGGACTCGCATGCTTCAGTGCAGTGGTCGAGCGCATGCAAATGCTTGCAACATGACTCTTCTTCCCTCTCCCCGCCCACAAGCGTTTTCTCGGCCGAGCGCTCGAGCAAACGGCGGCAGCGTAGGGACGTAAAGCTCCGCGCGGCTTCCAAAACACAGAGAGGCAGCGAGCGCTCAACTCACGGCAGAAGCCGCCGCTGCCGGTGCCGTCCGCCGCGCCAGTGCATTATTTACGAGACGCTACGGGCCACCAGAGAACGGCACGCGGAACAAACGGCTCTTCCGTGTACGCTCGCCACGACAAGGGTTGGAGGGGCGCGTTGAGAGACAGGCGGTTTATGCAGACTCACTCAGCTACATACAGCACTTTTTACTTTGAATTTCATCGTAAAGGAGAGATGGCAAATGTGCTGTTCTTGTCTATTCACTTCCTCGGAGTTCTTATCCAATAGTACAGATAAATGGATAACATTGACTTATTATATGTATTAATTTTATTATCAATAATTAATAAGTTATTATAAAACAACAGTTTAACATTATAACAACAAGGAGATAACCTAAAAGATTCAAATTATTTTTCAACATTCAATATGTAATAATATAAACGATGCACACGTCCTACACATACCCGTCAATGCAGAGAGAAAATTCTTTACGAGAGGAACTTACAATTTTAAAGGGATATGGATGGCTCTTGTATTATGAACGTTAACCAAAAACGTTACTACCAAAAGGGGTGATTAAGGGTGAAATGAGTAATTTTCTTCTTGTAACTATATATTACGAAGAAATAAAAACATCAAAGTTTTTCTACGTAAATATAATATACTAATAACACTATCGAATGACAATTTTTTCACAATAATTATGATGATACCGACGGATAATAATAATGATATATTGGTTACAGTCATCTGGACAGCTTAAACAAATTTGACACCTTATCTTAGGTTGGATATACAAATATCACCAAGATTTACCAGGCATATACAAGCTGAAAAACGTGTGACTAACGTAACAAATACGTTAAGTATATGTAAAGGAGTTTTCCGTATGTGTACACATAATGGCAGTATTAAGTAATGCAACGACGGGGAGGTATCTGATCGCCGACAGTTGCGGAAGTCGTCAAATAACTTTGTTTAAATAGGAACATATAACACTATCAATCGATTGCTTAGTAAGGAGCGTACTATATTAGATGTAGTAATCGATTGCTTAGTTTAATAATAGGCTCCTATATAGACAATGTTATTTGACGACCTCGGCAACTCTGTTATCAGTTGCTCGCCACTAGTTACCTAATGTAACTGGGTCCTTAGATTCAGAATCCAACTAATTATCATTGGAGAATGACCAACTTCAACCATCGAACAATTTCGGGAACCAATAGTAAGGGATTAATAGGAAAATAAAAACAGAACTTTTTTTTTATATTTGATTCATCGAAATATAAGAATATGTTTATGTCAAAATACCCTAAATATATTAGTCAAATATTAGTAAGAGCAAACTAACTCTAAAGTAGGAGCAACTAACATTTACAGAAATCCAAACATTATCAGCGTGCATTAACAATTTCTAAATTTTCATCTCAGTCTTGAATTGTATAATGGTACACCTACCATGAAAAATACTCGTTTCCAATTAGTCAGAGTTCATACATTCACAACATTCACTGTAGAAATAGTGCCACATTCTTGATTATAGGCAGGTTGGCATAATTTAAATGGATCTTTAATTGAAAATAACAGTGTTTGTTTACCTACTTGATTCAATAAAATATGTTTATGGTTTTCACTTGTAATTTTAACTATCTCATTTCCTGTTTCACAACTCAATAACTTTATTATATTTATTCTTTATTTATTAGATATATTGACGAAATCACATATACGAACATATCTTCCTGCAGACTATTTACAATCGTATATGACAGTACTTTTAATATAATTTCACTGGACGATGTCACCAACAACACATCACACTCACCAATACCAACATAAATATAAAAATTGATGAAATGCATTAAAATATTTTTTGTTTGTGTTCATATTACTACAGGTGCTAGACAAATGCGTCAAACGTAATAGTAAATAAATATATCCACATCAAATCATATTGCTGTTTGGTTAGTGGGCATTGCATTTCAAATTAAACTCTATTTCAGAGTATTTGTACAACAACAAGAGTAAATATTATTTTAAACTAAAATATGCGTGGAATCCTTTACACAAATATATTCACTTTTATTACACCAAAGAATCTCAACACACATAAAACGAGTTTAGCTTCGCGATACACGCTGATTATGTTAAACGTAGTAGAGCGGTAAGATTAAAAATAACAATGAATTATAAAGAGTTGTCTTAGATTATTTAACGATCAAATTTATTAACACTTTTGAATAAATCTTTAAGAAGTAAATGTTCAACGAAACCACATATTTTCAATAACAACGATAGGTTTTATCACGAGTTGGTAAACGAAACCAACGATTGGTACTAGCTGACGTTTCCGAACATTTATTGCTCTATCTTCAGAGGTGTAACAGAGTGAAAGTCATACAAAGCGTACAATAAAAACAACAGTATACTTCAAATGTATGAAAATCTTACCGAGTAACCCAAAGTATTGTTAATATGACATCCAATGATTAAAGCCTCCCATAACAACCATATTATGTGTACAATTTAAAACTTAACAAAAAGCAACCATCGGGAGAATTGTGCTGCGTGCCACTAAAAGAATGACCAAATATACACTGAACAGATTTGATGTCGTGAACGGAACTTAATCTAGCACAGATTCTGAGAACACGAATCAAAGTCGTCATGACAAGAGGATATGACGGTCGTATAAAGAACATTGCAAACACAATTCAATCATGAAAGTATACTGATATGCCATTGATACTATAATGAATACATGTACTAAATTAGAATAGGAAGTTGGCACAAAATAATAATATATGTACAAGAATTCCGTTAGAATTATTCGCAACATATTAGATTATCATGAACAGTTAAGATGCTGATTATAAAAGAAGGGGGGGAGTACAATGAAAGAAGTGCTGATTTGACTTTCTAAATACATACATGAAACAGGACAACGAATACATATACTTGATTACAAAAAGGAGTTAGCATAAAATAATAATATATGTACAAGAATTCTATTAGAATTATTCAGAACATATAAGATTATTATGAAATTTTGAGATTTTTATTGTATGCTTTGTATAACATCCACACTACTACAACTGAAGATGGAGCAATAAATGTTCCGAAATGTCGGCTAGTACCAACCGTTTGTTTTGTTTGCCAACACACGATAAAATCTATCCTTGAATATCAACATTGCTGATAACCTTCAAATTTCTATTTTCAATAACGTTTAAATATTCCTTATTGATTTGCTGCATGATTTATAATATTCAAAAATAGGGAAAATGTATCCTGTTCTAAAAAGTCATTTCTTAACCATATTAAAAATATCAACTCGTACCAGAATGTGTAACCCTAATTTCATTCCCTTCGTATGTTGTAGTTGCCTATACTCTCCAGTGGTAGGACGGAGAAACATATACGAGAAGCGCTAAATGGGAGGCAATACTTACTTTCTACTATCAACAGCAAAGTATCGAGGTTAGAAGTATCAACATTGGTACGATTTGAGCGTCGAAAAGCCAATTTGCTGCCGGAAGCAACGTGTCAGTATACAACATTCTACCTTCCATGTCTCGTCGGAAAGAAATCTCTGCTCAGGGTCCTCCAGTACATCGGCAACCACATCCTCTCCACCGCGCCAGGGACTTCCGGCGCGTCAACAGATGCGCAACTTCTAATCCACCTGCTTTTTCCGAGGGAAGACCCAACGCAGAGCTAACGCTGCTGCTGCCGCAACCTCCCAATACCATCACGGAGAGTGATGTGGAGTGATATCTCGACTCCAGGAGAATTGTCGGACATGTGTCCAAATTTTGAACGTTTTCATGAACTAAAATGTGGAAATCAATATCAGCTCAAACTACACAACTTCCCCTCGACGTTCCTTCCGCATGTATATATTTGAAATTTTTTTCTTTCTACTAAAAACTATTACATATGTCACTCTTCCTTCACAATGACGTTGCATCATAGTCAAAACCATACATAAGGTATAAATATTTCTTTCATTTTATGAAGTTTTGTGATCATCATCCTTGAACCCTCATGCGGCTGTTCCCGTGATGATGAAACATAATTACAAAACTTTTTAATTAATAAATAGTGGTTTCAAGTATGTTAGTAATAATCCTGATTTAAGTTATTTAATTGAATTTGAGAACTTCACAAAGCTATTTTGTTCCTACGAAATCGTTTTAGAATCTTTGAATAACAAATGATACGTAGTTCTTAACCACTTTTTGTCATTGAATATTTATACTTTTATGAATACGGCGTACTTTTTCTAAAGTTTCAAAATGTCTCCCATCAACACCCCAGCAGCAGTTAAGATATAAATGGCTAACGCCCACATGA
>NNCF01126512.1:1545700-1556240 GCA_002313205.1 Laupala kohalensis
ATGATATACGCTTCAGAATCGGGGGGAATACCGCAGGTCAGTTAAGCTATATATATATATATATTACACGCAAAAACGTAATAAATACAAAGAAAATTATACCAAGTGGAACCGAATGGAACTAATAGATGAATCAATAATTTAAAAGATAAAATAACCTCATATTTTACGTTACGTCTTCGAGGGATGAGATAATGAATGGTTCAAAAATCTTTTCCAAGAATCTTTTCACTTCTAATTTTGAAGTATTTCACGATCATTCACAGAAGTCTCCAAACAAAAAATTCCACAAGGAAAAAGTGTGAACGCAGAGGATGCAAGTATAAACAAGATGGCTGAAAAAGAATACGGGATCCGTAGATAGAAGAATAAGAAAAATTATGCCCACAAGTGGGGCGGATGTAAAAGAGGTGAAGGCCTAGCGATTACGGTGTGGTAATGTCACGACAGACGACTCAGGAGATGCGATGGAAGGGAATAGTGGAGAGAACGCATCTTATTCAAGCGCCACCAGACGCACGCAGCGAACAATAACAGCGTCTCCAGCGCCTAATCCGCTGTCATCTGCACCAGGCTACTTGGGATCAAAGCTCCAGCTTTCATTAGTCATCGTACAGCGACGCACTACTACTCATTGCGCGCTAGTGACGTTGAAAGCACATGCTGATGTTCACGAGAGAGAGAGAGAGAGAGAGAGACGTAACACGAACGGTGCCTTGTGGGAGTCCATAGAAGGACAACTCAGTCCTACTTTTTCAGGGAAATAAACTTATTGAATAAAATACATATCAACATTTATTAAATAATTGTACCGACCCAGGTGAGAAGATTATTTATTCACTTAAGATCACATCACACATAGACTTGTAATACCTAAAAGAAGAAGTGTACGATACTTAAAACAATAAAACACAAAAATTCCTAAACATTCATTAAAAACATTATCACTCAACAATTGTACGATATTTTCATGCGAAGTTGTATTATATATAGAATCACTTCATAATGAAGTTATATACCATAATAAGACAAAACACGTTCTAGAATTGACTAACGAATTTTATCCTAATAGAAAATAAAAATTTGACAGAATCTATTTTCGATGTATTGAGATTAAAAATAAAACCCTAGCAATGATCTCCATTTATAATGTAGGACATGCGAAGAGTAAAACTACACAATATTCAACAGTACATCTGTATATGTACCAAATCATCAGAGTTGGCACTCAAATGGAAATGATGTGAACAGGAGTACCGGTTAGTTTTATTGCATAACTTGTCTTCTATGTTTGTTACGGTATAAAAGTATATTTGTGACGTGTTCTTACATGAATAAACAGTCTTATCAACTTGTTGGAATGATTTCGTATATACATAAGATGATTTAAATACGACATGTCAACATTTAAATTAAATAAATAATTAAAGACTTGCGACTTTATGGTGGACGAATCCCATCTATTTTGTGGCAAAAAGTGTGTAATTATGTATTTAATCTTAGTATATAATGGATGTTAATTGTAGAAGATTGTATGTCAACATTTGTATATACAATAAAATGCAAATGCTCTCTTTTTAATGGCAAATTTGAGCACAAAATGTTCTGTCAATAATGTTGATTGAAAAGGAGGGTATTATAACATTTGAGTGAAGCAATTTAACAATGTAACATCTCGGAAGGAATTTACAGAAAATAATTACTTCAATTAAACAAATAATATTAAAGAAAATTTTTTAAAATTCAGAAACTTGAATACAAACGTAAAAATGTTGGGATCACAAAAATAAATAATAAGACAAAACACGTTCTAGAATTGACTAACGAATTTTATCCTAATAGAAAATAAAAATTTGACAGAATCTATTTTCGATGTATTGAGATTAAAAATAAAACCCCAGCAATCATCTCCATTTATAATGTAGGACATGCGAAGAGTAAAACTACACAATATTCAACAGTACATCTGTATATGTACCACTTGGGATAATCTATTCTAACAAGAAATTGTCACTCTTAACACCACTCAATTTTCAATTCTTATCCAGAGTAAGCTCAGATAATGTTTTTGTAATAAATGGAGAGAGCTTGGTTCATTGGATAAAGCGTTGAATTGTTGACTGGGCGTCCTGGGTTCAAATCCGAGACCTTCTTATACACGATATACAACAAAATAAAATTCGTAGTTTATTTTAGTATTTGTAGATCGGAAGACACCCCAAATACGTCACATGAAAGAAACACTGTTCAATCTCAAATCCTAAATTCTCCATTGTATTAAAACATCCAGACACGAACGTACTTAATGTTTTAATTTCTCCCTAATGTTAATACATCAGTATTCAAAAATTATAATACCTATCCAACGAACAATGCGAGAATACTTTTCATTCATAAGTGATATATATTTCCATTACACATTACCAAGGTTCCTCGAGCAAGTATTTCCTGGTAAAATGCAACAAACGAATTTTTCTTGGAACTTTAATGCACGACATAAACATAAATTAACAGACTATGCAACAGAGAAAGTAAAATTGTTTTCGCGAATTTTTATTCCATTTTTCGCTGCCAAGCATACTCATTCCTAACCCTCACTTCCGCCGGATTTCCTCTTCTCTCTCCACTTCGGTTTGCCGTACCCTGTAAGCCGCTTACTGTGTGCAGCATAAAGCAGAAGTCATCTTGCAGAGGTTGTTTGTCGTCTCTCCATTACGGATAGCACAAGGTAGGTTATTTGGTCGAAAGAAACTTCATTCGGAGCTTCAACTCGCGAATACTGTTCCAGGATTAGCACAACGTGGCATAGACTGAACTCTGCCATGATTTCATCAAAAAATATATATATATAACCTTATTTTCCTCCATCTACACCATGCTAGATTTTTAAAAAATATCACTATATTTGGTGGTGGTGGGGGGATATATCGTATGTGTTATTTTCCATATTTTATGAAATTGCGAGGTTCTGGCCATCAAATGTCATCTATTCCACCGAACCATATGATATGGGTTGAGAGATGTTAGGTTCCTCGGTAATGTAAGACACCGAAACAACATTCGTCTGGAATAGGTTTGGGAAACCAATGCTGAAAATCTAACCTGGTTTGGCCGACTGGGATATCAAATCCAGACTCAGCAGAGCGTAGCGAACGAAGACACCAGAGTTGTCGGTAGTAACTGTAGGTAGTCGCCAACAAAACCAAAACTATACTGTAGTTGTACTCATTTATAGCGTACAGAAATGTTTTTAAAAGGACATATGCACCTATTAACGAGTTAAAAACATAGACCACACACTCGGAAAAAAATTGGTTCCACTCACACTGATGATCGTAAATCATGCACATAATTGAGCAGAACGCGATTATCATAAAAGGGAATTGAGAGATTAAATTCTCGAACTATGATGAGCATTAACCCAAGGATAATTCGCACGAATACAATTCTGGTGCATAAACAACGCAGTAATCGCCATTGCAATCTGGAGCACGACGCATAACGAGAGCACAGCCGTTAGTTTCATTAAGGTTAAACATATTATCTTTCAACACTCGCTAACGGAAAGAATTACGAAACAAAAACACGGTTTATGTATTTCGCCATCGGGACTAGATTCGCAAATCGGGAAATCCGTTAAATCGCGCCGGAAAAGTACATTGGGGATGTTGGTGGTCATGGTGAGGGGCCGAGGTACGAGGTGGAACGGGACCCTGCACCCCCGTCGCCTCCAACGCCATACTGGGAAGAGAGAAACGGCGAGGACAGGAATTCACGATAAATTGCGACGAGCAAAAACGGTGCGCCGCACTGCCGCAGTGCATTGTTGACACGGCATTTGTAGCGGCGGCGGTGGAGTCGCTTGCTCGCTACGTTCGGGCGGGCGGGCGGACGCGCGCTTTTGTCTCTCTTTCCTGCTACCGCTACTCCGCACTGCGTTGCTCACGGCAGGTTCAACAGACTTACGGGCACAGTAAGTGGACTGAGCTAAAATCGTAGGTGCGGACAAGCTCACGCCGGTACGTAAGTCACAGTGGACTGTCAAGCAACGGCCCTTCCATTCAGAAACAAAGATCAAAAGGGTAGAGTTTTGTAGGGTTTTAAGCCGCGTCAATGAATGGGTAGGCATAGTATATCTAGGAGAAGCTCAAAAACCAAGGAAATAAATATTAATAGTAAATGTTATGGTGGCAATAATTTTTGTTAGGTTTGCTGTATAATAACGAGATTTTACGCAGATGAATGTCGAATCTATAATAAAAAGTCAAATTAATAAAATAATACTGAATACTGAGATCCCTTTCATGATTATTAGCCTCAGTTTACGTTCGAACATGTTGAAATTTTTGTCTACCAACACACATCTGAAGCATTCCTTTCACGAAATTCGCACGACTTAAAAGCCGGTATAAAATCATCACGGTACGACGGCGCTCAGAGCAAAGGAAATTCTCAAAGCCCAAGCAAGGCTTGCGTGTTTGCAGTGGTTACATGTGATTCGGTTTCGCTGGTCGATGCGGTGACCACAAAACGAAGCCGAGAACTCGACTCGCGAGAACGAATCGCTATGGGGAACGCACTCGGTGGCACTGCAAAGGCCGAGCACAGGGGAGAGGAATGCGACGACGTAATGGGCTGAAAGAAACGCACAGGTGGCGTTGATGGGGACGAATGTCCTGGAGAAGCGGACACAGCCTCAGCGGAGGTACCACGTCAGCAGCCCCAACACGACGATGATGCGGTGGACGGGGACCAACGAATGACATGTGCACACAAAGAGATAATGGGAGGTTCGATCGACATAACAATCGTCAAATGCATATAAAATAAACAAAAAATAAAACTATACATAAATGGATATCACGGATGAGCACATTTTTACTTTCCAATATTACAATATGTGTAAGAGAAGTATTGTAATCAGTCAAAAAAATTTCCGGATCTCTTCAGATCTATTCGAATTGGCTCCTGGAGAATCTTTGTAAAAATGTTTGCGATGATGTCCAATGTCGTATGTGTCTGATTAATTGCGTTTATTCGATAACTCACGAACAAATTAATAAAAACACACCAAAGTAAAGAATTGAATTTGAATGCATTGAGGATAGAAGCTTAATTCTTGACAGCTCATCACGAGTTCATTTATACACCGCGCTAGACTTTCGGTTACTTAAAATTCAAAATTTTGAAAAATGTTGGTTGTTTACTGCTCTGACCTTAAGAAATATGAATGGAAAGTTAAGTAGGGCTCACTCCAGATTTTTTCATAATGATAAGAAACTAATTCATAACCTAAATTTTTTGGCTCAACCACCATTCAATGAATTTCCGAAATGCTGACCTATTCCGGAAAGTCCAATTCTCCATTAGAAATTGCAAAACTGTTAAACATTTGGAAACTGATAACTAAAGTTTTTAAATAAACGTTACCGAACATTTTTATTTAAATATTACTTGTTATCTTTCCGCTCTGTTCGTATTTCAACATCATTTCATTTTCACGCGACCGAAAGTTGTCACATATCTTCTACGAGTGTAGGGAACACGGAAGATGTATATGCCTAATGTTTGTCTTGTCTCAATTCTTTCTTGGCCATATTGAGTACTATATCTCTGCTGGTACTTTTCAACGCAGTTTGGATCGAAATTGTTGGGCGATACCATGCTCACTTCCGAAGAATAAAGTAACTTATTCCTCCACATATTCACTTGGCCTTCTTAACGGATTAGCTAAAAACTATTTTTTTCACTATAAACAATGAAACATGGTGTTAATTCATTAATTTTAATCTAAAACGACGCTAATACAGGAAATTTTGTTTTATTTCGCGTCTTCATTACAGAGCCTGACCATTAGCTAGCAGCAATTGAACAAGAGTTCATGAACAACATTCTTTTTATCTATCTCCATGTAAAGGCATAAATCATTAGCATTTGTAGTCTATGACATGGCAAAACAAATAAACAGCAAAAAATTATCACAGTAAAGAGCGATTATCTACATTTACAAGTGACATTAACAGCGACACTAATACTACTGAGCGAAGACCTGTCAAAACCAGCTACCGAAATCATAAATTATAAATTTTACAAGCGACAGATATTGAATGTCATTCATATTGAATGATTGAACTCTATCCATATGCAAACTCAGACAAGGGAAATTGATCGTAATTACAAAACATTCGACATTTTCACCATATGGTAGTCGAAAACATTATCAATACAATAAGTACAAGATATATTCCAACTGTCCAAAAATATTGGAACGTAATTCATGTTTTGTCATGACGTTTTTTGAGTGACTCAACTTTCTATAATAAAAAACAAACTGTTTGTACTGTTTTACAAACAAAAGCTGAAATCGAAGTTTTTATATGACATGAATAAATTATTAACACTCATTTACGATGATTTGCGATTACTTCTCCTGTCTTAATGAGTTAAACCTGGGAACACGATCTATCTATTCTTTGAAAGGCATAAGTGACTTATTTAATGAGATGGACAACAGTAAACGGTAATCGTTTAGCATATAACTTTCTATCAAACATTTTCGTTTATTACACCTACAAAGGGCACTGCCATTTATTCCTCAATGATATAGTTAGGTGTGCAACAGCAACGTTACACCACTTAAGTTAGCTGAGCGAAAACGGAATTAAAGAAAAACGATACTGAAAAATCTAAAGAACTAGAAGAAGAAACTAGAAGTTATCAATAAATACAGCGGTCTGTAGACCTGCGGCCAGAGCAGCAGGTCCCGGGTTCGAGTCCCGGTCCGTCCACAAGTTTCACGTGACGTTGACGTTGCAAACACTCCTCCACGAGTAGGAACTCGGAAGTTGTGAGTTAAAATATGCATCCGACGCTTAGGTACGCGAAAACCGGGCATAAGAGCTACCAGCATTGGAGCCGCCTGTGGTCGCTTATCCCCTGAAGGGGGATGTGATCCACCTTCACCGGATCAGGACAGGTGAAAGTTGCATACGGACTTGGGAGTCGAGGCGGGTGGTGCAGTGGATAGCACACCTGCGGCCAGAGCAGGAGTCCCGGAGTCGAGTCCAGGTCCGTCGCAATTTTCAAGTGGCTGTTGACTTTGCATATCGTATCATATCTATATGTGAAAACTTTCAGTGGAGAAGATATGTGATAACTTTCGGTCAGGTGAAAATGACGACGAGCCGGGAATCGAACCCGGGACTCCTGCTTTGATCGCAGGGGAGTTAACCACTACACCACCCGTTCGCCTTCCACAACTGTACTGCAGGTCTGGGTGGAAATGGTTCACAGTTGTGGAAGGTAAACTGGTGGTGTCGTGGTTAACATCCCTGCGATCAAATCAGGGATCCCGGGTTCGATTTCCAGTTCGTTGCCATTTTCACCTGACCGAAAGTTATCACATTATCTTAGGTTGTTAGCAACATCCATAGAGGATACATCAACGTGTTTTTTACGACAATTCCGATTTTTGTTTACGCTGTTAACAAGTCAGTGTGACACCTTTGTGAATAATTGCAAGAGTCCTTCAGTGGTCGCAATTAAGGAAAAGGTTTTGGCAGGACGAGAGAGAGAAGAAAAAATGAGATTAAATCTCATTGAAGTAATCGATCTATATGGTTGGCGGGGATCAATAATTCCACAGTTCAACATCGTATCTCTGATGCGAGTGCGAGTTAAGGAAGAGAAACGGAAGTCCTCAGGAGCATGTCTAGCCAGATTGTTTCCTCTGACGAGCTTGTAATTACAAAGCTGGTAATTAAATTTCTGTCACAACTCCCTTCCTCACGATGTCAACGAGGTATTGATCCCAGAATCTCAGCAAAATAGTCCACTATGATTCTCAAAATGTTAAACTTTCGAAAGTTACTTTTATTAAATAGGTGGTCAAACAAGTTCAATACCCGTAAATTAAGGGAAATGATACTCGCATGATCAAATTAACCATATTATTTATTATTTGCTTCCTTCCTACCTTGTCAAGATAATTTTGTAACATGTTTCATATTTTAATTATTATTAATAAAATTATTGCTTAATTAATAATTAAATACATTAGTAATAACATAATTAACAATTGAATTATTTCACGTCAGTTTTAAAGATTTTTTTCATATGGTGCTATATTTTTATAGACAGTGTACTGAAGTCTTTTCAAACAGACTCAAATAATTTTTAAGTGAAACAGTTGTAAAGTATCATTTCTAGTGAATAAATAGAGGTTAAATGACAGCTCAAATAACTAAAAAAATGACAGATATGAGACTATGACTAATATGTTTTGTTCTTAGTTACACAAAAATCCCAAATGGACAAACGAAATGTTATTCCGTCAAATATCACACAGTTAAAATTAAAATGTATTTGGAAATGTATTACGTCAAGACATATTATGATTATGATATTATGTTGTGAAGAACAAGTAGGAACAAGAGTAAAAAATTTCAAATAAAAACTTATTTAGTTTAATAAAATTCCTTTGCTAACTTGTAGATTACCTTGCACATACACCGCTGTCATTTCTTTTGAAAGAGTACCTGTATAGACTTTATGTAAATGGATTCAAACATATATCCGAGTTAGAAGTGACGTCACATCCCGTCCAAAAGTAAGAACTCTGTCTCCATACTTACTTCGCAATCGCACTGCGAAGCGCAAATTCCACGCCGCATATTCCCGCACTAATTTAATTTTCACGTCGCGCTCAAGAGATGCGCCTTTCGGGAACGACTGTAAGAAGCTGCTCAATGGCTGATACGCGCTTGGGTTACCTGCTCTCATTACGAAGGCAGGTCAGACCTTGAGTGTCCGGGGGGAGGGGACGCGTGTCGGGGGTCGTTCGTTACGAGATAACGTCTTCCAGGAAGAGAAATGCGAGGCGCTGGTTTGTAGCTCTGAAGGAAGAGCGGCGAAACCCGGAGGTGAGATGGTTGTCGAGAACGGAGGTGAGAGTTTGCTCACTAGACTGTGTGAGGTGAGGAAGAAGCGAAAGGATGGAGTGCCGCAGGTGGTGTTCATAGTTGCAGCACAGGTTTCGAGTAGAGTGAATGAGAAGCACTGACAAATTGTAGCGAAGAGTGTAGGAGAATCACGGAGGGAACACGGCTTGTTTAGGGGGTAATCAGGTTGTTGGGTGGAAGTAATAGGAGGTAACATCTTTGGGTGGGATGATGTGAGGGACATTGAGGTGAGGCGTTGGCGGAAGCTATTATTACTAGCAGTTAAGGCGCCTCATAGCAGTCCACAAAGATGAAGCTGTGTCGGCATCCCATTCGGAAGCGCCACGGTTCTGCGGTCACAGTCCATGTCCGAAACACCCCCTCCCCTCGTGACTCGAATCCTCACACATCCTTTTTAGGCATCATGTCGGAAATACTACCACGCCATCGTATATCGGTACATCGTCAACCGACGAAGCAGTCACTCGACGCTCTGCTGTGGGACAGCACAGGTCTTCTGGTTTCATGAGACGGTCTAATTACCTACTACGAGCGCAAAAGATAATTGCGGAAGTTTATGAAAGGGCAAAACGGATGGAAATGCTAAATGTCTCCTTTTGTTCCACTTACAAGATACGGTCGTATTTCCAGTACGCAGGTGTGCTGATGACACCAGTTCGCATAATATTAATTAATACTCGCATTTCCTTGGCCATAATAGTATTACCAAAATTAATTCTTCTTTGTGAAGTGAGTTTTAGACAACGTAGTATGTGTTTTAACGTGTCATAAGAATCTACTCGTGCATATTCGATCATTTGGTACAAAATATAACATAAACAAATTAAAAAATGAATTGATTATGTGGAACACAATACATATTACTTTCTGGGGTAATTCCGGCCAGAGTATTCAAACTTTCAGAATCCAGAAGAGGATAGTTCGGATAATTTGTAAATCTCACCCCCGAAACTCTTGTAAACCTTTATTCAAGGAATTAAATATCTTAACACTTCCCTGCATTTATATTTATGAAACAGTCGTGTTTGTTAAGACCGAATTACTGAAGTGCCACCCTTTCTTTATACGAAACAGTCTCGTTCACGAACACTATACACGCAATAGTAGTAATATTCATCGCCCTAGAGTGTCAACCACTCTTTGCCAAAAAGGACCTTATCATTCGGGAATTGTTCTATATAATTCCCTGCCCAAGAATATAAAAGACATTCTGAAATTGAATATCTTCAAATCCGCGGTTAAAAACTACCTCCTGCACCAGTGCTTCTACACTGTACAAGAATTTATTGATTTTAATAAAAGTTAAATTCGTCTTGTACTTTATCACGCCATTGTTGTAGCACTTTTTAAATAACATATAACAATTAAAAAACTATTTTCTTGCATGATTGTGTTGCCGTATGGCTCATATTGATTTAGTTTTATGTGTACTCAACATTGGCACGGTTGTGTACATAAATTCTGTAGCCCCATCCTGGCGCGGGTTTTTTCTCCGTTTTTCCTTCGGGTAGAGGCGGATTTCTTATACAGGTTCTCTAGGCTTTGTCTAGGGGCGAGTTTATTGTAACAATAAATCGTGA
>NNCF01126512.1:1566299-1579053 GCA_002313205.1 Laupala kohalensis
ACAGTAAATGATTATTGATACATTAATATAAATACCATAGTACCTAACTATGAGTTTAGATCTGCCATTGATAGTCCAATAGCTAAAGAATATAATTAATAAACTTCTTAAATATTCAAGCAGGACAGGAAAAGTAGTGAACTATTCGAGACATAATTTGGCTACATATCAACATTTAGCACATAATGTAAGATACTGAACTGAAACTATAAGAAATGTTAAAATGAAACATAAATCATAAAACATATGTTTTGTGCTGTTAGTTTCTGTTATAATCTTCAATCGATTACTCATGTTTTCATGGAAGCAAGTGACACCTTGAATAATAATGTTTTTTGTAAATTGCCTGATGTCGAAATATATGTGAAATTGTATTTGTGAAGTGAAATAAAATGTGCCTTTTGAAATGTGACACGTTTTCATTGTTTCATAAAAATAATGGAAGAGTTATTTAATGTTTTATGTTTTCAATATGATCACGGTCAACCATGTTTTTCACGTAGTTCGAAATGGGGGAAAAATCGGGATTCTTCAACAACACAGCATTCCAAATAGACCGCTAGGGGCAAAAAATTCTAAGGGGCAAGTGAATCCCTGGCAAAGCCAAGAGGAGAGTCACCGAGTCGCTTAGAAGAACCGAGCCCCAGGACGCAGACGGGTGAACGGTCACAGGATTTATGGATCTGATCTGCTCTGCACTGCACTGAACGCATCCATCCCAACTCCTCTCCAGGACTCCGTATAACCGCTCGCTGTTGTGTGCCGAAGGATCTGCTGCCGCTTACCGACATTGCTTTACTTGTGTCTGCAACGCTCGTATAAAGCAATGCACCGCAGGGCTCAACCTTCGAATTAACCCGTCATTGCATACACACAACCAACTCCTGCACCGATTTCCAATTGTTTTCACGGCATAGTCGTCTTGTCTACACAAGATATTCGCTTTACTCTGATCTACTTCAAACAAAACATGGTCGAGCAAATAAAAAAAATGTACCATTGTAACATAAAATTGAAGTTGTCCTCCAATACTTGGATAGAGTAAAATCAACTTTTCTAATATATTCTAAGCACACAACAGTTGAATAATATGGCCCACTTTTAAAACAGACACTGTACTTCACAATTGAAATATAGTTTATATTAATACAATATTTAATACAGAGGTACTGGCTCTAATTTTTCCTTAAATGTTTACATTATGATGATCGGACAAAAAGGTTGAAACGTTATGTAAACAATTTAAATTGTGAAATATAAATAAATTTATTGTAAGCAGTACAAACTGCGCATGAACACGTGGAGAACAATAAACTAATTTATTCTCCGGAAGCAAGCAAGGGACCATCCCATCAATTCCGATCAAGGGCTCTAAGGCAGAGGCGGATTCAAAAATATAGTCTGTTTTTAAGTGTGGGTCGTTTTATTCAACAAAAGTAATACCAAATTCTCCGAACAAATTCACTTTAAATTATTTCCATCTCTTACACTGATGTGATAATACCTGAAATTCATATGCGAGACTGCTCTCACTGAAAACAAGGTGCTTGTGATTTATGTGTTATTTTCTTTAGTTCGAAAACGCAGATTTCGATCACGAAAGATTTTTCGTACGGTGCGAGGGGAATGACATAAGAGTATTTACCTCCTAACAAACAATATAATTATATTTACATTTTATATGTAACCTGATGGAGTTATTTGCGTAACGTATACAATTTGTACAACTCCAACATTTCTGAGATGAGTGCCTGCAAATTACTCACCGACAGCACTATGTTACGATTTCCACTTTCGAAGCAAATAGAAAATGTAGCTGAAAAGGGGTACTAAATCACACCATAATATATGTCCCCCTTAGGCAAGCAGCCATCACGAAGTAACTTAAAGAAGTAAAAAAAGAAGTTTTCTCGCATACACCCACCACTCCACAACAAGTTTATAACGCAGGATGTCGTAAAGGGTCACATAAACTTTGTCAATAACATGATTCATGGGAAGTCGCTCTCAAGAGCTTCGTTCCGCAGCCTCCGAGATACGAAGGCGGAATAGTCACTGAACCACTACGAAGAGGTAAACCAACGGCCGGGAGAGGTTGTGCATGATGCATAAACGCGTGTGTGCTCAGCACGAATTCCCGAACAAAGTGTTCAATTGGTACCGACTGTACCACTTGTCAAGTTGGATATCTCTATCACAAACGTCGGAATCACACAGTTATTTCTCATTCACACATACATAACATCACACAAAAAAGAAACGCGTTTAGAGATAAAATATATACGTTACAAATAAACATGGTAAATTATGAACAATGAAGCCATAGTGATAAAATGAAACGATTGGAGAGAGGTAACCTCTGTGGTGCAGATAGCTCGACGGTTGATATAATTCATACAACACAACAAATATAAAATATCAAGACCTTGATCGCCACCTCCCCAGCAATGGCGTAGGAATTATTCTCGAGAATCGCTGGAGATACGTCGTTTATATTCCGTAGGAGACGACACTGTGGGCGGGCAGTGGTATGGAGTAGCGCCAACGAGTAGCGCCAACAGACAGAGGGCGCTGGTGGCGCACCCTCAAATAGTCGCCTTTCAATCGATGCTTCGTCTGCTGTTGCAGGGACACACTCACTCACTTTGTCACTACACACCGTCAGAACACGACACATGCACCACACACGCTTCAGATATTGACACTAGCACTCTACTACACACTTTGAGCAAAAACTTTGTACTCCGATATATTTTTCGCACACACAACTACTATTTCAACACTAAAAATCTGATCGATAGGAAATGCAAAATTGTATATATAATTCTTAACCTCGTCCAATGTAATCTATGACAGCAAAAAATATTAAAATTCTGTTTGAGTAATCAAGAACAATCACAAGCCATCCACTGTTTAATCATGAGAGCGCGGTGAGTAAGGGAAGAGATGGTGTTTAGGAAGCGAGGCGGAGGGACGGAGCGGGGGTGGACAGGCTATCCACCCGACGCCGGCTGCGGTTCGAACGCGCGTCGCGTCGCGGCGGCCGATGGAGCAGCGCCCAACAGCGCGACCGTGCGACGGAGACGCGAGGTCGCGCGCCTACTGGCGAACCCGCGGCGCGGCCACCCACCGCTGCCGCTGCTGCAGCCGCCGCGCCGCGCCGATCTAAGCGTCGCAAAGGCGCATGCTCACTGGCGGTCTTCCGTCACGCGCTCCCTGCTTCGACCTCGCATTGTCACAGTCGCATCATTTCATCCAGGATCCTTTTTTGCAATAACTGGTTATTGAGAAGAAAGTTAGTTCTATCTAGATATAAGGTAGAAATTGAAATTGTGCGGCGTCCATTGAAATAATAAATCTCGAATTACATGTTATTTTCATATCTATAATTTATACAAAATATTTTCCGAATAATCTATAGTTTGATGACAATACTTCTAAAATAACTTTTTCTGTGTTTTATAAAATATAAATTTCTTGATACTACGTAAATATTTTGACGTACCGAATCATATTTATTCTTAGGAGTGTGATGAAATGTTAAATCCACCTCTGCGTTAGAGCCCTTGATCGGAATATATGAGATAGTTCCTTGCTTGATTCCGAATAGTAAATTCCACGTGTTCCTACGGTTTGTAACTGCTTTCTCGACCCTAAATACATTTATTTATCAGCTTTGTAACAAGATTCAAAAGTATAATTACCTTATTTGTTTATATATAAGCTAGTCGACTCAAAACCGGAGAGCTTTTGTTTTTGTGTTACAGTTTCCTCTTCACTTTGATTGAAAGTAGGCAAAAATAGCTCAGACGTTAACTGTAATTTTCCTCTTATTAAAAAAAATTCGTTCTCGGAAATAAGAAATTGTTATCAGTATAGAAGACAACATTCTTTATGTGTACAGATTACTTTTTTGTCAGTTGTATGAATAAATGTACCTAGTGACAAAATAATTTGCAACAAAAACGTTATTGATGAAGAAAGTCTAGTGATTCGCTTGACTCCGTTCGCAAGCAGCATGGCGATAACCAAGATTAAAAGTCAAAATATCTCTTCAAAATGTACGGTGACGTCTACGAAAAATATATTTCAAAAATTAACGTGGGTTTTCGACCACAGTTTAAAACAATACATCTACATAAAATATTTGGAAAACAATTTGTTTTTAAAAAAGAAATCTTTTTAAATAAGATACAAGATCCAAGTAGTAATTCATAAATAACACAAATGATTCATGATATAGATAAATCGTAAGATGTTATATAGAAATCAGTACATAATTGCATTCATCTACATAAATACAAATTGTTTAAAAGATTTGATTCTCTGTTGGTAGAATTACCGTACGTCAACATTTCCTACTTTCCTGATATCTCCTACTACAATTCACGTCCATTATATAATCAAATTGAGTAAATAATTATAGATTTACGACTTTTAAAGACTAGTTAATTATTACAAACGTTGCATATCAGAAATGATATTTGTAAAAAATACACTTGGGGTTTGAATTTACGCACAAACAAATTAGCAGAAACGCTATCTTATTTCTTTCTGAAGTGCATTTTTTGTGACAACAATCGTTTGAATTTCAGATAGAGGAGCAATTTTGCAGAGATTTGAATAGGTAATTGAAAATTTTAAAATTTATGAAAGAAAAGACAAACAAGAATATTAAGGAGAATATATTTTTATTTGTCTACATAATTGGGTAAAAAGATAAACAAATTTTACAAACTACATAATTTCTAAAGGATACAAAACTAATTCATAAATTATGGTAACAACAAAGTGTCTTTTGTGGTAATTTTAATATTTAACTACATATTTCTGTAAACAATTTTTTTCACGTTAGTATACATAGAACTCTCATGTAAATATTTATTGCTCCATTTATAAAACAAGAAGTATCGGTGGATACAATTTATCAATCGGCTGTATTTTCGATTGTGCTAGCTGACCCGACAGACGTTGTCCTGCCCCCAAATTCAATAAATGTGTTTGTGAAAACAAAAAAATATCAACCAAATATGTCGTTCCTATCATCAGGTATGATCGAGAATGCAAACTAGAATTATGATTTTTGCAGTTTGTCCGAATTTTCCGACTTTCCTTTATAATTGTCCTGAAAATTTTTCTAGGACCATAACGAACAAAAAAAAAAAAAAAAAAAAAATTACGCATANAATTATATAGAGAAAAGCACTTTCTGTTTCTCCCGAATTTTCCAATTTTCCGGGCAACTTTTCAAATTTTTCTTTCCTTAAAAACCTCATTCTGACTATTACGAACATTTTTTTAATTAGCCAAATCGGTTCAATCGTTCTCAAGTGACACTTTCCAACGAACAGCATTTAATTTCTATTTATGTACATTAAATACTCTATTTGATAATCCAAATAATCACAAATAAAGCTTAAAACATTTCTGATGAAAAATGCGGTAATAAAACCGTCATTTTGATCTCTTTTCATCTTTTGGTGAACATGATTGTGAGAAGATTTAAAATAATGTAACAAATACAATGTACGAGTACAGATTTTTAATTTAAAGATATTGTCCTTCGAGAAATATTCTCTTAATTATAAACATATGTTACCGCATATATTTCGAACAAGGGCGTTTTTATTTTAAGTATTTTTAATGTATTTTTCATTTATTAGAACAACAAATAAAACAACTTTAATCCATGAGACACACAAGAAAATCAACCAGCAGCTGTATAATACTTTATTAAAATAATGGAGATGTATTCAGTAACTGAGGAAAATATGACACTATCTTGAGAGAACTTACAAAACCAAATTCGAGGTTGTGTTTATAAAAAAAAAAAGTGCAAACTCACAACGGTAACGACAGAGATAAAACTGAGGCGGAAGTTTCCCAACCTACGTGCTCTTCCAGCAGTTAAACTTATCTTATAACCCAGCTATCCAAAGTTGAGCTCACAAGTTGAGACGAGAACCGCTTCTTCACTTCTAGGTCAATAATTTAAAAAGTTGTGCAGAAATAGAAGTGTATCTCTCAGCTACATGCACTTCGCCTCGGTGCTCAACACCGCTCAACAGCGTAACGTGTACCTCTCCAAATTAAGGTAGAAGCAGCGTAGGTGGAATTAAATCACTTAATGTACTTCTTGTGATTTCAACCTGGAAAAACATACCTCACTGGCAGTGGCGGATCTAGACCGTACTCGAAGGGGAGAGGGCTGACCGGGGAGCATTTTTCTTAAAAAGTATGGTTTTACAACACAAATTTCATAAATATTACCTTGAAATAATATGCACCGAATAAATAATAATCTGGTATCATTAATAACATTAAAATTATTTATTTGGTATTATTAATAACAATGACAATTATAACTAATAACAATTATCTGGTAACACTTTTACAAAGTATGCCATTTATCAAATTCAATCATCAATGTCAACCTCACCGACCCATTAAATGAACTAATTGTAATTATAATTGCGTCTTATGGAGAAAACTCATAATTTCGAAGAAAGACCAACTTTTAAATCACGAACGTGATGGAAGTTAACTGACTCGTAGTAAATTTTCCGTAGTATTTTTACATCACTTTTATCTATAGGTCACCGGATATTTGAGAAAGCTTTATAACTTTTTCTGAAGAGAGATGCATTAATCACTATACCATTGCGCTCAGCCGCCATGTTTGCACATGCTCTTATGAATGAAGCGCGGTCCTGAATATAGTTAATACTATACTACTAACTAATAGATAGAAATTAAAATTTTTCTTTATCATAATTCATAATGTTGTGTTATAAAATAAAGAAAATCACTATGCTCCTCAGTGGTTTGGCTGACTTGGAGAAACAGGAGATCCCTCACCTTAAAAGGCAGTACATTGTGTAGGTGAAATTTTAGTACGTTCAACAAAAAAATGGAATGTTTTGAAGAGTTTATAAAAACAATTATGGAAAATATTTAAAATGGATGTATTGTGTGTCTTGATACTTAGATCAATATGTCTTTACGTGCGACAGGGAAACTTTCAAAGTACTAACTCTTTGAGCTGGAAATTATTACAAAAAATAAATCTACCAACGTTACAACTGTTTGATCTCTATTGTTATCATATGCGTAGAAGTTGTTATTCTTATGTACATTGTTAAATTGGTTCTGCCACATGAAAATTACTAGTAAATTATATTATTTATTTTGTTATTCTTATTTAATTGTTAATTTCTAAAAGTATTGAGCAGTCATATTCAGCGTAAAATATTAATAATGATAAACGTAACATAAAAACTAAAACAAATATTGTTTCGTATACGAGGAAGAAGTTGGTATTTGGAGATGATGTGAGCTAGTGTTATTTCTATTATTTCATTTAGTTGATTTGTAAAGTAGATAATACAAATCATGTTTGTAAAGGACTTAGGTATAGACACGGGTCTAAGAACTCTCTGCTACAGTCTGCGATAAACTATTCTGTAATATGTCACAACTCATTGAATAAAGAAAAAAATAACAAATAACTTATGAAAATATACAGAATAAATAATTATAAATTTAATAAAGTCTACAATCGACACACACAAAAATGTTTGAAAGGTTTTTGACTGCTTTTTGGACAATTATTCTTTTTATAAATACATTATAAAATTTCTTATATTATCCGGACATTATAAAATGTCGGGGTATTTTATTTCTATAAAAACGTGCATTGTCTGAAATCAATTAAAAGGGTACAAACATTTCTTCAAAGATATATTAAAATACGAAAATGAGAAAGTATCTTATATAACAGGGGCTAAGTTTACACACAACGTCATTATTTATTGTCAAACTTCAATAATCGAAAACAAAAATTCTATTTACTCCGTAAAGATTTCATAAACGTCATATTAACATTCTACTCATTAATGTTATTATGCTAAATAATTTTACTTTTATGTTACGGTAAAACAATAAAAACGACAAAGAACTTTGGTACAAATGTTTAAACCATGGATTGGTTTGGTAAAACTGTTTCCAGAAAAATGGGAGTTTTTAATAAATTAAAGTTTTCAATTTCTGCACCACTTGACCTCCGGAGAAACATTTCCTCTTTTTATCTCCGTTTAACGAATCACTTTCTCTGCATTGCTTTTCACTATTTTAAGAGTTGAATCGATGTTGATGGCTCGCTAAAGGAAAGCGGTATGTTGGTCTCCCTACGGATGCCAGAGAAGAAACGACTTGGGGATTGAGGAGGCGTGGAGAGGTAGAGGGGTTGCAAGGAAGTATTCTGTGCCATAAACTGGAGGTAGCGAGTGCAGAAGACGGCTGGAGTGGCACCGAGTAAGGGGTGTCGCGTCCTCCCTATTCCTCACTCCACAAAGCAACAAACTTTCCTCAATCGCTTCCCATAGTTTTAATTCGAGATCATCAAAATATCAAAGTCATATTTTTAATATTTATGTAGTCTTAGAATCATTCTCAAATTTCGCAGTATTTATCTACTGTTTCAATTTGTCAACTCTAACCACATCATAGTAATTATTGTTCTACACTCAATTCAAGTTCTCTAAAAAACTTAAATTATATTAAAAGTATTTTCATTAGATACTCGAATAGCAGGTGTCATTACATAATAGCCATATGAATTCTCCATTCACTTCTTTCCAATATATCCAACAAAGAATATATAATTTTATTCCAACGTATATAGCACAATTAATCAGTGCGTAATTTCAGAACTTTTTTCCTTGATCCCTCCAGTCTCACAATACTACTCATATTTAACCATTACTCAATTACCAGTAAGTCACACTCCTTTGACATATTGAAATTCTGAATCTTCTATTTCCATTCGAATGTCAAATGCACCCATTTACATAATAAAACGGGATCTAATTCACGAAATAAACTAGTTCTTTCTAACTTTAAAAACAAAACCATAATAGAAAAATAGTGAAATGACAGAAAGATTCTATGAAATTCATGTATAATTTTTTTTTTTCATCATGTCCCAGTGAAGATCAATGACTCATTAAACGAAATACGAGTTTCATTTAAAGTAACTCGTACAAGTGCACTTTCATAAACTTGGCCAGCAACAAAGGAAGATTTTTTAAATTACTTTTCTTGCCAGACTTTTTGGGACTTCGGCAGCAGGTTTGGAATACAGTAAAGGTTATAAATATCTACAATACATGTGTTACAATACAATATTAAAAGAAAACTTACTGCTAAGAACATTATCAAGATACATTAATAAAGTTGAAAGACCAAGCGTCATATATACATTTGGTGTTTTAACTCTACGGGGGATCGAAAATGTATCTGGGAGCTTTCTTTTTATGCGTTTCCTATGCGGAAAATATTTTCTAAGTTCGAAATTTTGAGCGGAAGAATTGCGATGTTTTTGTAAATATTTGAAGCAATTAGCTGAAAAAAAGTTTGATCAGTTGATACCAAGTTCTTTGTGCAATTGGGAGTTCGAGATAAACCAAGGTGATTTGACAATATTACGGAAAATTCTGTTCTGAAATATTTGAATTTTGTTGATATTAGTTTTAGCAGCTGTACCCCATGGGCTTGCGTAAGAAAGAAAAGGTCGGATCATAGAACGGTAGAGAGGAATAACTGAATCGATACTTAGGGAAGATGAATACTTCAATAAGGGTGAATTCGTTTAGTAGCTACTGCGAGTCGATGATAAATTTTGTTTTCAATTTAGTCTTGTAACTAAGAGAACTCCAGGATATTTAACGTGGATGTTATGTGAAAGTCACGGAATGGAATTTGAATGAAATGAAAGATGAGTTGGTGGGGTTGGTTTGCGCAAGGTGAATATTTTTCCTCTACTCTTCAATGGATTTAGTTTGATGTGCCATTTACTGGTTCAGGACGATATTTAGTAGAGATGTTGTTGGACATTTGAAACGGCACTGTCAATGTCACTGTAAATTGCTGTATCGTCTGCGAAAAGAGCTATAGAATAGCAGTGGGGATGTCAGAGAGAAATATGTTAAAAAGAGTGGGTGATAATACCGCCCCTTGTGGGACCTGAGATGGGGTGTGATTTAGAAGATGAATTTGGTAGTCGTACTGAGAAAGAGTGGTTTAGTGTGTTAGATGACATGTCCCTGTTTCACTCAGAATATGTTTAGTGTATTAGATGACATGTCCCTGTTTCACTCAGAATATGTTTAGTGTGTCAGATGACATGTCCCTGTTTCCTCCCTTACCTACTCGTATCATTCCCTCCCGTCCAGTACCCAGACCTGTTCACACACCACGCACTGGTAAGCAGAGCCGCCCAAAATCACATAAAGTAGTGCTATCAAAAGATGAAACCAACACTTCCACGCAGAAATCAAACGTGCTCATACTAGCTGATTCGCACAGTCGACAGATGTCCTCCGTATTGCGTGGATTGCTTCCTAGCCAGTTCTCAGTCTCCGGTTTCTTTAAGTCAAACGCTCGTTTGGCTGAAGTTATTCGAGAACTGGACACTTACACTAAAAAACTCACAGAGCGGGACACAGTAATCATCATAGGTGGGCAGAACGATATTAACTTGGGTGGTCATTTCAACGCGTCTGAACATCTACAAAAACTAAAAATGGCCTCCTTGCACACGAACATAGTGCTCTCTAGCCTGCCTCCACGCTTCAACGTTCCACAAATAAACCACGAAATTAACCTGGCAAACATCTCCCTAAAACATCACCTGGCAGACACAAAAATCACATTTTTTGATTTGCAACCACACCTGACTGCCAAGGACTTTACCCAGCACGGTTTACACCTGAGACCGTCCGGGAAACAGCACTTCGGTTCTCTTCTAGCTTCACATCTGACCTCACATCACCCATCTGCCCCACTACCCACTCCTACACCACTCCTACACCTCTGACCGACACCGGTATTGTTGTTTTGTGTATTTATAGATCTCCTCAATCAGATCTTGACATATTTTTTCGGAACTTCGAAATTGTTTTAAAACATATCACACATAAATCTACTAAATCTATCGTTATATGTGGCGATTTCAACATCGAATTCCCGAGTACATCCGTCTCTGCACATTCACCAGTTAATCGATTCAAGAATCTTATCGACTCCTTCAAACTTATTACTACGATAAACGACCCCACTCGCCTCTCCGGCTCATCTCAAACATTGCTAGATCATGGATCAAATTATATTCAACAATGAAATCTCTCTGAAGTGTTTATCGCCGGATACAGTGATCACCTTGCTCAAGTATTGTCTATTAATAATAAACTAAAATCACTTAAAATCCTTTACAAATTTACAAGAGAGTTTATTGACATAAATAAATCCATATTTATAAATTATTTGCGTGAAGAAACATGGAAAGATGTTTACAATTGCCAAAACACCGACGACAAATTCAATGTATTTATCTCAACATTCCTAAAACATTACAACTCTAGTTTTCCCATAAAACGCAAGTTAATTAACACAAAAAAATACAATAGATGGATCACCCTAGGGATAAGAATTTCTTCAAAAAACAAACGCCGTTTATATTATCTTTCAAAACGCTATAACCAACCACCCGAATTCCATAATTATTTTCGTAAATATAAGACTATTCTTCGAAAAGTAGTCTATGCAGCGGAAGTAATGGAAAACGACAGGTATATACTAAAATCGAACAACCGGTTGATAGCCATGTGGAATATTGTTAAAAATTACACGTCAACTTCTGAAAATCGCGAAGAAAATGTTTCTTTACTAAACGATGGCAAAATCGTNTGGTAAAATAACGAACTCAATATATCCAAATCAATGTCCTCCAATTATTACCACCCACATACCCAATTCTATGTTCACTTCCGAAACTAACGCCAGTGAAGTCATGGGAATCATCAGCTCCTTAAAAAACAAATTTTCACGAGGCATAGATGATATACCTGAGTTTATTGTTAAATCTTCGTCCCACGCTATATTAAATCCACTCGTAAATATTTTTAATAGTTCTTTATCGGAAGGGGTGTTTCCCAATATATTTAAGAGAGCTAAAGTGAAACCTTTACACAAGAAAGGAAACAAACTTAATATTGGAAATTACCGACCAATATACAATATCTCTACTTTCTCAAAAATCCTAGAAAAATTGTTCTATAAGCGTCTTCTAGATTTTTTTATCAAAATGTAACATTCTCTCTGACGATCAACACGGTTTTAGGAAATCCTTTTCCACTATAAGCGCCATATTTTCCTTCTTAAACGATGTTACCACATCTCTAGACAGTGGAGAAAATCCTCAGGGTGTTTTTCTTGACTTATCCAAAGCATTCGATGTCATCGATCACGGAATTCTCCTTACCAAATTGCATTCTTTAGGCATTCGTGGACTTCCACATCAATGGCTAACTTCTTATTTAAAAGATAGATATCAACAAGTAGAAATATCCTATACTAAAAATAAAATACTTGAGCGTTGTCTTTCAGAAACAAAGCCACTTACTTGCGGAGTACCCCAAGGATCAATTCTCGGCCCTATACTCTTTTTATTGTATGTGAACGACATGTCATCATCCACATCAGATTGCAAAATGGTTCTTTTTGCTGATGACTCTAATTTACTGTGTAAACACGCCAATGCTCAAAATGTTTTATCTAACCTTTCGACTTGGTTCCATGCAAATCGTCTCATTGTAAACACTGACAAAACAGTGTCTATGTCCTTTCACAATAGTAATACAAAATCTTTACCCCAGGTTTCTCTTTCTTTAAACGGAACACAATTAAAAACTGTTAC
>NNCF01126512.1:1586440-1622467 GCA_002313205.1 Laupala kohalensis
TTTGTATTTTTTCAATCTGTAAATTCACGTAATGATGACTGAAATTATTTACAAAACGTTTTGCTGCAATAAGGAACGTCTATTTAAAAGGTCGGTTCAAATATTGCTGCATTAAAAGTTTTTTACGTTCCTCATATATAATGTTCTATAACCCGAAACGATCATTAACGTTTATTTAAAATATTGCAGTTTTTAATTATTTTCATGTGTCCTTGACGTTTGTCGTAGTTTGTAACTTATTAATTAGTCAACGCAATTAATTTTGTTTACGTAAAAATGACAAATATATAATACGAATATAATTATAAATATTTATTCAATACTCATTCATAAACATTGAAGTTTTTAATAAATTTTCATTTGTCCTTGACGTTTGTGACTTATTAATTAGTCAACGCAATTAATTTTGTTTAAGTACAAATGACAAATGTATAATACGAATATAATTATAAATATTTATTCAACTCTCGATCATTCAGTGCGAAATCACGTTTTCAGAATATCTATAGTCCGCAAAAATACCCAAACCGATAAACTTTAGTTTCCAAGCGCCCAGGAATATCAAGTATCATTCTGCGAAGATTAAAATCTGTACTTTTAGAGGTTATTTTTTGTGAGAAAAGTAAAAAGGATTTCAATATTCTGTCAATAGTATACTTTATTATGATAAAATTGTAATGATTAATAATGAAGACAAAAATAACTTCATTTTACCGAAGTTATGACAAAGAGAAAATAATTGTTTAGGAAAATGGATTAAGTCGATAGAAATTAGAAATGATTTAAAATTTTTATGAATGCTAATTATTGAACGTGTTTTTGGATAATCTATTAACCAAAGGTAGTCAGATAATATCTCTCCTTACTTGTTATAATTGTAATAGGGTAGTACATGAAAAAAACCCATAATAGTCCATATAATACAGTCGTACAATATTTCTCCCGAGATAAATGTGAGTCAACAAATTCTAGTTTTTTGAAAAGTTTATTACACTGTATTCAACCATTAAGTCCTTAGAAAGAGATTTTACTTTGAGACTGGCTTGTTCAAAAAAATAAAAAATAAAAATTCATCGAAAATTATATCAGGAGTAATTCACTTGAATGATGGAAGTTAGAAGTCACTACAATCGTATGTAAATGTGAGAACTCGCATAGAAACTGTGAAATACATTTCTCAACACTTTATAAATACTAGTTAGAATCTAATTTCAGAAAAAAATAATCTATTAAGCTATTTTTGATGTTATAAATTCCTCTCTATAGTAATCAGTATAAGTATGGATGAAGGCGTTTACACGATATGATTGCTATTATTGCGCCTACCATTTTGTAAAAAAGTACACAAACCCAAAGATTCATTAAATAACGCAGGATGTCCTAATTTCTGTTTGTGTCAATCCCATCAAACCGCAATAATTTCAGGTTGCAGGAAATTCATGGGTTTGTAATATCAAAGGATTTTCGTGTATTACACATATTTACAAATGTCGGAGTCTGTAGTGACAATACTCATGAATTCAATTACGAATAAATCTTCAACTGATAAAAAAAATTTCATCCATTTTTTAAATTTTGAACTGTTTCTAATATTTTTGGAACAAATAAAACACAAAGTAGAATAGAACTTTATTAAAAACGTTTTTGACCACAATATTTTCTAAACACTATTTTCTAGATCTGTTACAGTTAAACACTTGCAGGAGAATGTATTGAAGTAAATAAAATAATTATTGATCCAGCATTGCAACGATGAACACTAATGCATAGAATCCATCAAATAAATATATTGTGTGAGACAGTGAAGAGAAAACGAAATCTGAAGAATTATACAGCGTAGATTGGAGAAGAAAGGATATTATATGCAAGCAAGAAGATTGTGAAGGATCGGTGCAGAGTTGGAAGATTATAAGAGATTGCAAGTAGGATGAATAATGAAGGGAATGGGGAGAAGCTCCTTTCGGTAGCCTGGATAAGATAGATTAAGGCGATAGTGAATAAATCAAAGAGTGGAAGAAAGGGACAAAGGTATTGGACAAGAGTTAACATGATAACAAAGACTAATACTAGAGACAAGGGAGAACCCGATATTTACGAAAGAATACTGAGGTAATGTAACTACGCTGTACTAGAAGATCTCATACAAAAAGAGCAATGAAATGATATTTGTAAAATTATAATTACAACTTCGAATAGAGAGGAGAAGTAGGTTTCACAATTTAGCAAAAAAGGATATTATAACAGAATAAAAGTCGAGAAGAAAGGAAAATAATATAATGGTACACGATTACAAAATACTAATGAAATACTGGTAATAATATTTTTTTGTGTGTGTTCTCCAGGTTTTTTAATAGATATAATATTATTTTAACTCTTGCGGATATTCAAATTATTTAATATGTAATAATTCACTTACCTGAGGGTAGTGAAGAATGTAATGTAAAACAAAAATAACTTCTATCCTTTGAACGAAATTAAAGTACATACCTCGAGGCGATGCTGAGTAAGTTTTGCATAGAACTCGCACTTACCTGCAACAAACAAAAAAAAATACGTCATTAATATTCTAGAGTTAAAAGACTATTTCAAACCAAGAGAATAGAGTTAAAACAATTGTAGGTGGTAGTGGTACACCTAGTTGCAACTATTCAAATAGTTATTGATTTATTAATGTCTCACGGCAAGGTTCAAGCCGTAAGGCATACTCTACCACCTAACCATGAATAGGGACAAGGAATCGTGAATGAAAAAGAATGAGATAAATTGCACTCCGAGGCACTCTAGTCTGACCTTCCGTAAGTGCAACATGCACTGATAACATCGACGCCTTACACGGCATTTGAACCCAGAATCTTAAGCATTAAGGAAGGCGTGTGCCTCAGTTAATGGATCCACCACGACATATAAACAACAAGTATGAGATGATATGTGATGATTTACTTAATACTAGAGTGAATTAGATACTTATAAGAGTCATACTGGATAAGAACTTGTCGTACGACACTTCATGAACGTAATAGGAAGTTATTAGTTACAACAGCGCGGACTTTTTAATCATTATATCGGTAGGACTATAACTCGTTTTACCTACGTTCTTTTCTTGAAGCACCAACCCCACCTTGAGTCCAGTTACCAAGTAATAGGAAATAATAGCTCCCCGATACACGAAAAGTTTGAAGGTGGAGATCTTAAAAGCAAGTTAGAAGTTCTGGAAAGTTAAATAGATAAATTTAACATCGTTAAAGAAGTTGGACAGGAGAAAAGGGGATGTAGTGCGAGAGTACCATGTACGTAGAAACGAGAATCTTGTAAATGAAGATAAGACCTTTTGTAACAGATTATAGGAAGAATGCAGAATTTTTCGAAAGAAAAAAAACGCAGTATGCAATTAAGTTTTAAAATATTTTCAGCCATCGGTAGCACATGAAAGAAGAAATTTAAAAGTTAACTAAGATTTGTGGCTGCTTTTGATGTAGTGCTGGTTCATAATTATTGTACTCCTTGAGAAAATGTAAAGAATATTTTTTACTTCAAGGAGCATTTACAGATTTCTTTACAAGCTGAAAGGAGATTTTGATATGTGTGGCTGGCATAAAGAAACGCTAACTACGAGATGGAGGTAGAGGCGATTCACCTGGAAGAAACTGACCTCTGCTAATTAGCTTCATATTTCTGGAGCTCGTGTAACTTCCTGTGTTCTTGTTATCGCCTCGCACCGAAATTACTTCAAGTTTCACGATATCTCCCAGACTTTTCCTTGAATATTTAAAATGTGTCAGATGATCATCTCGATCTTCGACATGACAAATTATATTCAGGCCAGTGCGCATTGAATATCATTAACACAGGAGCGTATAGCGCTACTTCATTAGCGACAAGGGCGAGGGTAATTTGCCAGAATACAGTTATGTGTATTTTAAAAATTGTTATTTAAATTCGGAAGCTGTTATGTTCGATTCATTAATTTTTCCAACAATAAAACTAATTAAATGCACTTAATTATGTACGTAACATTAGTCCTTCAAGAACCACTACATCAATAAGAATCAACTCGTATTATTTAGTGTGTTAGTTGCTTCAAAATGTAAACTAACCCTTAACTGGTACACGTGGGTCAGAATTTGCTGTCCATGTGTGCAATCATAAAAGAGAATACTGTTTTACTTCACGTTTTTATAAGAGAAATTGATTATTTCATTTTTTAAACTATGCTTTATGTATTTCGCGAATAAAATGTTGTTTTACTTTTTGTATGTTGCAGGTTAGCTAAATATACCAATTGCTTCTTTGATCTAGATGGGTTATTATAAAAAAAGAACACTCAAGAATATAATTCTATCAGAATTTTTCGCTTGCTTGACTTTCTAAATCAGATATGACTCAAAAAATCTGCTGGGTTGATCCACATGCACCTTAAGTAAAACAATAAACACATATCAGTTGAGGGCTAATACCTTCTTTATAACATTCATAGTATCGGCTATTCAATTTCTTTTCGTCAAATACTGTATACCATTCATTAGTTGGAATGGGCAATAAAAACATTGTATTAGTTCCTATATCAAAATGGTATCAAATGCCTGGCCGAGGTCAAGGAGCTAATCCTCGCCAACCAGGCACCCAAGCTTAAATATTATTCTTTTAAATACAAGTAAAAACAATACGGACTTCAATCTTCCACTAACTATTAAGGACCATTCGTTGCCTTCTTTAACGGTCACTGACCTTGCTAAAGGAGAATATATCAATATATTTATAACAGTGACGCTCTCTATCAGCAACGCACTGCATAATCGTTAATACAGAGACACTTTATTAGCTTGCCCCTTACTATATAATAAAGAAGGATGAGAACTTCAGAAAAAATATTGAAGCACGATAAAGAAGATAAAATATATTCTTAAAAATATATAGTGCTATGGAGAAGTTCAAATCTTGAAAAATGTTAGGCCAAAAATCATGGATTGAAAATATTTATGACTGTGATAAATTAACAGTATGACGAATTTGACACAATCAGAGACAAATCGATGATTGAAGCGTTGCAAGAAGAGGAAAACAAACTTAAAAAATAGATGCTGAAACAACCTTATATTATTTTACTATATTTCGCTTTATCAATCCTATTCCTACTCCTGAGTACGAGGAAATCTGCGAAAACCACGCATAATTTTGCCTTTTGAAGCAGCACCATAAAACCTACTCTTCCACAGTGATGGAATCTGCCGCTATCAGCAACATGGTGGCTCTTCCGCTCAGCCTGATTCGTTCGCGCAGTGTTCGAGGACGCGAAGCCGAACGGCGCAGCTCAGACTGCGGATCGACACCAGCTGTTGCTCCCTGGAACGGGTCGGAGTCCGTCCCCACCTCCCCAGCGACAATAATTGAACCGTCTCAACGCGGCGCCTTTTAATTAATAAACAAATGAAGGAGGAGCGGAGAGAAAGGAGCCAATAGCGTGTGCGCGAACTACTGTGCATTACGTTTATTTTATAGGGGATAAGGAGAACATTCTGACATTTTAATTTACTGTATGCAAACTACTACAGGTTTCAAACTGCAATATATTCGATTTTGAACCTCCGGTCCAATTTTCCTATGAATTAAAAAACTACAAATTAAGCATAAATTTTTAGTTTATTTAATTCTGCGTTATGAGATATGATGGTAATACATTTTACTTGTCTCAGATTATTTCTTATTGAGTTTGATAAGGAAAAGGACACGACTAGGATATAGTGTTGCTGCGCAGTTATTTATAAAATGTGTTAGTCTGGGCAGTTCTCTCTCCTAAAAAATTGTTCTCGTTTAATCTTATACCATACCTGAAAATAACCGTATTTAAAAATAGAATAGGAATAAACAATTAGCTTATTAATGATGGTACACTGTAATGGGCCTCCCGCTGGCGTTACTCACTTTCCGCCGCACATTGATCCTGAGTGGTTTTTTTCAAGTAATAACACAGGACACGCTGTTTGTGAGCTAAGTCGTCCTTTTCTAACTATTTATGTAGATCCGCTTTCCGTAGTTGACATGTTACATCACAGACTTATATACATTATTAAAATACCATAATTACTAGCTTTTTATTTTCGTTCTGGGTTGTTCAGAAAGTTTTCAATTAAATATTCAATTATATTTTCCTAGTCACTGCTTATTATATGAAGTCATACATTCCATTTTAATACTTCTCGCTTGATCAAGTACACACTGTGATCATTCAAACAAAAAAATAATAATAAATTTTACAGATATAAAATTCTTTTTACGAATAATGAAACAAAGCTCAAAACTTTATGCATTTTGAATATAGTAGGAAGAATAATTCATCCCCTTTTATTTTGTAATGAAAAAATAAATAATTGCATGAGTGATATAAAGTTGATTGCTGTGCTTCTACTTTGTGATGTCTATTTCAGTGAAGAGTGTAAGCATACGGGAAAGAGAAAACCAAGACCAATATTGCCAAGTGAAATATTCAGACCGTTCAAGTAGACCTCAACTCTGCGTTTCACTAGAATTTGGTTTTCATTTCATTAACTGGTATGAAACTTGAAGAATTATGTAGTAGACGGCATCGACATGAATCATTGAATTCATCAGAATATTCTCTTTGATTCGAAAATCTCATGTGGATAGAAGTGATGTTTTTACTCTTTGTGAAGCAGCCCAGACCCCCCAGGAAAACCGTGGGTTTTGTTGCCAGAATTTTTGACGGGCCTCTTCCCTTAATAATTAAAAGTAATATTTGCGGGAAGCCCATTCCACAAAAACATACTAATTGTCAATAATAATAGGTAAATATAATTATGTATTATTATTACTTTACATTCATACTGTAAACAATTATGCATTACTATAAGACTTCTTGGGGATCGCTAAGTAGATGAATCAGATTAATAATTGAAACATGAAGTTGGATACGTAAATTGTTATTCAACATCGCCACTTCTATTAAATCTTTTTTATCAGATCTTTTATCTTTGCTTCCTTTCAGGCTCCCAGAGCCGCAAGACCCATGGCTATTGCATCGACAGCATTCTACAATGCCCATATTGGGGGAACTTCAGCAAGCATCAGAGATTTAAATACAACTGACAGTATAATTGTTGTGAAAACGTTATTTACAGCTTTTCTACATATAAGCGACGTTGTTCTGAGTGACTCGCCTAAGGGTAAAGTGTCGTGTTAGGCTAATTGGTGACGTTTCGATTGATTTATCGTTATGTTTGCGTTGCTTGCTCAAGGGAGGTTAAATTCACCACCCAAGGATTTATTTATTCTTGCTGCTGGAGGTTAAATCAAAATGGTGTTACAATCAAATAAAGGCTGGAGGTACAATCAAGTTTTGTATTAAATTCGTATTATTATGAATTGGTAAAATTAGGTTACTATACGTACGTTTTTTAAACCCTCAAGTAAAGGTATCTTAATCTCGTTATTATATATATATATATATATATATATATATATATATATATATATATATATATATATATATATATATATATATATATATATATATATATANAATGTGCTAGTTGCCTTATAAAGCTTAAGTTTCGTTAAACAAGGGACACGTAAAAATTAGTAGAAGTACAGAAAGTTAAGTCGAATATACAAGTTAACTAATACATTATATTACAAGCATT
Source organism: Laupala kohalensis (assembly GCA_002313205.1). Classification (NCBI taxonomy): domain Eukaryota; kingdom Metazoa; phylum Arthropoda; class Insecta; order Orthoptera; family Trigonidiidae; genus Laupala; species Laupala kohalensis. The sequence continues at coordinate 1,594,096 of NNCF01126512.1, forward strand.
CAAACTTTTTTGAAATTGTAAATTGTATTTGTGAGTGAAATAATGTGATCGAAAAGGCAAATAATTTCACGCATGAGCAAAGAAATCTTCTCAGGGAATCCCATGTCAAATATTTGGTTTGAGTTTGGAAAGTCACGAAGTCCATATTGACGCAAGATACAGGAGAGAGCAAGAGCAAATATAGGGACAATCCTCATCTCCTGCAATGGGACGTTAGGTTCTGATGGTTTACAAGGCGCCGTCTACCACTTACATGCCACATTGAAGTTACTGTTCATATGCTTTTCTGAACATTATTTGATTAATAATGAGTTTGAAAGTATATCCTACCTGTAAGCTGTATAAATCCAGTTCAGTAGTAGTTTCGGAGTAAGCCAAAAAAGTTGGATGTTGAAATCGTAGGTTGACCAGGCAGGGGTTATGAAGATTTCAAAAGTGAAAGGATATATCCAAAACAAGTCAGGCTCGAGAGAATTGTCAGCAATCCCTCAAAAACTATCTCCCCTCTCCCATCACTAAAGTGAGACCTAGCACGAAGGGTGTGTATTGAATAAACAAGAAAAGTATACACGAAAAAAGATCACTGTTGCCATTTAACATTATTCGCGTTTATGACGGTTTTAGTTCAGATTATAATAGCGACTTATGACTCTCGGAAATGAAAATATTAGTTGCAATCGTAGACTTAAGTTTTGAGAGAGAATAAAAAACACAATGAAAATATTATCCATGCTCTTCATGTCTTATTATATTCTCAATTTCTCTATAATTTGCCTCTATTGCATTGCCTTCCAAAAGAAAGCACAGGAATATTTGGATGCATGTACTGAAGACTTGATAGGTTCAGCATGATTTCATTCTTCTATTTAAATTATTCACTGAACTAGATATTCAAATTATTTTTCCTACACAAGAGAGACATTTACAAAGTATGGTCCTGGTGCAAATAATTATTATATCATTTGTTAATCATATATTTTTTAAAAATTTGTTTCAATTTTTTTTTTTCATGTCTTATCGCAAGGTTGCCGTCATGAGGTCTTAACAGTGACTCAGGTGACGGAATTGGGGAGGAGAGATGTTAGATTGTCAGTGAACTTATGGTACCGAGCAGATATTTCTGTGAAGTAGGTAGTGGCAACCCCAGCTGAAAACCTGAGACAAGACGAGGTGCGAATCTACACTCTTCCGCTCTGTGGTATCGCAAAAGCGAAGACGCTAGAACTATGACGCCTCCATCTTCATTATTTCTTCTAGTAACCAATTCGTTAAATTACGACATAAAATTTCCATATCATTATCACTAACAAAAAAACGAGAAGCTCATGAATGTGTTGTACCAGTTTGCGTAACAGTACTCATGATAAAATTTATTCCAATGTTAGCTTTTGAATGGTTATTATATTTTATTGATATTCAGCATACCGTTCAAAGTAAAAACAATAGTTACAAAAGTTGCTCCTTAAAAAATGAAATGGAGAGTGAACAACAACAGAATATTGTTATCAATACTTGGAAACCTTGTTGAGTGAAGCTTTAAAAGCGATTGAGGGTGAAACCCAGTAGCAAATTTGATGGGTGTCGATCACAAATTGGGTCTGGATGCATCCAGCGAGCCAATCCTGAAATGAATGAAAATGATATAAAATAGTATACCATCTGGAGCTAATAAAAGATATTTTTGGATAATTTATTTCCAACTATAAAAATGAATTAGTTTTATTACTTTATTTTGTTTACTTTTATTTTGAGAAAAATGTTTTGTTTGAAGACCTGAGAAGTGTTCTGGCCCTTGCTAGTTTAATGACTTCTTCGAGGTAGAATTTAACTAGTGTCATCAAGACTATAGAATATTCGTTTAAAACCTGCTCCATAAACAATTTTTGAACAAACATTATGTCGCCTATCCTCTTAATCATCTCCTACAGTATTTGTGGGGATCATTTCAGATAACGTGTTTACTCTGACAATGAATCTTTACTTTCAGATGAGTAACAAAGAACATCCAATAATTTTCCAAGGATAGTTATAAAGATATTTTCATTCTTGGGTATATGCTTGCAACGTTACACAACTACAATGAAAACTGTGGTATTTTGTGGGAATCGATGACAAGAATTCTCAACGGAAAAGATACTCGCTTGTATAACATCGAAGGGTAGTGCCACACAACGTAATCACCGGTCTGCATTCATGCGATCCGTTAGTTATACTTGCTTTCCATTCCCTTGGACTACGTCGGGTCAACCCTCGTCACATCTACAAATGTCGTGTGCTAGGAGACGCTGCCAACGCATGTAAGTTAAGCACCTTGTTAACACATGAAACGTATCAGAGGATCTCCGGGTAAAATTTGTGTCCACAACATTATTTGCAAATTCATTCCTCGTGTGATTCAACATCAATACTAATATAAAAATACGAAGTGAGAAAGTGTGCCAGTCAGTTTGCTACCTGATCACGACTAAACCACTGTACCGATCGTGATGAAATTTGGGAAGGAGATATTTCAGATGTCCAGGATGAACAAAGGCTAACTTGTATTTTAATAATATGTAGTAATAAAGGAATAGTTTTTAACAATAAATGTCAACAAATTCGGAAAAAAATAGTCATATTAACTTACGCAGTCTGAACGGTTAGAAAGGTGACAACTATAATGGCGATACTGTTTACCTTAAAGAGTTCGACAAAAAAGTCCGCGACTGTCTGGATACAATGTTATTAAACAGAGAAAAGTTAAATTACTTCAATTTAAGAGGGAAAATCCATCGTAATCAAATTTAATGGATATTTTGTTTTGTGCATTGAATAAAGATAAAAATAGTAAAATTTGGTCGAATAGTTTAGATTTTAGGAGCGTTTTAATGAAATGATGAAGGCGCGCTGCCGCAGTAGACTCTTGTCTCAGAAGCGAAAATTTGACAGGTGCGGTTTCCGGCGAGTGAGTTCATTCTACCTGTGATGCTGAGATGAATAGACACACTTCCCATGTTATATCAGTGTTGAAAACGAAAGCAAACAATTATAATTAGTTTAAAATCCGAGGGTTTCATTGTAAATAACATTTTCTTTTTGTTATAATAAAGTTTGTATTTGATAATTATTCTTTTATCTGCATTTTCTACACCCATTAGTTTCAATAAATTTCAATTGTCGTGCGATCACTTTGGTCAAGGTGTACTTAACGTTTCATAACTTTGCGTAACAAATTAGTCACTAATTAAAGAGTCAATTATGTTGGTTTTTACTTGGAACATAGAATGTATCTATTACATCGAACAATCAGACAATTCTTCAACTTTCATAATTCTATACTCTTGGGTTTTTAGTCGAGATATTCGGCGAGTCCCACACATGGCTTTACGGCTCTTCTATATGGTGCTAAATTGCATTTTTCTCCACCTGCAAGGGCTCTAATGACCTTGCCGTTGACGAGCCCTAAAGCCCCACAAAAAAAAATCATATATACTCGGGTATATCAACGAGAGAAGAAGGAAAAAGCAAAACTCAATCAATACACCCCAAATGGTTATGGAAACATTCTTTTCTCATTCGCTGCATAAAATAGAAGGAAATATAAGAATCACGACAATTTTTTATTTTATATAACCCGTGTTCAGTAATGGATTACTGAAAATCGTGGATTTTCTATTTCTTTTTTAAATTTGGTGGAATACTAATATATCTTAAGTAGATTTTAACAAGATCTGTTTTTAATTGAGTTATATTTCTCCCCTAAGAAGAGCCCACCTACCACAGCGTTCTTTCTGCGAAATCAGTGATAGATACAGACACTTGCGAGGTTGCTAAATGCAAAAAAGAAAGGACGGACGGGTGGTGACGGAAGCATTCGTATCAAATCTGACCGTAATATTTTAATTTATTGTAATCAAAATGTATATTAATTTTCCTTCAAAATGTTTACTTCAAACAAATAACTGATGCTTCAATTTGAATAAAAATGACACAATTAATTTTTCAACAAACCTTGTATTAAAACAAACACTGTCCATTTCGTCGCGGTAATCCGAATCGCGTTGAAAATCAGAACACCTTGATGATCCGGTGCTGCTTCCGGCGTGCGTAATAATAAGTCGTTTTACAGGACTGTCGAATTTACTACCATCTCGTGCTTCAGCACTCTGTCAGCATTATATCACAATAGTAGGGATGATACAATGTTTCTTCAAAGAACTTATTCTCTTTAATAAATAATTCCGATCTACCTACAATATACAACTAAAATTTATTTCATTAATTTATGTAAATGCGATTTAATGGCTAAAGTAAAAATGTAACATATTTCGTGTCTGTGATCACAGATGCTTGTTTGGTTGTTTGCTAAACAGGATATACTTTTCTTTCTTTTGGTCACAAAACATGTTCCTTTCGTATCATAATATAGACTCGAAGATCGATCAGGCAACACCGCACACAGGTCAGGAGACAAGTGACGTATTACATTGTTGCGGCGAGGTACTGAGCGTAGTGGGGAAAGGAACCAGGAAGATAATATAAATAATACTTTCAGTTCACATATTTTCCTGGAACACAGATCCAATAGTCGGATAATTTAAGAAATGTGCCACAAGAGTGAATGTGTAACAAACATTTACGAATAATCATTTCATTTCATATGTAAATAGAAAATTAAAATATTCTGAGGAAAGAAAATAACGGAGATAATGTAGCTTAACTAGATTCAGGCATCTTCTTCCCATTGTTGAGTAGGAGCGGGGTGACATTCTCAATAACTGTAATGAGTCCCCATCAAATATATTCTCAATATTTGAATTTTACAATATTCTAGACAAGATTGTACGACTCAAAAATCCAACTTCTTGATTACAATATTCCAAAGCCAAACTCTAAGTACCGTCTATGAATATTGAAGTATGAGTTTTAAATCAAAACATCGTGTTAATAAATAAAGTTTCAGTTTACTTTTTATTTGACTGGATGACACATCTGTCTCAGGACGAAACATGAAATTTGGAACGCCCCACAGATGTTTCCGTTCAAACAGCAGTTAAATCGTGTTATTTTTAAATAGTAATAATTTCGCTCAGAGACATTATTCAGGAAGAGGTACTCTTTAATTACGTATCTTCATATATTTATAACGAATTTTGATTGGATTTTTATTGTGAGTACACAATTATTCATGCTAACGCTACAAGAAATACTAGTAATTGAATTAAGTACTTATATTTAACCCTGAATGACAAACCATCTAGCAATATAACAGCATGGAAACAAACATATTAAAAAACTCTTCTATTAGAAAATCGGCCCAATGAATTATATATACATGAAGGTCCTTTCCAAGAGGAATCCCGCCCAAAGGTCCAAAAAATGTTTTAATGTATTTGGATAATTGAGAAATATTCTTGATATCGCGTCAATGCGTAAGAGTTAAGCAAGTTACGAGGGTCGGATGATTGTAAGCTGATATTTCTGTTTACGTCCTGAGATTTACAGGTACACTGGTAGAGGGAAAAATTCGTGGCTGGAACCCTGGGTTCGTCAAAAATTTGAGGATAATGGTTTTCTCGAAGGCGGAGAATTTGCATAACCTTCATTTAAGTCTATTAATAAATTCTGATTATAAAATTATGCTCTATGTAGTTTCGATTCGGCACAGTTAGTTTTTTTTCGTTGAACAATATAATTTATAAATTGATACTCGAGGAGGTTGGGGGGGGGGGGGCAGCCCNCCCCTCGTGGGTGCGCCCCTGCACTAAAACACAACCAACATTCATAACTCATGGACGTCTCCCTCCATGAGTGTATCATGTCATTCACATCAACACCCACTCTCACAACCATTATGATGGCACGTTGTGCGTAGTTAAATAGTTTCTAAAATATATTACAGTACTAATTACTGATTAATTGTTCAAATGCATCAACCCTCATAAACGCTTCTGCGCGACTAGAAACTCATTCATTATGGGTTTCTAGGAGGGGTGGTCATGACCCCCTTGACCTCCGGGCCTGATTTGTTATAAATTTATTGCTGAATCTTGCTATTTCTTATTTGATGGTCGGAATATCCAGAGTTGTGTTCGTAATGCACCACGGGTTGTTGGCAAAAGTGCGAAGAGCTTTAGATTGGAACCTTTGTAATATCTCTAATTTCGAGTTGGACGCTGTTCCCCAGAGCTGGATTCCGTATGTTCAAATCGGTTTAAGGATAACTTTGTAAATAAGCACTTTGTTGCTTAGGGACAAAGCAGAACTTCTGCCTAGAGGTTTTGAAGTTTGAGGTCCAATTGCTTTCTTCTTTTCTTGAAACGTGCCTTCCAGGTGAGGCGTCTGTCAAGGTATTTGACACGATCACTTTGTGGAATTGGCTCATTAGCGAAAAATATATGAATAGAGTTAAATGTCTATGACCATTATTTGATAAAGATGATAATCTCAATGAAATATTTAATGGTCTACAGGATTGAAAATTATGAATTTAGTGATCTGGGAAGTTGAAAAGATGAAATCCTCATTGTATTATAATATATTATTTACTTTGATATAATTGTAACCTTTATGTTCTCTCATGGATTTTCTTTCTCATATTGTATTTATATTTGTAACTATTAAAATACTGATTTAATTTAAGTGTATTTATTATATTGTAACGTGATGTTTTGTATTATATAGTATTCTCAGTCTAATACTTCTCACAATTAAATAAGGTTGTAAGTCTTAAATTATTTATTTAACTATTTAAAAAAATATTATTAGGTATGTATTTTTAGACCAATGAATTTAGGCAGTCTGAGGCATAATCACGAATAAATACAGTTTAAAAGGTTGGCAATTGCTAATATAAACAATAATTCATCGTGGTAGAAGTAAATGTTAATTGAGTGAGATATTGGAAGGAATCTCCAGGGTGGTCTTGTTGGAGGGTCCCCTTGAACACGATGCAGCTGCCACAATGGAGGACGATAGCTTCAGAGTGTCAAGAGTACTGGCGGAGACGGAGATCTGCATATGGCGAAGACAAGGAGCGACGACCCGAGAGAGGTGACGTCTGGGAATCCAATTTCTGAGTTCACCGCTAGCTGATGCTTCTTCTCAGGGGTCCTTCTCCCCGCCGAGAGACGCCGCCGACGCCTTGATATAATGTTACGTACAGCGCCGCGATATAGCATCAACGGTGAGACTTCCTTGGAGATATTGCATCTCGTTGGTACGAAATTATCACGTCGAGAGTGCGTCACTCATATCACTTTTGATGGACGATACTTCATGAGAGTTCCATGTATTAACTCAAACTCTCCTTTCAACTTTATGTGAATTGACATTATTCCCTTTCACCATCATATTCTATTCGATAGATTAGAACGACCTCGTAAGTATATTAAATTAATATAAAAAATAAGTCTACTTTCAAGGTTCCTCTAAAGCACTAATATGAATGACTTGAATTAACTTTTTAAAAATGTAAAAGATTCATTAAAACATATTGTATTAGGAGATTAAGAATTTGCGTACAGGAGAACAATGTATACGTAAGGATAATCCATACTAATATATAAATGCGTAACGTGAAAGTGTGTCTGTCTGCTACTTGATCACGATTAAACCACTGAACCGATCGCCATGAAATTTGGCAAGGAGATAGATTAGATACCCAGGAAGAACATAGGCTAACGTTTATTTTTAAAATGTGTGATAATAAAGATCAAAATGGTCTTTGACAATAGATGTCGATAAAATCGAAAAAAAGATAGTTATATTAGCTTACTCTGCCTAAACAGTAAGAGATAGGTGACAACTATAAATGACAATTTTGCTTGCCTCAGAGAGCATTACAAAAAAGTCTGCGACAGCATATGTCTATCTACAAAAATTATCCTAAATTATGCATTAAACGTTATTAAAAATACAAGTGTTAAAATACTTGAATTTAAGAAAGTAATTTAAGAAGGGAAAAAATAATTATCAAATTTAATAAATTATTTGTTTTGCGCGTTCAACAAAGATAAAAATCTTCTTTAACTTGTAAAATTTCGACAAATAGTTTAGACTTTAGAAAAATATTAATGAAATGGTGCAGCCGCGTCATCCCTCGGAAGTGAAAAAGTGACCGGTGCGGCTTCCCCGAGATGGTGTAGCGTATACAGTCAAGTTTTGTATTAAATTTGTATTATTATGAATTTGACAAATTCGGGTTCCATACATATTAAAAAAAACGGCAAGTAAAAGTATTTTGTTCTTGCTATGTAGATAGATTTTAAATTTTTCTGAGTAAAAGATGAGAAGTCTCACAATAAGATGAATCCCGTGCAACGCCGGGTAATCCAGTAGAGTATAAAAATGACAAATAATATGAACCCTGAAGAAAAGAATAGTACTGAAACGTTCACGGGTACCTTTTTTCTGTGTCATCATTCTATGCCGATTTTCTAAAATTTAAAACATTTTAATAACACTGATATTTCATTTTAACTACATAATACATTACACGAAAATGTTTTTTTTAATGTCAGTACGCAATGCTTTATTATCCTCCTTAATACTGAGGACAAAAATAAGATGGAGATTACAAATTGCCTTTCTTGGTACAGCCACCAAGGTAACAAACTAATAAAGATATTCCGATAAAATTTGCATTGGTTGCAACATCTGCACAACAGGACCCGTAGCTTCTTCCAAGAATATTTAGGAATATTTTTAGAGCTATTCTTCCTTGAACATTCGCTGATATCCACAGAAGTATTTAAAAACTTTTTTACCTTCTCATATATGTAGTATATATAAAGTTTTGTAATCGTGAAAAAATTCGAAAGCGAGATTTCAAAGGAAATATCTTTCTTGGCGATCCCTGATTCTCAAAACGTTGTTTTCGGCATAACATCTGTCCGTCTGTGGGCAACGATTTTGAGTAAACGGATGAATCAATTTAATTCTCATTTCGTGTTTACTGTAGAATTTACTTGTTCCCCATGCCGGTGCTCTGTTTTATTTACTTTAAAACAAAGGATACTTCTCGTGAAGGTCAAAGTACTCTTATGAATGTACGACTTTGCGTAAATTTTCTGTACGCAAAGTAAAATTAGTATGCATTACATCCGCATTAGCGGTATTTCGCTTGAAAGTTTGGTACAGAATAACCGAAAAATAAATTATGTCAGCTATACTTACACATCAGTTTACTGTTTCAAGAAGCTTGAATAATATTTAGCAGTATAAATAGACCAAGCAGACGTAGAATACCTTTTCGTAAACTGAAATGAAAGATATGATAATGATAAAATACATAAGACAGCAAACGCACTGCAGATACGAAAATACATCAATTCCTGTCTACAACGAAATTACATTTACATAACACCTTGAAGATACTTGTAAGACTGATACTTCGCTATACGTTTTGAAATAATATTCTGGAAATTTATTTTACTTCCAAATTTCAAATAAAGACAGTAATTTCAAATAAAGACAGTAATTTCAAATAAAGACAATAGCGACTTTGAGCATGAATAGAGCACTGGAGGACCACGCCAGAAACGACTCTTTCACTATATATATATATTTTTTCATTTTACTTCTGTTTATCTACCCGGCATACCCATTTTCTGGTCATTACCAGAGCTTTATTTCTCTCATTATTTCTTATCATGTACTTATCTCTCAACTCTATTTTATCTTATATTTCTCCATTCTTCAATGCAACATCTTGGTTATTTCCCTCTGTGTCTTTTCCTGATTTTTCTGGTTTTACTCCTTATTTATCTATACATTATTCCTTCTTTCTTCCTTACTTTCCTTTATGATTGTCTGATCTGTTTCTTGACGCTTTTCTTTGCGGCTGTTCCCTCATATACACTACATCCTACAACCCCGAGGGGGTGAGGAACTTATTACTATCTAGCTGTATAATTTCCTCATTTCCATAACTACAGTGACATAATCTTCAAACTTCTTGAATATATCCTTATCTGCATTATAATCCATCCAATTCTTATCACTATTTATTCCTTTCCTCTTTAATTCCATCATCCATCTCTTCTTCCACTATCTTGCAGTCATGTAGAACATGATCCACAGTCTCTTCCTCTTCTTTACAAATGCATAGTGTACAATCTGTAGTTAGGTTTCTCATATATACGTAGTCTTTTGTGTTCCCATGACCAGTAAGGATTTCATATACTGGTGGTGTTGGTGTGAACCATTTCCTATTCCTATTGCTAAACGATACTTCCGTGATGAACCTGTAAGTTATTCTTTCTTCCTTGTCATTTCTCCACCTGATATTCCAACAACTAATTACATCCTTACAAATCATACTCTTCTACCCATTCATTGTCTTATTAATTCTCCTAATTGTACAGTTTCGGTTTTTCGTACTTTCCCTCTCAGATAATATTTAACTATTTCTAAATCGATAGGCGTAACTCCTAAAAACCCTTGTACAGATTTTGACGACGCACTAATTCTAATTTTAATTTTTCTTATTCTATGCTGCAGGCGGAGAAACGAATATGATATCGTATGTGCAATGGTTTTGCACCACTAGTTTACTTTTGGCTCGGCAACTGCAGCCATTAGCCATCAACCACATTTTTATAAGTCAATTAAGTTTACAAGACAAGACAGTTTTCAACAATACACATGACTCAAATATTAGAATACAATTTTGTAGATCTTAGGAAAGATAATGTATTTTCAATGGATTACTAAGGTCTCGTCGTACGTTTGATTTCACTCCATGGAGACTTCTGAGATGGAAAAGGTCTTCTATCACATGTTTTACAGTAAGATCTGCTCCAGATTCATCTAAAGGCCGTTGCTCTCCCAATAAAAGATGTGAATTGATGTGTTCAATACGAAGTCTTGGAATACAATGGTCTCGACATCGATATCTTATAAGTGTTTGCCATTTTCCTTCGTTCTCTTCAACTTTCTACGTTTGCGCAGTCACTTTTTATTAGTTTACAAATATCCTAAGATCTCTAAAAACTCTTAATCTCCCAATAACTGTAAAAAAATGATTAATTATGCAAACTTTTATTTTAAGATAGGGTTATCCTAAACTTGCAGATATATGCATGTACTTTTTCATAGAAAGACGTCGCACAGGATCACCTTGGTCAAAGCGAGGCTGACTCTTTGGTATCAGAAACATTCGCGGAGCATTTAAGCGCCAGCTGTTACTACAAACACGAAAAAGGACAAAATGTTACGGAGAACACAAGCTCGGCGGCCTGCGCACAGGGATCAACAAAAATCGATGAGAGAGGAACGGCTCCAGTCACGGCTCCAATAGCGATACGCCGCTTTCTGCTCAAAGACTTCTCCTCCACGTCTATCCTCAGCGCAAAGAAGTATTCTGACAAAGAATGTTCTCGATGTCTAAGGTAGTTGAAATAGACTGGCCCTTCATTAAGTGTTTTTGAATAGAGCGGTAAGTATGAGGAACCTTTTACTTCCGGAAATATACATAATGCGATGTTTTGAGACATTATAGAAACGGGTACAAGGCAAACCCATTTTTCATCAGAAAAAGTAATTTAAAATGCACACTCCACACATTATTTTTAATAGTCAAAATGATCATATATCAAAACGTGTAATGTATGTGAACGTATGTTGGGTTGTAACTAAAATGCGCTAAGCAGATTATTCAAGAAAAAAAACATACTTCGTTTCACCATTATTAGTATAATACACACCGAGAGAATGAAATAGTGAAATTTACCATAAAATGTGAACAAAGGTGTAACAAACCGACACTTTTCTAAAAATAGCCAGATTTTATAGAAAATATTAACAGAACAGCTATTACCCGGGTTGTAAAAATGAACATTTCGTAAACACATAAACGGATCCTACGTCAACTCCGGACCTGTATGCTCTTGAAGTCTACATCCGAGTGGTGTCCGGAAAGGTCCTGCTACTTACACATGCTTCAATGAAGCATCAATCACTTGTATGAGCTTCTCCGTAAAACAAAGACTTGACTTATTAAAATTATCCGTTTAAATCAATTAACTTCGTGAATATACAAATTTTAGGACAATTAAGAAATTGAACGAGTAAATTAAATGTCTCATTAAAATATTTTTGTTGTGTACAAGAAGTTTATACTTTTGTTTTATTTATGTTTTGGTTTCATTGAACTGAAGAATATGGACATTCAAAAATGTTTGTTTGTTACGAAAGTAATTGGAAAAGAATGTGAAAACATTTTCATCGTGGTTTTTTTACATCACCATTAAACCGTTAATATAATGCGTTTCCAAATACATTTTTATGGTTGTGGGAAACGTTGTAAACCACCATTAGGTGAAGAAAGAAAGAAAAAAAAATGATAGAAACCCTTCGAATAGCGAAGAAAATTTAATAAATGTTAGGTGCAAGAAATTCATTCTTAGTACGCGACATTGAGATGGAACATAAGTGGAGAGGAAACATTTCTTCGTCTTCACCTTCAGCTGTATACAACCTACAACCAATTCCATATTACAAAAACAATATACTGAGCGAACAACACCGCCGAGGCAAAGACGTTCGGGACAAGGAGAACAAGCAGTGCCAGTTATAGTAGCTCTGTCACACTGGAGGGTGAAGTCCTGCGGGTTCAAGGAAACAGGAAGTAAAAGAGAAAGTGATGGCAGAGATGGTGTTTAACAAGTTTATTTTTCTCATGTTTTTCGCCTTCTGTTCTTCTCGTCCACTTTATCGTACGGAATCATGTAAGTTATAAAATTAGTTTTTTTGTGATTCATTTCAGACATTAAATTATGTGTCAAAATACTGTATATATTCAGACGCTAAATTATAAATCAGTTGAAATTCTTGACCACAAGTATCAATAAGTTTATGAAATCTTGAGTGTATGTAGGTCACAATAATTACATTCTTCAGATCGCCAACGTTTCCACCTTTATAAAGTCATCTTCAGGGCTCTCTGAGAAGTAATTGAACCTCTTCACCACCATACACCATGCAACAGAGTATGAATGGTGGGATACATGGTTCTAGTGATGTTTGATGGTAAGAGGTTGGTTGCACAGAGCCCTGAAGATGACTTAATGAAAATCGAAACGTTGCCGATCTGGAGAATGTAATTATTGTGTCCTAAACTAAGGGATACTGTACAACTTGGGGAATACTGGGAACGACTGAACAAGCGGTTCTGTGCGGACCACTAACGACTGTACAAGTGTTGAATGGACGAATGAACTCTTTAAGTAATTCTGGACAGCTGCAGTGTTGCCAAGTGCGTACAGCACGGTTTCGAAATGTTAGATGACTTTGGCATAACAAAAGATGAAATAAAAAATTATTTCTTGTATTAATTATTGTTTTTCTTCTTCTCAAATTATAGAACCTACTCGACCCTATAAAGCGAACCGTCAGAAACTAACTTATGAAAAATCAATACATGAACTTCGAGAAACAGGCACTAGTGACTATATGATTGTTTCAGATAAGCAAATAGAGGTTTCGCATTGGTGCAAAATTCAGCCGTCTGTATGTCTCCATACCAAATTCTAGACCCACCAATTTCAGGAGTAAAAATGCTTTTCTAAATTTTGTTCATTTTCTCATGTGTTCTAGGGATATGACATGATGTGTGAGAATTTTTTTAATACCTCAACGTCAAGACTGATTTCCATGTAATACTCATCCTGCATTAATGAGATTATTTTTTTCATTTTCTTTTTTTATTTAATTCGAACTAATGATCACCTCGTCTCCATTACTTACGCAATTTGAGGATCTCTTTCTATTCTACATTGCGTTAATTTTCTGACTGCGCTACTCCTCCGCAAGACGCGTTGCCCCACCCCGCCTATTTAGTGGCGGGCGTAAGATCTACTATCTATGCCTTTCTGATTTCACATATTTTATTGACATATTCTGCAAAGATGTCATACTTCTACTGTTTATCTATCAATGTCCTGTTGTCCTTCAAATTTAGTAAACCAATTGTCCAAAACTTTCGTAATAACCATACTCGCTCTTCTACATACCAGTCGCGGTCGCACTAAGCACGTCCTGGTTTCTCTCTGTCCAGATAAATCTGATGTCTCTTTTCCTATACGTCATGAAGTCACTGTGTCCTGATATATTTTCCAGTAATGACTTAAATGGCGCAAACCACTTCCCATTCTTATAGGCCTACAGTGCATGTATAACTATACTCACACCTACTTTCTCCAAAATATGTCATCTGGTCTGCCATCCTTTTAATCATTCTGCAGTCAATGTTTTATCAGTCCTTAAAAGTTCCTGGACGTTTACCTCAATGTTCCCTTGTCTTTTTAATACAAATTGTTACTATACTCAGTAATGCGTTAGGGACTTTTAAATGTGATCTACTTTTCCTCACATTTGTCCCCAGAGTTTCTAAAGTCAAAAGATGGGGCAAAGATCAAACGAAGAGAACAGTAGCAAGAGAACACGAAGCAAACCGCCTCGAGATAACACGCGGAAGAACGCTTCAGGTAGGAGCGAGACAGAGATAAGTACGGCGCGGCCTAAGACGCCCTCGCACGCCCTGGGACTCACACCCTTACAAATAGCTTCGCACCACGAAACTTGCGAGAACAAGCCCATATATTACCTCTGCGGCACCCTTAGCCTACATGAATAGGGCAGTGGTGACGCTTGGGGAGACAAGCTGAAGGCGCAGCTCGGCTTCCAGGGCAGCGAAGGGCCATTGCTGGAGATCGTAGGGTGACTAAGGTATTCTTGCTATCTTCTCTGTTCACCAAAGTCTGAACACATCAAGACCTGTGGTTCGTAAAGATCACAGATGAATATCACTCTATTACTCTAATTAGATCATCATCAAATAATACATCATGGAAAAAAAATTGAGTTATTTCAACATTTACAAACTATTAGCAAAATTTTCGGAATAATTTTAAGACTTGACAATCCTCGAAGTACGAATTTGTTATATACTAATGTTTTGTATTACATTAAATGTAAATTTGATGATCCTCTGTAGATACACCGCGTATTTAAATCAAAACTGAAATCTAATTTTGTTAAAACAAACAAAAATAGGCAATTCCTTTAATCTCATAGAAGAGTTTCTTATTATATTTGTGTATAAATTAGAAATAATATTAAAGCAAGCGCACGAATATACTTGGGTGCTAATACATTATTTAGATGCAAATATTAGATTTTTGTGTTTTTATGTACTTTGGTATATTATATTTTACATTACGATACGTTCCATATAAATCATTTTTTATTACTTACATATCGCATTGTTCATGTATTTGATTCATATTGCATCATACTATGTACAATTTCTGTATTATTCAGTGTAATTTTATTTAATTTTTGTTATTATTATTTTTTGTATTCATATAAGTGGAATTCATATAAGAGTAAGCCTCGTAGCCTGAACCATCTTCACGAATAAAATTAGAATTCAACTGAAAAAATGATTGCACATTAGGATCATATATAATACTCAGAAAACATTGTTAAATGAAGGTAATACAACGAATTTTAAAGAGATTAAAACTTTCGATGAAGTTTCATGTTTGTATTCTCTGGACTATCCAAACATGTTCCAGAAAAGTTATTTTAAAATTCATCATTGGCCAAAAACATAATTATTTATAACGATATGTTAGTTGGTAATCACTTGGAATTAAGTACAGAACAAAATACGAGTTTCAGTATAGTCAAATTATAATAATTGATTAGGCCCTATTGGGATGTCTTGTTCAGCAAAAAATATAATACTAATAACACGAAAGCTTTGTTTGAAACCCGTATGACTAACATAGACTAATGTTAACTTAATCGGATAAAAAGGCATAAAATTGATATACCGTTTGGGAGGAGAACGCGTTCAACATAATATATACACCAAATCTGCGATCATTAAAACTGAAGAAGTAAAAATTCATAATTTTGAATTCCATCTGAAGGTAGATTTTAAAGTATGCGATTGGAAATAGCATGAAAATGAATATGACGATCTCTTAACGAAAAGTATTGCGTTCAATTCTTTTGAGTTCTTTAAGTCTGTTACGAATTATGGTGATGTTCGTACATATCAAAACATATTTACGAAATTATATATACTTTAGTCGGTCAATAAATATTCAAATGTGCTCCTGAAATATTTACATCAATGTTCTACAATATTTTTAATATAATAGTAGAGTGCAATATATTGACGTCAAGGCGTTTAAACTACTGAAATAAGATAAACGGAAGAAGATATGAAAATATCTGAAATAGATAGGAGGGAAAAGGGAAGGTTTAGCGGTCAGCTTCAGGGTAGCCGAAGAATTTGCGACATGCCGTGAATGCAAATTCTGCGGTTTTCAACGCCAGCGCTGCTGATCGTGGTGGCGGTGGCGGTTTGCAATTTCCCTCTCGTCGAAACAAAAGACGGTGTTAATGAGCCACGTCATTGCGGCGGAACAGGAACGACCACGTGATGAAGGTAGCAGGTGAACAGCGGTGAATGTTTTGGACGCTGCAGTGCAAATGGCCACACCCTCAAGGAAAGAGAAAAGGTAGTGATAATGGCAGAGTCCGTGGGTGAGTGGCCTGCAGACCTGCGGTGGTCTCTGCAAACTCGTCCTACCGCGCTTTGCCTAAGCGGGTTAACAGAGATTTCGCAAATGCAGATTCCAGGTAATGCGATCGATAGAGGTCAAATATTGAAGACTAGCACCTAAACGCTTTCCATCACTAGTTGCCACTTGAGCAAACATGTGCATCCGAGAAGAAAAATATTTCCAAGGAATAACAAAATGTTCAAATGTTTGTACATATTTTGGAGAGAATATATGACATCCACTCATACACACGTTATGTAAATTTATTCATAATTTATGAACTATTTTGAACTCCAATTGAGCCAAAATTGAGCCAAATGATTCCTCCAGAAGGTAAAAAAGAAACGAAAATACATAGCAAATACTACAGGAGGTCTGGGCATTCGTAGATTAAGAGTACGTCAACGAATAGTGTAAGCAACATTTGCTACGTCATGTCTTACCTTATCTCCCGGTTTAGGGATAGTGATCCACTGAATAGACTACATTATGTTTTCTAATGGTATGGAGATAACATGAACTATGTAATACCTAGGATTTTAGGTAATGTTTTATGTAATATGTATGACGTATGAATTGATATTCACAAAACATGAAGTACTAGGAAATTTGAGTTATGAATTTTTATATTTTCTGTAATTTTTAATTTTATTTATATGAAGACACTGTGTGATGATAGTATATAATATTTGCTATGTTTTGTACTGTAGTGGTGACAGTAACTGAAAAGGAGGCTTTAATTTAGAGACTTGAAACGTCGTCATTGTCAACCTTCACATTTAACATAACGGATGAAATAAAGAAAAGAAATATTAATTTAATGTAAATCTGTGTTTTGACTGTCTATAAACGTGAGACTGCAACATATGTGAGATATTGATCAGACAGTCAGAGAAAGTGTGATTGTGTACATATTAATTTAAGGAATGAATTGAGTACAATATATAACAAACAGGACCAGTAATAAAATATAGGCATATCATTTGTATATCATCAATAAATGTGAATAACACAATCCACAGTTTAAAATTAGGGTTGGGGAGAGGTCAAGCCATTCAAAAGCAGTTGGTCTACGAATATATTTGAAGAAATCAATTACGTCAGCTGTATGTATTCACCCGTTAAACAAGACCGTTTACCCGGAAGAAGTAAGCTTAATTTCCACAACTTATAAACTCTCCATAATTTGATCCATCTATTAGTCGGATCATAGCGAATGCTGTATGAACAAAGAACTTATTCAGGGAGAATGGCTGCAGCATCGGCTCCTGAGGTGATCGGAGAAGGGACATTGAAATTGCGTCGCCTGTGGACAAGTAATGGCCCTCCTCCGGCAATACAATAATCATTGTCATCACGCTAATGTCTGTCACTTCATGAGCTGCAGGCAATTAAGCCATCAAGGAAATGACCTCGCATTACGGGGTCCGGGTACGCGACGAGACAACGATAGTGGGTCCGTACAAAGAGAGGAGAGAGTAATGGAATCGATGGTGCATCTAATAAATTCTGCATCGCGTAAGATTGGTTCGGAGAAATAGTACGTGGCAAGTTTTAACAACAACAAAAAAATATCTTCACGAGGAGGGAATTTGTGGTAAGGCCAGATGAAAAAATAAAGTTGTGACAAGCGGGGAACGAACTCTATGTCCCTCTTTGATCGGATGTTTTTTGACTGTCACCCTTCCACTATAATATCCTTGTACCTTTCACATCAGGTCTCATAAATTAAAAAAATACGTAAACAATCTATACATGAATACTAATAAATACATGAACAGGAAGGCTACATGTAAAACCGGGACTTAAGCACCCTCAGTTTAATGTGTCCCCTGGGTCCACTTCTCTCCTGTATGGGGATGTGTCGCAGATTTTCCAAAGCATCAGACCTGAGTGAAAATGATGTGCAGTTCTGTAAGTTCCGATCAACACCTCTGTGCTCTAAGAAAGAGATTTTTATTTAGTCGCTAGGAACCATGATAGAGGGTGACCCGTGGCGAAGTGACCAGCTTACTCACCTTCAATCTGATGACGCTGGTTCAAACCTTGTCTGATCCTAGTAGAACTCGTAGTGGTGGACGAAGAGGGGTTCACGGTAGGTTCGCTCGGAGTACTCCAGTTTTCCCTGCCTTTTATCCCACTTTAACACTCATACAACATCATTTCACCCCAGAGAAGCACAATAGATCAAAAACTGGTCGCAGAGCATGGAGCACACATTGCCCTCCCTAACTGTATCATAGTAAAGAAACGTGAAGGACATTGACGTGGAGGGAGATACGAACTCATTATAGCCAAACGCACCTACGAAATAAACATAGTATCTATGCGTGATATTTAAGAAATAAAAGTAATTTCATTTTACCTTTCATCAATCCACTTTATGAATAAAATATTACATTAGCAGATATTTACGGCGATAGCGACGTAGTAAAGAAAAAAAAGTGAAGCAATGGATCCTAAGCGATTACAAAATTGTGATAAGAGCTGGATAATCAATGAATACGACGTATGATAATTAAAGATATCCAATTAATACATCTCAAATATATATTTTACGAGCAATATCAGGTCCTTTACGAAAGTTGGTTATCAGTCAAATCAGATGAATATCCATTACACAATCATTATGTAACTATTTGGTTCATTTCTTGCAGACAAAATTCTTTAAAACATACAATAAAATTTAAATGTCCACGGTTTGACACGTGAATTTTGGGCGCTTTTAATATATAGTCATAGACATTAATACACAAATGTCCATAGATATGATAATGATAAAATACATAGGGCAGCAAACGCGCAGCAGATACGAAAATACATAAATTTCTGTCTACAACGAAATTACATTTACATAACACTTTTACGATACTTTTTGACACTCCATACTGCAGATGGAGAAACGTATATGAGAAAGTAAATGCACCACTAGTTTATATTTGATTTTATATTCTATATTCTTATTGTAACTTAATTCTATGACATCTATGAAATCCATATAAAAATATAAAACTCTATTTAGAACATGATCCCTATCATTGTAATTGTTTTGAAATGTTCAAAAATCTGTTGCAAAGTTTGTTGTTTAACTAAGTTATATTTCTACAAAAAAATGCATTTAAAAGATTTCTCGAATAAAAAAGTTAAAAAAAACAGGCTAAAATATGTTTTGAAAAATGTGAGTGGCATTGCAAAAGGTCAAATATCATGACATTTAGGTAAATGCTAAAGGATAAATATAAATATTTCACATCCATATTATATATCCAGTCCATTGACTGTTCATTCAAGAGATTGGTTCCAATGAAAATAGTGAATGAAATGTGCCATGTGATGTATAGCAAAGAGTAACAAAAGAGACGAAGTAAATTATGAGAGTGACTCGATAATTTACTGAACATAAATATCTTGATTTATAAATGCAGTAAGAATTTTTTAATATTGCGATTTATTATAGATAAAATTATTCGAAATATCAATACTCGTACAACAATTATAATTTTTTTTAAATTTATCATAACAATGTTGAGTTATCATACATAGCTGGTTATAATGTATTTAACTGTCATTTCGTTAAAACATAGAAAAAAATTGTCGAACGGAAACTGAAATGGCCATATATTGGAGATATTTTTTAAAATTTATTTTTGGTCTTCATCATTAGACCATCATGTCTGTCACATTATTACAAGGCTACTGCAATAATATGTCGAGTTTATATTCAGTTTTCCTTTCATTAATTTTGTGGAGCAGAGGGTACGTAATTCAGCGATTGCATTCAAAAATTCGCTTTTTGGCATTTTATACAAGTGCACTGGGACGGCCAATGCATCATCTACCTACACGACATTATCTACACAAAATTATTTGTTTCACTTGAGCTACCGCAACCCACACTTCACACATTTTACGTCCTCCACTGCTAATCATGGTGGTTCCTTCGGATGCGGTATGCTACAATCATTCCTGACCAACTAACCCACAGACTCCAGCAGTCGGCAGCTAATCTCTCGTCTTTCTGACTTGCCCCACAGTCGATAAAATGTTGTGACAAGGAGAAGCGGAGTGGTTGGGAGGCTACCAGAGTTAGCCAAGGAAATGGGTGAACCTTATACATCTAATTTGAGGAGTTAGGAACTTAGTTCGTTACCCCTCCAAAGAGTCACGGCGTCATTTGGCAGGAACCTTCCAGTCTCCGGCGACGTCTTCATCCTGAAGCAGTCGTATAGAACGCGTGACACATTCAATCAATGATTTCTAGGACGGAAATAGAAAACCAATTTGATATAAGAATACATTCAATCAATTCATGCCAGGTGTAAATGAAGATGACATACTATGATAATACATTTTCCGAGAAAGGATTATTAATGAAAACGCAAAGGAGACATACAGACATTCATATAAGAACACAGTTAATACCACCCAAATGGTTCAGTTGTTTTGTGTCAGAAAGGAGTAGACTGTAACAAGTTCCATAATCCACAGAAAACTACCAGCTCCTTTACGGGCATGGTTAAAAGTGCACAGAAATCTCTTTAACAAACAGCACAAATGTACTTCCTTCGCTGATACTTTGCGTTGGAGGCATTAACGACGTCGGAGACTCCAGTTTTCAGCCAGATTCTAACAAAAAAAATTACTTCTTGAATTAAGAAATAAAAAAGATTGTCACTTATGATAGCATAATTCACCTTAAATATTTCAAAATTGTTCAGGCTTTGAAACTTCTAATACGAATACAAATTACAATGCAGAAAGAAAAGAGGGCATGATTTGTCACAGGGCAAAATTCTAAAAATAAAGAAGTGTAATCGTTTTTGATACTTTAATAAATACTGATTTATCGAGGGAATTAGTACATACACAAATGAAACCGAAATATTCTCCTGGAATAATGTTTTCAATTATTACTGGAACTTTTACAGATATATCTTGAATTTAATACATTTGTATTTACAAATTTTTAACCACGTTTCGACACTTATTCGTGCAACTATCAGGTGATGTTACAGTGTTCTACAAATACATAGCAATGTGACATAAATTAGAATCTTCAGGATCTTATTGAAACGTTTCGTGTTATGGGGACAATATATTCACTAAAATTACATGTTGAATTGACACGAATTACAATACGCATGAAAAGATTTCAATGTCACTGATTTTTGCTGTAGAAGTTCAGTTCTTAAATGCACGCTTATAATGTTTCGTTTTCTATAGAAAAAGACTTCAACAACTTTTGATTTGGAGCATGCCGAAAAGTTTTCTCCTTCTGATCAGAGAGATAATTCAATAAAATAATTCCGTTAGAAATCTCTACAGGATCAAATGCTGAAATATCTTCCATTTTTAAACCAGTTAAAAAGTTGTTCCACGTTTTCAAGTAAGATTCGCAGCCCACATTCAATCCAATTGATACTTCACAATATTTTTAGAATGCTTTTCCTTCAACTGGATGAATTATGTATTTTGCGGTTCGTAAAATTATTTTTCAATAATTCCAGAATATAAAGGACAAAAAGTAAAATCGCAAATCAATATTCAATTAACATAACACTTGAATTTATTTGTGATCGTTTTGTAGTCACATTCGATGAAGCCCGAAACCAATGTCCTAATTCATTGCCTAGTAACAAGCGCAGGACCATCCAACCAATTGGCCACAATACCCAAAGAAAGGATGTAATAAAACCCTGGTCAGAATGGAGCTTTAAAGATAGTGAGAGTTATGGATAAAATTATTACTAACATTAATGATAAGAAACAGAAAACATTCTACACGTTTTGTGCATCTTGATCAATACCAACGTACAAATAACATTATATAACTCCAGTTTCCTTTCTTTAAGCAAAACCTCTCAAAAGAAAAGGATGAAATACAGTGATAATATTTTTTCACCACTTTTGTTCTTGTATTCATTTAAACTATCTGCAATCACGCAAAATCTCTACAATTAGGAAATGACACTAAACTTATTTGCTTCGGTTTTGTTGGGAGTGATGAACAACACGGTATGAAAACTGCTATCGCAAATCCAGGATTAGAACCCAGAACTTCAGGCTCCAAGAGAGTTCTCCACCTCAAACAGACAAAGCCACCAAATCAAAGCTAACCGATCATCAGCGCATTTCTGTTCATTTGTATCCTATTATTAATATTGTTCTATAAATGTCTATAATGATTTTATATTGAATAAATTTATTACCTGACCAATATATCTCATCTGTACACAACATACTATATAATGAATATTCGGAACACAGAACTCACATAAAACTTTTTCAGATACTTTCACAGGACAGAAGTCCACAAGTATGTTTTCTCGAGAGTAATAATGAACTCTATCCGCTGTCCTTTCGGTAGATGTCTCAACAGTTCCAGAACTCCAGAACGACCCGCAGACTGGTAAAAGATCAATATCGGTCCAGGTTGTTTGCACAAGGCGACCCCTCGACCAAACAAAGAAAAACTTAGGAGAAGGATGGAGTGAAATCTGTTGATTCCAGGACGTGCTCTTCTTAGTGAGAAGAAGTTTCACACTAAGCTTCCTCAGAGAACGTTCAGGGTCCAGAATAACTGAGAGAACCTTCTCGGTGACATTTCGTAAAATTCAATGATTCAGTAATATTCGCCCCCCCCCCCCCGACTACGAAACATTTACAGTACAATTAGTTGTTTCATTTCTTATTTTTTGATAAAGTAATCACAGCTTTCCATACATAAAAAGAATAATAATATGTAAGAAATTAGAATCTACGAGTATTAGAGAAGATCCCACATTCGTATTCGGGAAGGTCTTTGCTGACATGGCACAGTCTAATATTATTCAGTCACCATTAAGAAATATAATATGTTATATAGAATTGTTATACATTACGTCATGCATTCGCGACAACTAATACAAAAATTTGCAGCACAACACAGTGACAACTTCGAGTGGTGAGCGAGATTCACAAGATTTGCGTAAAAACACGACTGGATATACACCCGACATCACTAGTATTATCAAATAGGTCATGAGGCGGGTAGAGACGCAACCTAGCTGCGAGACCAGCATAGGGTACATCGCGACAATATGATAATAGGTTGTGGTCGTGTTCCTATGGAGCAAAATTCAAATTAAAGAGCCTAAAATAACATAGCACACTTCCTATGATTCTTAAGAAACATAGTATACTTACAAAATTCATTAAATCAACTTTGATCAACTATTATAACCTATTAAATGATTTTAAGGTCATACTCGATCCGCGGAAACATCTGTTAAATTAAATGCCGAATCACCTTTGTCTGTGTTCATCTGTTGTATATGGTTATATATGTTTGTTTGTATGTCCTCTGTATGCTCCTGTACCATTCATCCGATTGAGATGAAACTTTGGTAAGTTGTACACATGCCTGTAAAGGTCTTTACAAAAAGTTTATTAAAAAATTAAATAGAAAAGACCGATATAGCTGTTGAATACATCATTTCTTAAGACGCAGAAGAACAGAGTCACTCTCTCAATGGTGCTTATGTCCATGATCATCCCCATGACAAAAATACCTTTTGGGGAAAGGGGTGAGAAGGGTTTGAAATGTAAAAATTAGCGAACATGGCGAATATTAACATTTAGATCATAGTTTTCGGGGTCGCTGAAATCAGTAATGGCATTCTCAAAGTGTCAAAGTCCACAATCAGCCCGTATACACTCCAGCACCCCAAGGAAAGGGAATGACATGAAAAAGAAATATAACATGACAGATACCGGTGACGAGTCCACAGTTTACGGCGACGCCGAGTTGATAGTAAAACCCCGATATTCTGCAAGTCTCAATTCAACCCTCATCGAAGAATGACACCACTAGCGACCGTTGGGGTATTGGGATGTGTAAAAATAATGGAAAGAGATAAAAAAATAAAATTGCATCGGATTCATAGTTATCGGGTTGGGATTGAGGATATACACCTATACTATCAAGCCATCAACAATAATTGACATTCTCACTGGAAATTACAGTGACAAGGGATAAAATTGAAGACGTATTACAAAATATACGTAAGCAAAGCAGCGGGTACTCAGCTAGTTGGTTATAATTTCTTCCTCATTATCAAGAACTATTTGCATACATAATAATAAATGTATACTGTAATAAACAACATAATTATTCATTTTTAATTTCTTTTCCATAAATATGATGTAATACAGATATTTAAATGCAAAATATGAGAATATCAAAAACATTGAAAATTGTCCCTAAAAACCTTTGCTCTGTGCAAATATATTTGGGAGAATTGGTTCTATCGATAGTTATAATTAAATTGTGTTTTTTCGTGTGAATTGTAAGATGCAAGAAAATATTTTAATAAAGTACGTTGTATAGATAACTGACTTATTATTATTATTATTATTATTATGTAAAATGTTATATGCCCTTGCTGGCATCTTAAAACATTATAGAACATCAAATACCTTTTCTGGACCTAAAAAGAAGTTCAAAGCAACGTTAAATTGCCTTTTGACCGCGATATGAAATCTTATTTCTATTAAACAAAGTTTTAAGTTTGTTTTTTTTCATTTCACTTTGATTATGAATCCAAGCAAGTCAATCATGAACGGAGGATAAAGGGATTGTAAGTGAACCTATAGAGTACGAGAATCGCCAATATGAGCTTTATCTCTACCCCCTGGCACAAGCTCAATAAATACATTTATTTTTCTCGGAACTGCGCGTGGAATTTTATTTTACATGCAGTATTCGCATAATTAAAGAGAATTAAAATAATAAACAAACGGAAATAATTAAAAATCTGATAATTCTAGCTTACAAACATTATTGCTAACAAAACATATTTTTGTAAACAAGAGCTGTCTAATAGTAACCTATCAACAAATACGCAGTTTACACCAGAATTGCAAAAAAAAACAAAAAAAAACAACAACCAAATTCGCACCAACAATTATCGAAAATAATTGACATTGCCTGTAACAAATGAGTTGCAGATACATCTAATTGTTACAAAATTTTACTTGAAAGTAATATCACACGAAATATGCATATTTCTAATAATGCAAAAGCTTCTTTAAATTGAAACAAAGTTGGGTCAGTACGTTTCCCATTAAATGCACTTGTAACACCTTTTACGTGTTTCGGTACGATTATATAAATTTGATATTAATTTTGATTTTTGTTGTCGAAATATTGCTATTTGATGCATCGTATTAACAGTGGTACAACAATATTCTTAATTCATTATAAGTATATTATTAACTAAACAGTTTAACACCAATAGATATTTTAAGATACGGTACTACAAACCACAAGCAGGACAATTATCTTATAGTCAGTTGCTCACAGAAGTATTGAAATCACATCACATACTTGCGGGAAGCACATAAAAATATTTCCATAGGAACACCACGATCAAAGATGTTCACGATTACTTTACGATGCGGTACGTAAATGGCAAAGTATGTGCTTTCATAAAAGTTATTTCGTTAGATTTAAACAAGTTAATAGTGTAATATATTTGGTTAATATTAGTATAGTCGTTTATGTAGACGTATATGATGACGCTTAGTATGTAGACGAAGAACTCATTAGCGCGTTTATATGACACTAGCTGATTACCCGGCGTTGCCCGGAATTCTTTTTACTCGTTAGACCAACGAATCCACGCAGGTCGAATTTTTGCTTCCGAGGCAAGATACAACTGCGGCAGCGCTGTTGCACCATTTCATTAAAACGCTTATAAAATCTAATCCATTCGTCCAAACTTTACGATTTAAATATGTTTTTTATCATTGTTAAATGCACTAAACAAAGAACACATTAAATTTGTTGAAAATTGATTTTTCTTCTTCTTAAATTCCTCACTTAAATTGATATTTTCAACACATCTATTTTTCTTAAAGTTTTTTCGATAATTGAAATTAATCTTAGTAGATAGACACATGCTGTGAAGGAGTTTTTTGTAGAACTCTTCGAGGCGAACAATATTGCCACTCATAGTAGTCATCTATCACTAGCCGTTTAAGCAGCGTAAGTGAATAAGGCCGATATTTCTACCGATTTCATCGACAATTATCTTCAACGTCATTTTTTATCATTCTTTTCACACATTAAAAAAAAAAAACGTTAGCCTGTGTTCATCGTGGACATCTTAACCATCTCCTTGCTAAATTTCATCACAATAGGTTCCATG
This sequence comes from Laupala kohalensis, assembly GCA_002313205.1. Taxonomy (NCBI): domain Eukaryota; kingdom Metazoa; phylum Arthropoda; class Insecta; order Orthoptera; family Trigonidiidae; genus Laupala; species Laupala kohalensis. The sequence continues at coordinate 1,620,848 of NNCF01126512.1, forward strand.
GTTTAGTCGTGATTAAGTAACAAACAGACAGACACGCTTTCGCATTGCGCATTTCGCGTATTACGAGTAGTAAGTATGGATTGACTACCAGTGGTTGACATGATATAAGAAAACACAGGACTATAAGAATGAATTTTATTTTCAAGGGCACTGCGAGGTAGTTTCCTTATCTCTAATGTGAAAAAAGAATAATTATATATTTCAATACTAAAAAAACATTTGTTCGACGCATAGAGATTTTCATCTTCAATTTTGAATTGACAGGAGGTTGACATCAAACATATTCCTTCCGAGAAATGCACTCTTGTTAATCTCTTAAAAAACATAAAAGGTATTCGTCAAGTTCACAAACTCCAATATTGTAAGCACTTTACAGAGTAAACAAACGGAAAATCTCTTATACTAGAATCAACATCAAGACTTCAATACCAGGGATCGACGAACAGAGGAGCACTTAGTTTGCCAAAATATTTGCGATTCGATTAAGACAGAACTGACAATATTACGACTCTGTCAAACCCCCAGATATACTCAGAAATGCTTTAACTCAAGAAAGAAAATAAAACTTAAATTTCAATGCGAGGGAGAGCTAGCTCCAAAGATATTCATTTTGTATTAAATTAATGCACGTAGTTTATAAGAATGAGTCGTTATTCCTGTAGGAAATGTTTCAAAATAAATTATAATTAATACCAAATTTTATATTAATAGATGTTATATTGTAGAAGTAGTAATATAGTAGTTTATAGAATATGAAATACGAAGCACTTCAATCTCTCTGGATTAAATTAGTATGAAATTATGAACGGTAGCTAAGTGATAGGTCACCGGTACACTGAAGATTCATAACGAGAGAAACTAACGTATATAAAAATAGCGAATTATATAACAAGAATAAATAAGTAAGAAACGCCGATGAGTGAATCATTTATTAATATTATTATTATTATTATCAACGCATTATTATTATTATATTATTAATATTATCATATATTATTATTTAATATCTTTATTTACACTATATCTCCCCTTACTGATAGCGTCAACCTTAATGTGGGTTTGTTTTCCGTTCCGTCCCCGTCATTTGCCATTGCCTAACATGGCTCGCTTGCTGTTGAACGTTGCTTAGATATGGTATTTGCTTTGGTTGTTGTCGGGAAAGGGCACATGTTGACGCTGGAATGTTACATTCCGTCCTAAGGCGATAAATGTATTTGACCTTTCCAATGGTATCCACGATTGGAGTGAACCATTCGATGCCTCACAAGTACAGCAAGGGTGACAAAGGTTCAGTTTTCAATTTTTAAGCTCGTAATTTCCATTTGAGTAGTTACTTAAGTAGCTGAGTAGTCCAATCATAAGGTTCACACTCTTAGAAACGCTGTGTCTAAATTGTTGTCGTAGTTTATGGGACATTCATAAAATCACCAAGTAAAAAAATAATAATTTCAGTATACATGCAAACGTATTGTTGGGTGTTGATATGGGATAACACTTCACAAATATTTTGTATATTTTGGAGAGGAAAAATCTGTTATGCTAATGAACTCTTAAATTTCGAAATGTAAGCAATTACACATTAAAAATAGATTAATTCCACAGCGAAATTTTTGTTAGAAT
>NNCF01126512.1:1622736-1636548 GCA_002313205.1 Laupala kohalensis
AGAAAAAGATATATATATATATATATATATATATATATATATATATATATATATATATATATATATATATATAAATCATTCAAGACGTTCGACTATTCCAAAAAGAACCATTTCCAAATACTTAACATACACGTCCAAATTCATATTTCATTTTCATACTAATATAATACAGGTTAAAACAAAATAAATGTTCTATTTAATAATTCTGAATTTAATTCGACCAAGATATAGAGATATTATTTCTCATATTCAAATATAATGATCAGTAATGAAGATTATTTTATTTGGCTACTTATTTACGAAAAACGCAAATTATTTAATTTTAACTTAGACACATTTCTAAAACTTACAAGGAAGAAATAAATGTTGTAAGGACTTTAATATAACGAAGATATAGTTACCCAATTAACTTTCGAATGTATCATTGATCATAAATAGATTCACTGGCAAAAACAATGCCATTGAAGTATCGTTTATTGCTGCTGAGTAAATAACTGGGACAAAGATGATCCAAGAATGTATGTCCTCTGTTAAAATTTCGTTTGAGTACAATTCATTGGAAACCTTTAATCCCATCAAACGATTACCTGAACAAATCGCCAATAATATCTGTAATTGCTTACTGAGCCTGTGTAAAATGCATTCTCTTGAATATTACATGAGAAAGGGCTGGAAAAGTCACGCAGAGCAAGGTTAGCAGCCAGTGGCGGTCCTCCCTGGTGACCATTTTGTATGCACACATTCCACCGTTGAATAATGCATCAGTAATAGCGGACGTGACTTAAAAGTGTTCCCTTATTTATCAGATGGTCTGTGATTGGTTTGTTTGGACATGAAGCCACAAAAGATTCAGCAGACCAGGGAAGGTATTTTAAGTACAATTCAACGCAAAGCTTACGACGTTTCTATCAGTATGACATCGGAACTTAATAAAAATACCCTAACAAAAATGTTTATCATGAGAATTTCTTAATTTCAAAAATCATTAATTTATATCAGGCTCAAATATCAAAGTTGAAATTCATACTACAACACATTGGGGTCCGTTCCACGTGTTATGAGAAAATAGATTTTCCATCTTGGGATAATTGAGTTGACGTCTGCAAACATGAAGATCAGGCATATTCCATTTAACAAAATGCCGCCATTAGGTATAAAGTACGATTAGGAAGGAAATAAAATTCCACCTTTTTCGGGTTCTTGACAAGTGAAATAAATTATAGTTGAAAAATTATTTTAATTTAAAATGGTAAAAAAAACCTGTGTTGGGCCATTTGAGATGGACTGACCCCTATACTTATTAGTGGTGTTGTGCTGACTAATTCATCAAAGTTGATAAAATATTATTGGAGAAGGAGAAGTTTACATTTTAAAGAAGGTTATTTTTGTCAGGGAGTAGTTTTTACAATAGTATATTTAACATATTTTATTGTTTTCAAATAGTATACATCTGAACTGTTTACAACGCGTGTATGAAAAATGTAAGGTTTCCAGAAATGAAATGATTGATAAAATTTTACATTAGCAGTAACCAAAAATCATTAGTCTTCTACGAATTGTATAGGTCCGACAGTTCCGCAGTCCCACGTTTTTCTAGGTTCTGGGTAATTGTAAACATAGTTATTTAATACTACTTTCGCGCTGTTTCGTCGTAAATCAACGTGTGTTTCTGAATTAACTTGAATTTAATCACAATTAGGACATTTTAACAAAACACTATTCATTTTTACTTAATTTTTCGGTATGTAGATGGGGTTTGCTTATAAGTGATTATATATATAACGATAGGCTTATGACTGATCTGCGAACAAACAAAAGAGGAATGAGAAGAAAGGAGTTGATACAAAGCAACAAGAAAGAAGCAAACGAGGAATGAAGAACAAGAGAGGGAAGTGAAAAATTATGGAAATAATTGTCTGATCTACAAGACATATCAGATGATCGCGATAAATATTTCGAAAACTTCGAAAATATTGAAGACAATCTTCTGGAGGAATTACTTTACTTACAGCCAACCACAAGAGATGTTGTGCTGGTTACTCGTGAACATGAGGGAAACAATTTTAGAAAGTACGTTTCACACTGTAAAGAATTGACAACACAAAAGTTTAATTCGTCCTTGCCGATGCAAATTTTCTTTGAAAAACAATATCTTAAACAACCTCACTTTCCCTAGTTAGTGAAAAAGAAGGTTGTAAAAACGTTCCAACGCTTTCTAACAAAATAAACATTCGTAGAAGGTATTGCTTTTAACTCTCTTTGTTCTCAACATCACCTCAATACGCATTATTGAGATATTTTTTGTAATTAAAATTAAATATGATTACAATAAGTCTAAATACAAGGGGTTTAATCAATAAAATAGCAAACAAAATGTGTAAAATTAAAAGAGCTATTTCTGGGTTTTAGGATGTACTGATACTCAATGAAACAAGTGTTTTACTGCATTTGTATCAAAATACACAAGGGATAAATTAGGGAGACTGGGTAAATATAAACATCGAATCGAAATAAATGTAATAACTTTTAGGATGGTCAGAGTTAGATTTAATTTTCCTAACACTACTACGCCATATGCTCATACTGTTGCTCATTCCATATCTTACTTTAAGATACGAGTTCGTTGTTTACAATTTCCCCGTAGTCTCAGAAGTAATTGTAAAAACGCGGGGTAATTTTAAACAGATGATGAAGTGTGGGAAATTTCATTCTTGGAATCTTCGTTACGAGATATTTGTATCGTAGGAGAGTGGTCCGTAATATTATAGTGTTTAAATACTGGGATACTTTTCTTTTTAGATTAAGGCACTATGCTTAAGGCCTTAAAGAGAAACATTCGAAGAGTGTTTGCAATTACCCCGCATGAACCTATTACTTGTACAAAAACACGTAAGCAACGGCGCGGGTATTCAGCTAATTTCTTTTAGAACTCACTTCAAAGACTCTACAAAGGGATGTATTCGTAACCACAATTTTTTTTCTCTCACTTGACTAGTCTCTCACTCACTAGGAACTCATATTATAAAATTATTTGAAATTTCAAAGGACTCTTATTATGGGTTATTGCAATTAAAATGCTAAGTATGTTTAATATTAATGCATTACAAAAGCAGAAAAAACAATTAAAATTGGTTGCTAATAACCTGACATGCACAATATTAACTCACATGATTTGTGGCAGTGAAGCTTACTCAAGTGTCCGCAAGAGTTCAATTGATTTACGTGAGGTGGACAATCCGTTGAACGTATAATGTACGTACCGAATCATAGAAGCAAAATTATATATTATTATTTTCAATTACATAACCTAAAAGTGAAACGAAAACCAAAGAATTCACAGGTGTTAACTATGCGCTCTGCTTATTAATCATTATGTGTAAAGAGTATTTTCTCTACGTCTGGACTTTAAATTACTTAGTAAGTACGCACGTATTAGAGTACAATACTGAAAACTGTGTATTTTTGTAAGTTTCGTTCGTGGTATTTATTTCAATAACACGAAAGTAGAGACACAAAGAATCTAACAAATAAATTTAGAATATTACACAGGAACCCGGGGCAAAGCTGGGCAAAATGAGGGAAGAAATCCAAACTTTTACTTTAATACTCTCTGTACAATAGAGGGTATTATTATTATTATGTCATCATATCATGTCAAGTGAGTCATCTCTGAAACACACACTCTTTGTATGGGTTGAGTAACTCATCTTAATTGTTGGCTAACTCTGGAATATTTCCTCTAACACCATTGAGTTTATTCAAATTTCACGCTATGGAGTTAAAAAGAATAGAGGAAATCATTGGACATCATATAATCAGATCCATTAATTACAAGTTCCTTTGTTGATTATATTTTCAAATCACGATCCTGTACTAATCAATTAGGACGAGTCCAGGAATTTCATCACTAATACGCAGTCCTCGCGTCACGGATAAACACTCGATAGCTGGTCGAATCACGACGTCACGCAATCGATTGCACTAATCGAACACGCAGCCGCGCACAAAGACGAGAGATTTTGAACAGAAGGGTCCTTTCATTCGAACTGTTTACTTCGCGCCCCAACCTTTTAAGAGGACACACCTAGCTTTACATCACTGCTATCGTGGGTCGGCATGCTAGCCGACATTTTCTCCAGTTCAACCCTTCGCTACTAGGCTACAGAAGGCACGTGAATATCGGTCTTCAAACCTCGGATTTCGAAGCTACACACCACAACTACCTTCAACATTATCTAAGCTGACTTCCAAGATCATCTCATCTCATCACGCTCTCTTGGAAAACCAGTATTTTATCATTATACATTACTTTAATGCATGAGTCATTAAACTGTTTTTTTCTTGTTGGCAACTCAATATTCACCTAGCTCCTCATTCTTAACAATTTTATTTTCATTACACACATCCATGTGCAGGTAACACCAAATTTGTCTGCACACCCTCTGTAATAAACTATATCAATTCACAGTACCCATTTCCTTCGTATGTTGATATAATTTTTGTATGTTTGTTTAACAGTAGAAATAAATATTTGTGAATTGTCTTAAGATTTTGGACATCCAGTATTGATTGTTTGAAGAGTTTTCAAAACCTTGGCAACGTCGGGTAGCTCTGCTAGTATTAAATATAATTGTTTTTAATCTTTTACTGTATAAAAGTAATTCACAACTCCCAACACTTAAAACGTAAATCAATAATTGAGTAGTGTTACAGTATTCCTTTACATTGAATTGTACACAACTCCCATGATTTTTATTTTGTGAATAACAATAAAATGATTTTGAAGTTTATTTATAATAAACCGTGTGTTACTAACGAATGACCATTCGTCGTAAACACAGAAGGGATATAGGGGGGACTCGTGTGTTTCAACGAACATGAAGATTAAGGATGAAGTATGATTCTTTGTAAAACACGCTTCAGATTCACAAATGCACATTTATTACAATTTAACAACATATATGCATATACTTTCCTAAATTTACAAAAGCAGAATTACAAGATTGATTCTGGATTGACAAAATTGAAGGTAGTTGTTGTGAGCAACTAACACTCTGAGAACAACTTTTTCTACAGAGTTTGAATATATTTGTACATAAACAATTGTTTATGTAATATCCCCTTCAATACCCTTTTTCCCAATTTAAACAGAGTTACGATATGATAGTAGACAAGAGTGAAGTGCGATCGTAGCTGATCTGCACAAAAACAAAACACCCACATTACTCAAGTTTTTGAGAACATACCCCCGTCATCTACGAAAGATACATTTATAAAGTTACCTGCTGTTTAATTGAAATAAGTTATTAAAAACCATGAAAAAAACGCAGGATTTTAAATACATCGTAACAAGTTCTCGATGTGGTCCTCCCTTACGTGGAATAATACTTGTTTGTTGGTAATCTTGCTCCGGCTGCCTTCAGAAGTCTTGACTGAGGTCTTCTGTCGGAGTGGTTAAGTTTTCTCCAGTACGGCCTTGTGGCTGATAAGCAAGTGGCTGAAACTAGAGAATATTATGAACGAATATGTTCAATGTTGCTTTGCTGCGAGCGCTGCACCATATTTTGGATGGTATAGCAGTTGAGTGATTTCTCATAGGAAATCAATTTTCAAAAAGTTCATCATGAACACATTAATAAGTTGACTGATAAGTATAAAACATTATACGCAGCGAAATGTCTAGACGTCGCACAACATGGCGACGTGTCCCCAGAGTATCATCACGTGGTGATCGCCGAAGTAGAACTTGCAGAGTACTGAGACGTGGAATGAAACAACGCGGCACATACTAACCGTGTCGCATGCAGATGTGTGGGTCTGGCGTACAACGCGGCGCATGAGTACTGGATACCGCACGACGCGGCGACTGGATAAATACTGGATATGTATTGGATGCGGCGACTGGATAATGCGCACTGGATACTGTATCTTGAGCAGTGCTCTTTATATAGCCGGTGCACGGAACGTACATAGTGAGTACGTTCAATATTCGAACATCATGGAACTTGAAGTTGACATAGAGATTGTAGCTTCCACCGGATGCAAGGAACATGCACGTTGAATGCGTACATCGATACAAGGTGCATGGAACTTGTAGTTGACACGGAGAACATAGCTACTTGCGAGCGCAAGGAACTTGCACGTTGAATACGTAAATCGATACAACGTGCATGGAACTTGAAATAGACATGGAGTTCATAACTACCAAAGAACATCTATGTGAACATAGAAGAATTATACACATGGAATAAATAAATATTGCGATTCTCATGGAGCACAAATAAAAATAAAGTACGTGTTGAATGAGAATCTAGAAATGAACACTTTACGAACGTTTGGTTCGTAACAAGATGACATTTATTCTCAAACTCCTATCAATTATTCATATCTTTTTTACAACTAATAGATTCATTAAAACAATAGTATCAAATGTTTTTTTGTACAATAGAGATAAATATAAACTTTGAACATAGACCCCCCAGAGGACTTACATCTAGTAAGTATGTGTTTGGCAAACACAGTCCCGAGCTGAGTCTGACATTACTTCCACTTACTTGTGCTAGGGTCTTTCCTTTCTCTTACCTGACCTTCCTTGGTCACCTCTTGTTCTTTTCGATCCCGACGCTATTAGGGCTAGGGTATCTTTCATTTTCCTCACTTTTTGTCCCCCATGTTTTAATTTTCGGTTTTAAGACATGTTTTCGTATGTTGTAATTCAGGAGGGTTTTTAATGGGTATGATTGAGTCATTGGGCGAGTCCCACACGCGGGGAGAGTCATGTTGACTCTCCCTAGTGCGCAACTGCATTTTCCTTACTTGTACAAGTTTTTAGGGCTCCAATGACCTCGATGTCGACGAGCCGTAGAGCCCCACAAAAAACAACAAAAAAACTTAGATTCGATTATTCAGTATGTTCACCTAAATAAAGGTTGTATCTTCCTGCCTCGCAAATGTTAAAAAAACGCAATAACACAAGTGAATCATTTATTTACTAAGTAAACTAACAAAATGTGAAGTTAAAATGTGAATGTGATGTTCTTCTATTTTCTATATGTTTTTGCAGTTTTACCGTGGATAACGTTTGCCAAAGACAATCTAGTGAGGACAAAAATGGCTGATGCTATTACCTTCGTTTTAAAAGCTCTCGTTGCAAACGTGTGTTCAAGAGAATAACAATGCCGGAAGAAACAAAAGGGAGGGAAGATGAGAGCGAGGAACACGTACAGATAGCAGCAGCGTCGCATGGAGACAGGCGCTTGTCATCAAGCGAAAGCTTGTCGAGGTTGAAGCGGCGACCCAATCCTCTTAACTGCACTCTCCCCCCCTCGACCCCCGACCTACATCCTCCCTCTTCCGGAGCAGAGAGGAAACTGTTCCGAGTGCTGTTTCGTAACAGTGAAGGTACGTGCACAGTGGGATTATTTCAACGAGAAGAGGACCTCGCGTGCTTCGGAAGAGCTTTGTTGAAATATAACACTGGAGAACTTCAAAAGATATACTCAGAAATCAAATTAAATAAGAAAAGAGAGTATGTTCAAAATTCAAAGATATTTTAATTCTAATAAACTATTAAAGTCAATGTTAAAAAAAGGAGTTATACTTACATCGGGAGAAATGAACTAATTTAGTCTCCGGAAATTAGCATGGGGCCATCCCATAAATTCCGATCAATAGCCCAAAGACAGTCAGATTTCCATAAGAAGATGATAAAGAAAAACTTGCTGTTATCTATTTATTATTTCCAAAATAAATCGTAGCTATTAAAACCAGTAAAATTTCAAATTCGGTAATAGCAAAATTAATGACATTTCTTTCTTTCTTTAAATCCTCCTCTGTCCGGAGAAAAACCTGAGTCAGGTCATTTTACGCGTCAACGAATGAAAATGAGGAGGTTTAACGACAAAATGGTGCACAACTCATAAGAGCAAGATGCTAGCTGGAAAAATTGTTTATGATATAATTTGTACAATGCCTTTAAACGACATGATTCGGAACGATTAAACAAACAGGATGAAGTTCCTTCAGGGGCCAACTCTGTGTGTTATATTTTGATGAATTTACCTCGTATTCTTAAGGACACTGTGAGAGAGGTTTAATGCACAGTGTAATCCGGCCTCAGCGTGCGAGAAAACATTGCAATGGCTAGACGATTTTCAGATTGAAAGGAGGGTAGAATCACATCATATGCCAATATGCATAAGATTAAAATCAAACATCCAGGAAAAGAAGTTCCTAATAATATCACACATAGAAAACCTATGCGTTTGTAATGGACTGAAAGTATGAAAGATGAACTCACCGAGAATTTCTGCAGGAGCTTCGATGGTTTCTACTCAGTTATTCGCTAACACCTATCCATAAGAAATTATAATGCAGCAGCTGAAGTACTACAGAACGATCTTTATAAAGCAGGTAGAAATATGAGAGTATTGGAAACAAGTCGGACTAGACAGTGGAGACAGGACAGGCTAATTGCGAAACAGCTACAATTGAAGCTGAAAACGTACTAAAATTCTTTATTTGGTGTGTGTGTGTGTGTGGGGGGGAATTCCTGCGACAAAAGTACATCAAGTTCCGGAAAACAGTACAAAAAGACCTTATTAAAGACCAAATTAACATTACAAGAGGTGGAAGCATTTATAATGCAAACTATAATCAATATAAACAATACTAGCGACATCTGGACAACTAAACGGAAATTAACTCGGAAATCGTACATTATTAATCATGTTGACGGATTAAGTTGGGAAACTTATTCTGCGAGCTCCTCAATACTCAAAATATAGTAGTTACTACAACAAATTAAATGGAACTTAAAGTTCCTGAATAAGATAAGAATATAGAGATAGATGAAGTAATGTTCGCGATTCAGGACCTAAAAAAAGCAAGGCAGCGGGATACGACAGCCTACTGCCAGAATTTTTTAAAGCATTAAACCATACAATTGCTCCGGTACTTTGGGATAACTTTAACTATATGTATACAATGGGCGTATACCCTGTTATCTGGAACACATCAATTATTTCTCCAATATATACAAACAAAGGTAATTTAAATGACACCACTAACTATAGAGGAATTTCACTCACCAGTGTTGTAGTAAAAGGTTTTTGTAAATTACTGTATAGTAGGCTAAAAAGATGGGCTAAAAATTAAGAAAAACGATCGATTATGCAAGCAGGATTCAGAACAAATAATAGCACAATAGACAATATTTTTATTCTTACCTCTCTCGCGGAACGGGCAACAGCCGTTAAAAGAGGAAAACTATATTGCGCTTATGTTGATTTCTAAAACGTTTTTGACACAGTAAATAGGAACATACTTTGGATTACATTAAGAGAAAACTTTATCACAATGTATAATTGAGAGCACATTCGTCCGTTTTTATGATGACACCGTCACAAATATTTCCTCAGTAAATCAAGGGGTCAAGCAGGGTTGTGTGCTTTCCTCACTTTTTTTTCATATTATTCATAGATGGAGTCATTGATAAGGTACGAAATATTAATTAGGATGGAGAATACTATATACCAATACCAGGATTATTGTTCGCTGACGATCTAGTTATCCTTTCAAAAACTCAAATAGGATTACAAAATAGTCTAAACACACTTGAAATATTCTGTGTCGAAATGCAGCTTATAGTAAACATCAAGAAGACAAAAACTATGATTTTTAAAAATGGCTGGGTGAACGGGTTAAATGAAAAGTGGTGTTATAGGGGAGAAACGTTGGAAAATGTGAAGGAATACACATATTTAGGTGTAACAATACCTATGTATGTATTGTGGACCAGATAAAGAAAAAGCAATACGCTAAGGCTTGTACATATTAAGTAGTCTAATGCGAAGTAACGCAACAGTATCGGAAATAGCGCCGAATTTTGCAGATAGAATGTTCAATTCAATCTTGGTACCCGGAATAGCGTACTGGGCACAAGTATGAGGGGGGGGGGGGGGGGTAGGAGAAAATACCATGTTCAATTCTCTTTAAAAAAAATACATATCTCAAAAATATAATTGGTCTGGCAGAAGGCACTGCTAACAGTGGTATTCTCGGGGAATTTGGCCAGGTGCCAGTTGAACTGAAATTCAGAGCAATAAAATATTGGTTATCAATCAGGACGGGGACAACAAATGTTATTGTTGGGGAATCGTATCATAATAATGGAAATGGTAAATGGAGTAGGTAAATTAGGAAAATTATCTGTAATTTAGGACTGGAATACTTAGGGCAGGCCACACCTGAGAGTAGTGATAGCAAGGTAATACAAAATAAATTATATGAAGCTTACAGACTAAAAATAGAAATGATCAGGTTAGAAAATAAGTCACTCATAGCTCAAACAGTTGTGGCAGATCACTGAAGACACAAACCACACACAAACTCACAGAAATCGATGACGCGATCAGGTTACGGGTCTTGGGGATGGAAATTACGAAAATTACGAAATAACCTATATTCGATTTGTCCAATATGAGTTGAGCAGGAAGAAGATTGGAGTCTCACCCTGTTACATTGTACACAAACAGAAAAATATTGATTTTTGTTGTTTTGCAAATAGGGGGATTTATAACCGAAAACAGAAACATTAACTTGGCAATTAATATAATGCGTGACAACAGAATGTTTGTAGTGGAATATTTGGGGCAGTTTCAAAGCTACGTTAGGGAAAAAAGAAATGAAGCAGATTATAATGGTTGGGCAAAATGCAATGTGATACTGCCGCTTTTTTTCCTTCTATGTTGCAGATAACGAAATTTCTTTCTACGGGTGAAGAATGAGGAACAAATTTATTGTAAATTATTGTTTGTATATACGTACAATTGTAAATAGTTTATATAATACATTTTTTAAATTCATGATATATGCTTAACGTCTCTGGTCTCTCCCCCACATTAATGTGTTATTTTGTAAATACTTTTCCTTATAGACTCTATTTGTAAATACTTATTTTGTAAATAAATCTTATAGGCTATTGTCTCATGTAAATACTTTTGTAAATGTCTTTGGGGAACATTGTCTCTTGTAAATATCTTTTCCTTGTACAGTCTTTGTGTCCTGACGGTTGGTCCGTGGTTCCCAACGGTGCTCAATGAATTAGTCAGTTTAAGATTTAAGATTTAAGGAACTATTACAGTATGCTAAAAGTTTATATGATCATAATAATTAATTTTTTATCATTGCACAACTAAATTTACTATTACGGAAGCAGGAAATAAAAATATCAATCTTCCTATGAAAAATGTAGACGTAATTGAACAATTCATTGGGAGTGAATACCAGGGCATGTAACGCACTGCCCACGGCATTAAAGGGCTTAAGAAGGCAAAGGGGCTAAAACCTCGTCACATGTAATTTAAAATGTAAAAATTCTAAATAAAATGTCCTATTGAATTGAAAAATTGTAAACCGGAATTTGAGAGTAAATTATTATTTTGTTGACATTCCAACGAATATTTAATGGAGAGACAAATAATGATTTAAATATAATATTTTACAGATAAGGAACACAACTGAAAATATGCGACGTTATGAAATGAACGAGGGAAAATGTTCGTATAGTGACGAAATCTATGATTCTGGAACAAAATTTAATATCAACAACTTCATTTTGTATTAAGATTTTTTGGAAAATTTATCGATCAAACTATTCTATTGATCTTAAAATGGAATTCATTTATATCATGCCACGTGTGGTCATAATTTAAAACAAATAACCCCCCCCCCCAATAAAAACACTCAGCTTAGCTTAATAACGAGCAAATAAAAAGACATTTTTCATAAGAAATTCTATTCAGTTCACCGTCTGACATTCGTGAAATCACGGAAACCGCAGGTGAGAGTGGCGCTAGTAGATTACACAACACCCCAGCAATACCCCAGAAACAGCTAATACCACACAGTGGGTCATCAAAATTACGGAAAATGAACTCATGTTATTAGAGTTTAAAGAAAAAACGGTTCAAGTAAATATTCTTGTTCCAATTTTTTTAAATTGACGAAAATAGTACTCTTTTTATATTTTAAGGGATTAATATTTTATAAACAAGGTTTCTATTCTATAGAGGTGCAGCGTTGAGGCAAATTTTCCCTTTTATTGTATTGTAACTCATTTTGAAACTCATTTCCCTTGCAACTCTTCTTGTAAAATTACACCCTTAGGTGCGATGTAATACATGTCTATTAAAAATCACGCAAAGTAATGTTAGTAAGTTTAACAGAAAGTATCGTAAGCTTATAGTGCGAGTTCAAATGAAAGGAGATTGTTCTTTTAATCAATACATAATGAAACTTCCGAAAATTTCCTGTCAAGAAGATTCGGCACGGAAATTAAGGGAATCGATAATCTAAATAAACTACCGCGTTGACATTTGTCCAGACGTATCATGGATGGGAACACTATGGGACCTAATGCACAAACGAACAAAATAATGTTTTTGAATTATCTTATATACATTTTCCACGGAATGAAATTAAATTTAAATGGCAATATCAAAAAAAAATTATTTCTCTACAAACTGAAATGTAAGCTATTTTATACAAATTTAGTTAAGGGGAAATATTAACTATTACGATTTTCGTTCGCCAGATGATTGAAATTATATTTGCGGTTCGGTTTTCACTCTTTCCTGTGGGTACCGTTACACCAAAGTATAATATAAAATGAGACATTAATGGTCACTTCGGACCATGGAAGTTTTGAGTTGGCTTCTTTATTGTTTCTAGATGATTTGTGTAGAAGATACCATAGCCTTGCCTTCACATGGAATTAAGAATCTGAAAATGAGAGAAAGGAAACAAAATATGATTTTTTTTATAAATATGAAAGTAATATGATCTGAATATTTTATTAACTACAAGATAATTTAAAATTTAAATAAAACACAAATCGGAGAACGTTTCATCACTCGAATCCCGGTAAATTTCCTCGATACAATACGACCACTGAAATCTTTTATTAGATATATACTCAATAAATATAGCCTTTAAGAACAAAAATAGAATAAACATTGTTATGTCATCTTAAGTTCGCCAAGAAGTACGTGGAGGAATATTTTCATACCAATATTTTACTGTTAATTATAATACCAATTTAATAAATTTTACATAATTTCTGGCTCAATTTATTAACTTCCATAAGTAATATTTCGAAATGAAGCAGAAAAGCTTGCTAATTAAAACAACAATTTATCAGGAAGTATTTATTCTGGTGGTCTTAAACACTGATTAACGAGGTCGACAATAATACGGTAGGATCATCTTCATGCAAGCAACAAAAATAATCAATCTCAAAAAGTAAGACTATCTAAATACTATTTTATAGCATTTAGCATCCCCATAACATTTCATCACCTAGACGTGTACACCAAACAAGTACTATGGATTACAAGAGGAAATGAAGACTTCCGACATGATGGCATGATGTAACGGTAGAATAGCTCCTCTAGGAAACGAGTCTTCCCACCACATTCACTTTACAACCAACCCAACCCTGAACTCAATTTCAACAGCACAACTCGCAGCCTTTTAAAGAGAAGACTCCCCGGATTCAGGAACAGTCGAGCTCCTGACTCTACACAGCACTTCGAAGAGAACAACCGCTATGAGTTCCTTTGCCACTGCTGTCATACTGAGCCTTGCGGTGCTAGCTACTATGTTTTCAAGTGGATATTGTCAGGTAATTTTCGGTTTTAAAAAAAAACGGTCCAAAATGAATTTTGGAAACGTTTTGCAATACATCTCTCTCAATTCACGCCAGGAGCGGCCGTACCCAAGGGGCTAGAACTATATATATATATATATATA
>NNCF01126512.1:1636580-1697552 GCA_002313205.1 Laupala kohalensis
TATATATATATATATATATATAAACTATAGGTATTCTTGTTATCTTCTTGATCTTCACTTCTTTTACCGTATACAAGGTGTTGGAGATTGAGGATGAGATGTGGACTAATAATTCATACGGCTGGGGAAATACAAGGATGCTGGGTGCCCTTCCATGCACCTCCGCGAGGCAGGTGATGTATGAATGGCGTTAGGGGAGAATGGTGATGAATGAATATTGTGATGAAATGAAAGGAATGAAGAGCAGGGGAGATGGGAGAATTCCAAGGAAACCTAACGCGAACTCAATTTGTACACCACTGCAAATTCTACTTAGATCATCCGTGGTTTGAAACATCGTCAAAGAAGGCGAATACTCTACTACCCTATTGGTCTCCTTATAATACACAAAATAACATAATGACCAATAAACTTTATGCATATGAAACATATGTATAACATGTGAGTGTCGGTTCACATCATAAACGAATTTTAATCTACTTCTCTTTCAGCCAAATCCTGGGTGGGTTATTGATCCACTAAAATAACTGTGTGCGCAAAGTGTAAGTTTTACAAGAATTTCAGCATGGATTTATAAGTCCGTACATAATATATACTTTACTTTTAGTAACAATAAAAAATCAATGTGTGATTCTGCAATAAGCAATGGAAAAAAATACATTGGTGGGTTTTTCACCGAAAATGTTGTATAAATTAAAAAATGTTAAAGGTAATGTGGTAGTTTCGTCTATGGAGAGATATTCGTAGCTGATTGAACTGTGATACATCGCAGTTACCTTTATTTACTAACTTTGAAACCACATTATGTAAATCATGTTTCATTATTTCGTAGCCCTGATATATTCAAGCATGTTTCTCTGCGTACACCCAACTACAGTTATTCGTACAAGAGTGCACTTTAAAATTTCAAGTACATTTCATTCAGGATTATCAGACACAAAAAATTCTAGAATTTATTAATTTTTTTATAAAATAACTATAATTACCTTATCATAAATGAATTATAT
Organism: Laupala kohalensis; assembly: GCA_002313205.1. Classification (NCBI taxonomy): domain Eukaryota; kingdom Metazoa; phylum Arthropoda; class Insecta; order Orthoptera; family Trigonidiidae; genus Laupala; species Laupala kohalensis. The sequence continues at coordinate 1,637,588 of NNCF01126512.1, forward strand.
TCATTTCAAATTTTACGTACCACATTGTGCATTCGTAAGTACTCCTAGAAGAGCACCTCTTCTCTAGGTGTGAGATTTCCGTAAAGGAGAGGATGACTTTTTATTCAAAACGAAGAAGCTCACATTGTTTCTAATTACCTATCGACTTCATTACTCATTTTTTTATTTCCATATTTTCTCTATTTCGCGCTTTTCGACCCACACGAGCCATGACTTTTCACCGGCTTGTCTTTGTTATTTTATTTCATGATTTGTGTGAGTGTGAGTTTCCTTCGCTTATTAAAGAAAAAATAATACTTGTGCACCAATTTTTGGAAAGGTTGTTTTCATGATTATTCTCGATTTTCAGGAAACTTATTCTGACGCGTACGACAACATGGACCTGACCCAGTTGCTTGCGGACTCTGCGCGAGTTGACTCATACGTGCAGTGCTTCCTAGCGGTGGAGGATGATAGCTGCGACGAAATGGGTCGACGCATCAAAGCAGTGTTAGCGGAGGCTCTGAGCAGCGATTGTGCTAAATGCACGCAGCGACAGCGTTTGGGACTCCCGAAAACGGTGAGATCAACTAGACATTACGCTGCTGGGCACATGGCACACAAAAATGTATTTCACACTAAAAAAATTATAATAAGGATATTCTTGCGTTTATGCCAAACAATTGTTATGTTACGCCAACGTTTCGATATATTTTATATCTGCATTATGGCTAACAATTCTAAAACATAATTACACTGATCATATCATTCCATACCAATCACAACACCGATCTTGCACACATCCTCCTCTAACTACAATTTTACTACAATTCCTCGCATCTACACACATCCTTCCAACCAACAACCAACACCAAGCAGTGAAAAATTATACCCATAGTTGATTCGCACATAAATCTGGTTGCAATAACTAAATTAACCATTAGCTAATTATTTAAGATTAAGATTTACAAATAGCTCATGAATTGTTTAAATATAAAATCATTTTATTTTAGTTCGCGTAATTGTATTCCTGCAGTTTTGTTTACGAAGAGAATCGCAAACACGTTTTGCTCATCCCGTTACACAAAAAAATAGTTTTACGAAATAGTTCTATAGTTCAGAAACATAAAGACCACAATAATCAAATTTAGAGTTAATTGATACATATTTATCAACATAATAAAGTAAATACTGGTAAATTAAAAGCATGTGATAAACAAGTAATCATTGGATGTTGTTCTCATAGAAAATTTTGAAATTCAACTCCCATTTAATAAACATAGTAACTTACAAATTAAAATTAATGCCCATATTGTTCACGTAATTGTAAATATTACAGGTGCTCGCTAAACTACGGAATATTAAAAGCCTTTAGACTCATCACGCATTCATTCCTGTTACTGTGTTACTTCAAACGCCAATTTATTGAATAATTAGGTTTTTTTAAAAATTCCATTCATACAAGCGATCAGATAATATCGAAGAACACATAATATAATAATAATAATAATAATAAAATAATAATATCAATTTTCGTTTCAACTGTCTTCGTAGATTCTATGCTATTCACGTTAAGCTGCCCGCGACACTCATTAAGAAATGTATTCATGTAATATTTAAATTACATTTAAACTCGTAAACCCTTTACAAGTTTTCAAGAGAATTTAATGACATAAATAAATCCATATTTATAAATTATTTGCGTGAAGAAACATGGAAAGATGTTTACAATTGCCAAAACACCGACGAAAAATTCAATGTATTTATCTCAATATTCCTAAAACATTACAACTCTAGTTTTCCCATAAAACGCAAGTTAATTAACACAAAGAAATACAATAGATGGATCACCCAAGGGATAAGAATTTCTTCAAAAAACAATCGCTGTTTATATCATCTTTCAAAACTCTATAACCAACCACCCAAATTCCATGATTATTTTCGTAAATAAAGGCTATTCTTCGAAAAATAGTCTATGCAGTTAAAGTTATGGTAAACGACAGGCAGGTACTAAAATCGAACCACCGGATGAAAACCATGTGGAATATTGTTAAAAATTACACGTCAACTTCTGAAAATCGCAACGAAAATATTTCACTACTAAACGATGGCAAAATCGTATCAAATCCTCAGGACAGCGCAAATTTGTTTAATTCTTACTTCTCAGAAGTAGGCAAAATAACGAAATCAATATATCCAAATCAATGTCTACCAATTATATCCACCCACGAACCCAATTCTATGTTCACTTGCAAAACTAACGCCAGTGAAGCCATGAAAATAATCAGCTTATTAAAAAAAGAAATTTACAACGGGCATAGATGATATACCCGAGTTTATTGTTAAACTTTCGTCGCACGCTATATTAAATCCACCCATAAATATTTTTTATAGTTCTTTATCGGAAGGGGTGTTTCCTAAAATATTTAAGAGAGCTACAGTTAAACCTTCACACAAGAAAGGAAACAAACTCGATGTTGGAAATTATCGACCAATGTGTCTACTACCCACTTTCTCAAAAATCCTAGAAAAATTGTTCTATACTTATCTTCTAGATTTTTTATCAAAAAATAACATTCTCTCTGACGATCAACTCGGTTTTAGAAATATCCTATAATAAAAATAAAATACTTCAGCGTTGTCTCTCAGAAACAAAGCCACTTACTTGCGGAGTACCCCAAGGTTCAATTCTCGGCCCTATACTCTTCTTATTGTATGTGAACGACATGTCATCATCTACATCAGATTGCTAAATGGTACTTTTTGCTAATGATACTAATTTACTATGTAAACACGCCAACGCTCAAAACGTTCTTTCTAACCTTTCGACTTGGTTCCATGCAAATCGTCTCATTGTATAGACTGATTAAACAGTGTCTATGTCATTTCACAATAGTAATACAAAATCTTTACACCATGTTTCTCTTTCTTTAAACGGAACACAAAAACTGTTACAAATACAAAATTCTTAGGTCTCCATATTCAAGACAACCTCAAATGGAATTTTCACGTTGTCAATCTTAATTCCCAATTAAGTAAATTGTGTTACGAATTCCGAATCTTAGTTAACGTAGTTAGTCTACGTATTTCCCGTTGCCTATATTTTGCAAACGTTTACTGCCATTTACGGCATTACCTTTTGGGGCAATTCCGGTCAGAGTATTCAAACTTTCAGAATTCAGAAGAGGATAGTTCGGATAATTTGTAAATCTCACCCACGAAACTCTTGTAAACCTTTCTTCAAGGAATTAAATATCTTAACACTTCCCTGCATTTATATTTACGAAACGGTCGTATTTGTTAAGACCGAATTACTGAAGTGCCACTCTTGCTTCATACGAAACAGTCTGGTTCACGAACACAATGCTCGCAATAATAATAATATTCATCGGCCTAGAGTGTCAACGACCCTTTTCCAAAAAGAACCATATCATTCGGGAATCGTTCTATATAATTCCCTGCCCAAGAACATAAAATATACGATGAAATTGAATCTCGGGTAAAAACTATCTCCTGCACCAGTGCTTCTATAATGTAAAATAATATATTGATTTTAATAAAAGTTAAATCCGTCTTGTACTTTATCACGTCATTGCTGTAGCACTTTTTAAATAACTTATAACAATTTCAAAAACTATCTTCTTGCATGATTGTGTTGCCGTATGGCTCATATTAATTTAGTTTTACGTGTACTCAACTTTGGCACGGTTGTGTACATAAATTCTGTAGCCCCATCCTGGACCGGGGTTTTCTCCGGTTTTCCTTCGGGTAGAGGCGGATTTCTAATACAGGTTCTCTATGCTTCGTCTAGGTGCGTGTTTATTGTAACAATAAATCGTGAATTTAGTGAATTTTCATTTCTTATGATTTTTAAACATTATACTCAGAATAATCTATAGTTCGATAATGATTTGTTCATGTAAAATACATTTTTTTGTTAAATTACAAACATAGTGACATTCTATTAGTATTAAACTTGCAGCTAACTTTTTATCTTATCTAGGAATGTTTGCTTAAAATTTTGAATCCGCCTCTGCCTTCGGGCCCTTGATCGGAATTGTTGGGATGGTCCCTTGTTTGCTTCCGGAGAGTAAATTAGTTTATTGTCCTCCACGTGGTCATACGCAGTTTATGCTGCTTTTTGACTATACATTTATTATAATTTATCAATGTCTTACGACGAGGCTTATGCCTTCTCATCCACGTAACCGTGACTTGGGTAAGGGAATTGGGAAAGATGTTGGGTTATCAGGGAACTTATAGAATCGAACCGGCATTTGTCTGGAGTATGTAAAGGAACGCGATTTGAAAACCTCACCTAATGCGGCCAGCATGGTTAGAACCTATGCTCTACTGCTTTGTAGTATCTTGGAATCGAAGGCGCTTGCACTAGACCACCGGTGTGAGAAACGTCGCTGTGTCAAATAAAGTTGATTATAGCTCATAGAAGTCGTCTCGAAAACAATGGAGGAATGAGTTTCCGTCATGTCCCGGTATTTTGACTCCATTATCATAAACTAAAAAAATTGCTTTATTTCGAAAAATCTTAAAGTTAACGAAAATAACCCTTACATAGGGAGTTACCAATTTCTAAATGTTCTAAGTGATAGAAAATGTTTCAAAAAAAAAAAAAAAGTGAAAACTTAAAATGTAATGTATAAATGTCGTTGTTCATGATACGTAAATTATTATATTGTAGAACATGTCGTGTAGCGCAGTGGACGTGGGCATATTATAATCCTAACCTGAGCTCTCCAACGAATACAAATTTCCCAGAATCACCTTAACGTCATACCAACCGTGCTCTTACAATTCAATATGCATTATACACGTAATAAAGTCTGTCGCTTAATTGATTTCAGGTGAGATTTCTGAGCAGTGAGCATCCTGTGGATTGGGAACGAATCCAAGGCAAGTTTGATCCGTCTGGTTCCTATGCAAATGCACATCCCGAGCTCTTCCAATGACTTCTCAAACTGAGATTGTGTCTCCCATGGTCAATATACGCTCCATGTAAAACCCACGTTGATGATAAATAAAAGCAGATTTGTAAAACTTAACAGTCCTTGTGTGTACAGAACAATGTCTCTAGACAGTAATATGCGACACATATTACATAATTTAATAGGCCAAACTAACTCTACTTAACTCCTTTCCACAGACATATATTTTTGTCATCATTTCTAATGAGCTACGCCTTTCCAGAGGATGATCAGAGAAAACCAATGTACTACATACAGCTGCCTTAGGATATATGTAAGCTGCGAAATGCAAAGACATCTCATTTCGTAACCTATATTTATTTTGCTAAATATTTCTCCCCCACTTTATGTAATATACTTTGATCGGATTCGTTTTATACTAAAACAAATTGTGTTGACACGGGCCAAATATTTAACATGCTAATCCGGATCAATAGTAGGCAAAACATTTCAAACAACGTTTTTACTGATCCTACGCTTATAAAACGAATTGAGAACCTATTGCTACCTACATTGGTGAAACTTTGCACATACTTCACTTCAGCAATTGATTTACATGCTGTTACGCCAGAAACGCGATTTTTTACTCACCTATTACCTTCATATCGAGAAACATTGTTTCTTTACCATATACAGATCATTCACTGAAGACATGTTTGAAATACTTTGATGTAAAAAACACTCAGCTGAATCACAGAAATGAAGAATTCAAGAAATGTTACTAAATTTATGGAGCGAATTAATCCGACGGAAATACTTATTCTACAAATGGAAACGACGTAACAATATAAAATGAAATAATAATCACTTCACTATAATGTTACTCATGTCAGCTGCTGTCGACTGGAGTATAAAAAACATCCCACTTATTGTAAAAACGATCATATTAAATACACGTATAAAAATTTTACTTACGGACAGCGACGAAAAAATTAGAATTTTACATGAACAATGACTTCTTAGAGGTGTAAATCTAATGGTTAATAAGGAAAATACATCTTATACCAGAATATTTTCGATATGTGGAAATGTTTGACATAAATAAATAAATCATACTTATCAAAGAAATATTATTGTAATAAAATTTTATTACGTTTAGTTTAATGGACACGAAAGTAATAGCTCAAAGTAAATATGAATGTAAAAGAGGAATGGATTCTTTTTATTCTTTTCAAATCCAAAGGTAAATTTTATGGACGCAAGGAATAAGAATACAACGAACCTGCACTATACAATGATGAATTTGTAAACAATAAGTTTCAATTGACAAGGTGTAGTTACGTTGTCCAACACAAGACACCTACTTAATATCTCGTGGGAGAGATCCAGAATGTTATTCCTTCTCACACCACATTGAAGAGATGAATATTTGGGTCTCAAGAACGGAGAGAAGATTACGCCATCACACTATACTTTGCCTGGTACTACAATAATGCAATATAACTCTTCATATTGAAAACTATTGGCTGTAAACAAATTTACTAAATGTGACATTTTAATGTTACGAGTTACATCATGCTATTAGAACTGTGCCGATCGATTTTAGCTTTTGTTCGTCTCTATTATACGAGGGATGAGCTAGTCAAGGTGACGCAGAAAAGTCTCAGCAATTTCAAATTCGTTGAATCATCTTCTAGAACTGACATTAAATTTTAACGAAGGAATTTAATAATTAAGCACCATTACTCATAACGTAGTAGGGGAACATTCAAAGGTTAAATGAATGGAGATCAAGAAGAGATCGCTTGAATCCGTCTAAACACAGCCCAGCCACATAGGTGTCAACACTGTAGCTCTCGGCGAAGTGTTCTACATTTCGTGGCACGCAACTCTCAGAAAGACCGCTCTTTGCGGGCCACCACTTTGCATTGACGCTCTGATCCCATGGAATTGCGGGAGAGCCATCGACGCAGCACAGAGGTGCGAGGACCGTGTGAAAGACAGAAAAAAACGGGAGCTATCGTATACGCTACTGTAAAGAATCAAATGAAAGTAAAACGAATGTATAATGGTGTAACGGAGAGAAAAAAATTCAGGAAAGAAAACAAACAACCAAATGTGCGATTGAATGAAAACAAAATCGATTTTTCTATTTTATCAAAAGCGAATTACAAACCTAGGGATATTGAAAATGATGGGAAAGATTTAAAAATGGTAATGAATAAAAACAAAAATTGATTTCATTATTTTATTGCATACGTATTAAAATTATATGGGTATTGAAACTTACGTGATACATATATAATTATATCTAAAATAAATTTTAAACAAATTTTCGTTTCGTTTGTATATTGATTGAGGGCGTACCGTACTGAATGGATAGCCTCTGTCAGTGCGCCTGAGGAGGTCAGCACTTAGGACAAAAGGACCTGCATTGTCCAGCACTGCTTCAAATCAATGAAAAACCCTTTTAAAAACAAGATTATATTTAAGCGAAGTACTAAAATGAATAAGATAAGTTTTTTAATGAAGTAATGCAACGCCAATGTTAATATCTCCATACATATTTCACGTTGGTAGATCCCAATAAAAATACACCCACTTTCTATTTTTATCGCTGAAAATGATTTAATATTTTATGTTGTATTCTTTGTTTTCAAAAAGCTCGTCGCGCGAAATGTTCATAAAAGTGGGAACCAATTAATTTCATTGGACAGTGACGGGTTGGTAAGTACTTGTCGATGTAAGTATTTTATTTACGATTAACAAACATACGAACCAACATATAAAGTTAAATAAAAGCTTGTAAAAACAACCCTTCACCCGTGGAGCGAGTTCTATGGCGCCGTGGGGGTGTTAAGAGACGAGCTCTACGCACGTGCAATGCACGAGGGGTACATGTTAAAATTTTCATGTGAGAATAAATAGTTTCCGGTCGACGAGGATACATATATGTTGTAAAACGTGGAACCTCTGTGAACGGATTCTGTCTTGGAACTGTAGCCTCGAGGTTCCTGTGGGTGGAAGTGGCAACCGGAAACTATTTAAGCGAAGCGTCCATGCTTCGAGAAGAGAGATGTTGGTGACTTATGTTAGTTCACTGGGAGGGTGACACTTGCTGGTTGCGGGTCGGTGGTAGCAGACTGGTGCCCCATTGAAGGGTAGTTGACCCTTGAAACAGTCTGTTTGACTGGTGTGTGCTGTGTAGCGATTATTAGCAACAAACTATAAATAATGTAAAATAAACCTAGTTTTATTTACAATTGTGACTCTTAATTGTCTGAGTTCAACCAGACTTGTGGCAGCGGAAAACCCACCCCGAGGTATTTGAACTAATGAGATGGATGAGAGAAGAATGAGGAATCGCATACCTGGAGAAAACAGTAGTAAAATCCATCATAGTCATTACGCCAAATTCCACCGTGATTAGTCAGGATTTGAGACGCCGTTCCCAGAAGTGGTAAAGAATGCACTAACCACTACACGAGACGAATCGAAGTACACGTTATATACACAGATTAAAGCACTTTTTCCGACACAGTCAGAAAGCACTCATCAGTAGCTTAGCAATTACAGAATATGTAATATGGATGTTAGTGTTTTAGATAGAATAAGAAAAGAGATTAACATTTTAGATAAAAGTAAATTGAGATAAAAATATGGGAGAAAAGATATAATTTTATATTACCGAAGCACTTAAAAATAAGTAAAAATATTTGTTCATTTTGGAGTTGAAAAATACTCATTAGGCTTCTCAAAATTGGGGTTTTTGAACAAATGTTTAAAAATTTAGTTGAAAAATTATTTAAAAAATCAGGTGAAACACAGTTCTAGTATGTGAAACGTAACTATCTTTCTTTTAAAAAAAGTACATTATATAAAACAGAAAGAAACGAATTTCATGTAAGACTGCGGAAAACTTTTCTGCTATGATTTAAATTGTTGTAATTATACTTCCATCAAAACATGAGTCGATAGAACAACTGAATACTAGAAGCACAAAGACTTCTGTATTCTAGTTTCAGTGGAAGAGCTCGTGACGTTGGCGAAGTCTGGTTTAAGATAATGACATGAATGACAATACGAACTGCACACCTCGCGGCATTAGACAATCGGATTCGCTCATCGAATGCCGGCGATTGATGCCAGAGGACTCCAGATGTACTAAGCGTAAAGACACACAGACTGCCTTCTGCCTTCCACCGACAAACGTTTAATCGGTGAACTTACGTCTATCAATCGACCTAATGAGGTGAAGATTCACTAACGCATGAAGTTACGAAAGACCTTTTCAAGATAGATACGAGATGTCATGTACTCGTATACTAAGTAATATAGTTCTGAATTAAATATCTCGTCTTATGAATTCCAAAGGAAAGAACAACCTTGTAATAAATATATGATTCTCACAACTGGTCAAATTAATACAAACGCAGTAAATTTTTAAGATCTTTTGAAGAGACATTTTACAAAATACAAATATTTTATTGAATGGCATGTGTAAAAGTTTTGAATAAAACAGAAACCGGTTTCCATATTCCGTTATGTTTTTCACTCAGTTTTAAACATTAGAGATAGTCAGTAGCATACACAGAAATTAACTTTTTTTTTCGGGGGGGGGGACTCAATCATATATATAAAGTCAGCCATTTTCTATAAATTGTAAATTATATAAATAAAATATTATATAATGAAAACATAAATTTCTTTTGGGACTAAGGTGAAAACCGAACCCTTTTCTGATCTGAAAGTGAGTGAGAGAGAACATGCGCGTTTCAGATCGCCAATGTCAAAAAAGGCAGAGGCGGCGGAAAGCACAATTGTTTGGCAGCATTGAGTGATGTGAGGTTCGGGCAATAAAACCAGACGTCACTGCGCGCTTGGTTTTACCAGAAATAATCTTATTATGAACTTTTTATTTTATTAGTATTTACATCCACTTCAAATTCAGCCGAAATGTACTATTTTCATATTCTAAAAGGGAGCTAGAGCTTAAGTAAAGCAAGGAATTATATATCAAATTTTTGCTTCTTTTTTACTTGGAGAGGAGGAGCTCCAGTCCCTTGTGCAACCCCTTGCGGACGCCACAGCTCACACTCTTATTGTCCAACAAGTGTCAGAGATGTAATGTGAAGGTTTTTTTCAATTTATTCACATCTTATTTTATTTAATACACTATTGTACCAAACTCAAGTATTATATCACAATTTATTCCTCCCCGTCTTCAACAATGTCATTTCGGGGTACATGTGGTTATGTATCTCTTGCTGTATTTTCTCTACCGTACTATCAGTCACCCATTTGTCTTAAATACTCGTATGTTTCGTAACATTCCTATCTCCTGCACATACAGTTCGAATAACTCATATACCTGTTTGTGCTTCAATAATTTGTATTTTTCTCTTAAACTGTTAATTTGTTTTTTCCACAGCTCACCCAAAAACCTCCCTTTCTCCCGTAGTATGTGCTCTTGTCTCATTTCCTTGTCCACAAATACACATCCAATTTTCTTTTCCGATACTCTATTAATAGGTGTTGAAATTGCCATGTGCTGTAATCAATTCCATCAGATATGGGCTTGATATAAACCAGTTTCCATTCTTGCCTCGGTATCTTACATCTTCGTAAGTCCTTCTTCCTTTGCTACTTTTGTCCCATCGCGTACAGCCCACTAACAACTCCTTCGTTAATTCTTTTCTTCCATTCCACTTCTAGCATCTCTCCATTTACAAATATTTTCCCATTCTTTTTTAATAATCTTCTGTACTTTATCTTCTGTATATGCAGATATATTGGCCATTTACCTGTCACAACTTCCAGTGCATCTGTGGACACTGTGCTATAGCAACAACTCATTTTCAATAAGCACAATCTTTGCACACTTATCTTCCTTTCAAAATGCATATACGCAACTCCGTGTCCCCAAACTGTACCTCATAACAAATAATTGGTCGCAACACTCCTTTGTATAACCCTATCAATTCTTTATGCGTAACGTTGAACATGCTGATACCTATCCTTACCATACCATAATACAATTTTTCCCCTTATTCTGTGACGTATTCTAAATGTTTCGAATAATGAATTTTCTCATCTATGACTATTCCAAAGTATTTTATATTACGTTCAATCTTCAATTTTTCTCTATAGAGTTTCACGACTGGATTCTTCCTCTTTTCTTTTTACAAGCCAAACCACATACCTTTAAACTTTTCTACTGAAAATTTGATTTTGATTTTTTACGCAGTAACTGGAACACATCGTACACAAAAAGCTCTTTGACCTTTTCTTTCTATTTCATTCCGACTTTCTCCTTGTACCATAATCACCAAATCATCTGCATAGGCAATACATGAAATACCTTCACCATGTAAATAATTTAGTAGGTTGTCCAACAACACATTCCATAATATAGGTCCACAGCTTGAACCCTGGGGACACCCTCTTTTAATCTGCCGTATGATTTTTTCTTTCCAAATTTCAATGTTTACATGGCGGTCCTCTAAATAAGAACTAAAGATGTTACATAAATATACTGGAACAGCCTTACCTTTTAATGGTTCCATAATCACTTGCTAGGTTGCACTGTCAAACGCCCCTTGAAAATCAATGAAAATGCAAACAGTATTTCGTCCCCATTTCTGTTACGTAATTTATAGGTCCATTACTGCATCTTCAGTACTCCTCCCTTTTCTAAAAGCATATTGTTTGTAAATTCATATTGAGCGTGATGAGTCGATAGTCTTGCATCCCTTACAATCCCTGCCTTAACATCCCCTTCGAAGTTGTCCTCTGCTATTCCCTTTAGGAACCTTTTCTCCGTCATTCCCTTCTCAATTCCATATACCCATTCCTCACGTCGTCTTCGCACTCTCTCTTTAACCTCGATATTGGTATCACCCTCTATCAACTTCTCTTACTTCTTCTTCTCTCGATTTGGAAGTATGACGCATTCTTCCCTTCAGGAGTCTATCTTGATTTTAATCTTCTTTTTCTACATCGTTTTCTTAATTACACCCTACGCTGTTACGTCTAGATCCCCCGTTTTCCGTATCATCACACGCTCCTTTTCAAGAACGTTCCTTCTGGCACCCTTCGTTGCAACCCCCGAGTATGTGTCAACACATTTATCTTTTGCCATTCTTCTAATCTTCTTTCTATACATTTTAACTTCTCCGTCTGCTCATCATTATCAAATATCCCTACTATTTTACTTTCTAAGTCCTCTTTTGCCATATCTATTCGCCCCTGAATCCACATATTCCTCTCATCAACTTGCTCTAAATTTCTTTCAAAAGCCCATCGAATTTGCTACTCTACACTTTTCATTCTTGACACCAAATCTCTTCACAAAATATTAGTACAACTAATAGGTTTCATCACTTCCGTTATTTTTTCACCCTTAGACGTTTTTGTGGGGCTTTAGGGCTCGTCAACGTCAAAGTTAATAGAGCACTTCTCAGACTGTTCCATCTTTCTCAAAAGTCTCTGTGCTATTTCCTCCACTAATCTGTGCTCTTCTTTCTGCCTCTCTTTCCCTACATATTCGCCGAGGGAGTCTTTCCTCCATTCCAAGCAATTGATCCTCTCCAGTTTCTTTTAATTCATTATACTGTGCCCGTAGACATAGTAATTCCGTCCATAACTCATTAATCACATTTCTTATCTTCTGCGCCTTACTAGCCGGCCGGAATATCCTCTCAACACCTTAAGTCATAAGTAAGTTGTAAATTTTCAGACTTCGCTTCTCATCAAACTGTTTCGTCTTTTTGGGACTTATCTCACTTCCATCTGTTTTATCTTCCTTATCAGTATTTCCTTCTTTCCCCATGATGTATACTCTCCTGAAGGTCAAATGTGAAGGAAGAGTAAACAATTCCCTCTCAGATCTAAGTTCATGGAATCGTAACTACCCTTTCGCGAATGATTTTTATTCTCGCCGCCGAATCGTCGATCCGATAAGGAATGGGTAAACTGCTAAACCATAATTGACAATATTCCTGTGTACATGGATATGACGTTTTTAAAATGAAGAACACGGAAAATAGGTTTCGACTTACTAATGAGTGCGAGTACATAAATTTAGTATTGCATATGTAAATTTAGATGCAGAATGGAAATGGCCAGAGTTTCTGGGGTAGGACCACAGAAGATTTTTGATGATGAAAAATCACTAAACACACATTTTTTTAATATTTGGAAATTTCCAGATGACGAGTACCATAAACTAAATTTTAGATATACTTATTTGCGTTTACTGCCCACGCCAATTATTGGATTGTAATCAAACGCGGCACTTGTGATTTTCATCGGGATACATAAACTCGCAAAAATGAAATAGGAAAAAATAAATTAAATAAGAAGAAAAATTATAAACATATATTTTTTCATTATATTCTGTCTCATATACTTTCAAATATAATGAAAGAAATTTTTTATAGTCAATTAATAATGATGAATATGGGACAGATCAATTAATATAATCGGACAGACTGAAAGAGTTCGCATAATTTATTTGGTGCAGTTGTGCGAATGGGGAAGAATTTGACCAATTAAATTCACCTTATAGACACCTCTCATGAAACAATAATGGACGAAAATTACACAATTCAATTTGTTCAGCAGGTACACACCGTACATAAATAAAATTATTGAATATTGACAGAAGTACTTCCATATATAAATTACCTCACTAGTAGGAGATAAAATTAAGTAGGTAAACAAAGGGTTCTACACAAGGCATTGTAGTTGGAGAGCCATTGTCATAGAACTGAACTGCGTGAACTTGAGCTCTCACTAATTCACAAAGCAGCACCACTGCCAAAGCGCCACGAGCGCGTCAACATTCGCATGGATCATCACCTCTGCTGTTTACTTGTCCACAGACCTCTGGAATGCGAGTAATCCTCTTTCGACGTAGTCCGACGGCTGTCACGCTTTTATACTCTGCTCTCATATTCCGAACAAGTGAGAAGGGGATACAGTCGCGGAAAGGAAGGAAGGTTTAATTGGATATGATACAGATTACTTATGAAGGTACAGAGAATGTCTAAAGTACTCGCGGCGAAAGAAAAGAAATGAGGCAGGTTACTCGTGTCAGCAGAATCTTAATAAGAATACGTTCTGATGCAGCTTCGTGCATCAGCCGATTCGTAGAACTGGCAGAAATTAATGTAACAAAGATACCTTGATTTTTAACCTTTGATTGCAAGGAGGTAACTTGAAGTTGGCTTTTCCACCGTATATAGCAGCCAAGGAATGCCATTTGGAATGGATGAAGCTGCGCTCCTCCCCCCCTCCCCCGATGCAGGAAACGTCGTGATTTCGCTCCATTGGTTACAGCTCGTTACTATTCATTCGACACAAGGAGTATAGGTACACATTGGGTACGTTACTCCGAACGTTATTAGAATATTCATTTCACAACATAATAAAATTTTCTCTAACAGTGTACACACGTGAAAACAAAAATGAAATATAAATAAAAATTAGCGTCCGGCAAGTCTATGATAGGGTACAGTCATTCCCGACATCCACGATCCCTACTCTCACTCCCGACATCTAGAATTTCCGGAGAAGTGACGCGGAGAAATGAATATGCAACAGAGGTTGTTAACAGTTTCGTCCTACAGTTTTGACCGTGCCTCTACGAAGGTTGTTGATAGATTACTTTTCTAACTGAGAACGTCTGTCGTAATATAAATTAGCAGAGTACGCTAAAAACATAATCAAGTACCATTTTTATTACTTATTTTTCATCGGAAAGGAAATCATTAATTAACATGTTTTTAATCAATATATAGTAGTGGTATAAACAATTCGCCAAAAAAAAGTTTGATAATTGATTTGTACAAACTAACATAGCACCACAAAGTGAGTTTTATTACGTGGTCATCATGTCCCAAATCCACAGTAAAAAAACGATTAATAGAATAAACATATCTCTAATACCTCAAATGAGAAAATTCTAACTAATATGTCGTTTCAGGTGCAAATTGGGTCTGGAAATACACAAAATACAGCAATTTTAATAAAACATTTACATTTCACACTTTCATAATGACAATTTTTGTTGTAAAGCACTATATTCATGTATTCTAGTTTTAAGGTCCTAACATAACTTGAAGGCACGAGGAAGCTTATACAGTTCTTGTAAAAACCTAGGCATTCTCGTGGAACTCTTAACGCAGCTACCATATCAAAAAATTCCTCTAGGGGAAAATTCAGGAATGTATTAATCACTGCTTCTTCTTTGGATAGAACATGTATACAATACCTGACAAATCGTATAAGTATAACCCTAGAGAAATTTTCATGTTTAGTAGTTTGAACAAGTACACTGTTTTTAGTACCCACTCGTATAAAAGTGTATTTACACATAAGAGACAGTAAAAAAGAAACAAACATTTAACAGAAAATTTTTAATTCTATTAAACAGAAACGAAGCGGTAGCTAAAGACAGTTGACAATCACTTCAAACCCATTGGAAAAACTCCAACAAAAAGCGAGTAAAGTTCAATGCTATCTACAGTAATAAAATCTCAATTGAAAGCGTCGCATTTCCAGGTCACGAATAAAACTTGCGCCGTTGTCAGCGTGAAACCTGCGTTGCTTTGGGTGTAATCGGGTTCGTTTAACCCCCAAAAACAAAAAACAAAAAAAGAGAAATAATTGAGATACAATGCGTTTATCCATATTTTCTGCGTATAAATGTCTCCATCTCCATTATCTGATTGCCGGAGCCTCCATGAGGTCGTTACGGCAGAAATATGGGATTTGTCCACTCGCAACCACACGCAATTTTTCTCGCCCCTATTTCGTATCCGTTGGTCTCCTGGATGTCTAAAGCCACGATTTGTCTCTCAGAATTATTCCCTCCTGATACGCTCCCATCGTTTCTTTGGCATTATCTCAATACGACCCTTATTCCATGACAAACTGCACCGACACAATAAGTTTTTTCTTTCCCGTCAACAGTTCACGGCACGGAATTATCCACTGACGATATCACTAACCAGTGATTTTCGCACTAAAGGATGTGGGTTATAAATATAGAGCCAACGACCGCACGTAAAATTCTCACGCTATCACAAGAACACCAATCAGGCGGTGGGACGAAATGGTTCGTAGCAAATGCGATTCATGTATGCGTATGTCCGCGCGAGGTGCGTCACGTGGATGATGAGTTTCCCGCAGAAACAGTAATCGGGCTCCCTTGATAAGGCAGCGACATTTACATGGAAATTCGCACACGTCGGAGAGTATAGTACGCGAAGGATATTCGATCAGTAACCCAGAATAGGGAAGTTACTAAGTATAAAACTAGAACATGATTTGAGAGGATGGCATTCGGTCCTTATAAAATCACAAGTATATCAATGGAGGTTAATAGGAATCTTATGGTAAAATGGCACATTGCAAAGTATCTATTGTGACGAATGCCAAACGATCTATCAATAGATATGTCAATAATTTTCTGTCAACAAACACTCATAAACCGTATGAACACATGAAGTGCAACAAACTAATTTATTATACGTAGACAAAAGAACGAAAATTGCATCAATAGGAATCAAAACGCACAAAAGTAGAAGTACAATTCACATTTCTACACGTCCCAAGGTAAAATCATGACAGGCTCTCCCCCAAAAGTAGGAACAAAAATAATCCAATAAAAAGTTATAATATCTACAGAACATTAAAAAATATTTTTAATACATTGAACAATTATTTGTTAAATAATTCTCTACTCTAATCAATTCTGTAAAATACTCCTAAAATGTTGCTAATAGAAATAATAAAATATATTCTCTATTTTCTATCAAACATATTCTTCACCGTAAAAGTGACTCAAAAAGAGAAGAAGACAAAAAACTTTACAATAATTTAATACCATACAAAATACGATATTTTGTTACACGCAAAAAAAGAAAATAACAAAAAGCGAGATTTGTTCAACACAAACTACGAGGAGATTTCAGGGATTATTCAACCATGTTGATCCGATTTCTCCTGGACGAAGTAAAATATTCGTGCCATGCCGTGTGAGACAAGAGTTCTCCAGAAACTTCTATTCGCCGGGAAACAAAAGGAGCTGGACTTGGAAATGTGCTTTCCTTCCAAGCTCTTCTCTCTCGCTGTTACACTGCTGATTTACCACCTTGCGAGAGACTCACGTTTTCCGCAAAGATTGCTGCTGAAGAGCCTCGTGTTAGGGTTCGAAATTGCATGAAGCCCTTGTTCCTCAAAGAGTGAAATTGCACGCTAAAAAATAGATTTCTTTCTTTCTCTCTCTCCTTTTACATGCACGTGACATTGATAGCACTTCAATACGATACTCTTTCAGAAGAAAGAAGAAAAATGAGATGAAGGAAACATCTGTAAGACTCTGGGCACACCGATGAAACGCGTTTCATGAAAAACGTTTCATATTACCGTGCACACCGATTAAATCTCATATCTTATAATGTGACCTTCTATTTTATAAGTAACTAGCACATTTTTGGCCGGCGTACACAACGATTCTAAATCCATATTCCTCAAATTTAACAAAAGTGAAAATTTAATATCATGAATTTCCAAAATTAAATACCACAAATAAAATCAACAACATCTACTCAGTTTTCAGTATTGTATGCTAATATTGAACGTAATTACGCATTACTTTAAACTCACTTTACACAGGAAGCTTAATAAACAAAGCGCAAAGTAAATACCTCAAAAATCTTTGGTTCTTATTTCACTTTTAGATTATGCACTTGGAAACAATGTTCTTGACAGCGTTTACATAATTTTGCTTCTACGATTAAGTCACTTAGATTATACGTTCAGTAGATTCTCCGCTTCACGTAGCGCAATTGAATTCTGGCGGACATTAGTGGCAGTCATGCGAGTGAAGATTCACATTTACCAATAAGTAACCAATATTAATTACTTTTCTGCTGATGTAATTCATCAATGTTAACTCTACTTAGCATTTTATTTGCAACAACTCGTAAAAATAGTACTCTGAAATTTCAAATAATTTCATCGATTATTTTTTCCGATTTCCGTGCCATCCACAGACATCCCATAGAGTTCACTTTTTAGTGTAGATTAAAGTTGGAATTAAAGCCTAGCCAAAAACAATTATCTCGTATCTCCAGGGGCCCAAGGACCATGGCCATGTTTGCTCTAGATTTTTCATTTATTTTAGTCATTAGTACATTCAGTATGAGTCAATACTTTTACACTTGGGACTGCTGAGCGATCAAAAGTTAGCTATTACCAGACATCTTTTGGAGATTAGAGAAAAATTTAGGAAAAGCTACTTATCATTAGCGAAGGTAGGAATACTGAAAATATTTTATCACACTTAAGTCTGCGGCAAGTCTACACGGGGGCTTTTTTGCCAATAATAACTTAAGAGGAAGTAGTTTGGGAAGAGCAAGTCCATACTATTCAAGTAGATAAGATATTACAAAGTATACATATATTTGCTAGATTACAAAGTAAACATATATGTTTGCTAGGATAGAGTGGCTGCTACAAGGCTGTTTCTACGACAGCAACACAGGTATTATTGGGTTCCGTGCTCCCAGACGTTTACATAGAGAACGTACAATACTGGACATTAGTAGATGATTAGTAGATGGGCAGGTGTTAATCGATAATACTCTTAGGAAGACAAGAAATATACGAAGATGATTTTTGAAAAGTTATTAATACAGGGGCTACTGTATTGGGACAAGAAACAAGAAGCCAACAAACGTACCACTTTATAGAGACAGTAACTTACGCAATGAAAAACAAAAAGTGGTTCAAACCACAAAGAGGGTCACTTGAGATGTAGACAGGACACGGCTATATAAATGAGTATTTACACAGCATAGTCAATTGAAAAGTTCATTGTAAAGAAGGGAACGAGGACATAGCACATATGAGACTGTCCATTTTATGGTCATGAACGAGCTGAATTTATCAAAGACTATAAGCGCGTGGATAAATTTAGCACGCAAACGTTGGAAGCTCTTATTGAAACAAAATAAAAATTCGAAATTTTTGATGTATTCTGAACGAATCTGCAAAGACGATTATTGCATTGCATAAAAGTTTGCCTCTAATCCAAGGACATGTTTTCTTGCAACTGATAGCGGCAATGATGCATACTATTTGGCAAAAACAACAACTAAGCCATATTGATACCGACATCCTAGGGGAAGACGAGACATCCGGTGGTGAAGAAGTAGTTTGTAGCAACAACAGCGACATCTTAAATTTAACATCTGAGAAAAGAATGTTGTAAAAGTATTTCGACGAATTCCTATAACGAGTACCTAACAATGTTGAGCAAAGGAAAAATAATAGAATCCATCAAGCTCTATTTAAACACGTCTTTTTTACGAAACTCCAGTACATGAAAATCGCGTTTCATCGGTTTAAAGAGTTCATTGCGCCTTAAATACAATTTATGGCTGTTTAAAGTTTAAAGTACGGTACAGTTTGAAGTTTAAAGTGAGAAAGATACAAAGAATTTCTGTAAAACAACACAAAAATCCTGATTTTTATATAAATAAATAGCTTAGTAAAGATTGATATGAGAAGACATATTTATTTTAAGAGAATGCATTTCAGTCTTTGCATTTGTCAGTTCGGAAAACACTCTGCATAAAATAGTCTAAAAGTGAAACTAATCCTACTCAGAGCATTGAATATTTGCAAAAATGTTTAAAAAGACGAACTTCATAAATTAATAATAAAGCACGTGAATAAACAAGGGAGAACAAGGAAGTATGAAAACGTATTCTGGTATTTCAAAACAATCAAAAACAAAGTGTACCAGCGAGTAAGAACAGAGAAAGATGTAATCAACGTTACGTAACCTCAAGTTTTCATAAGATATTTGAAGAAGAAAAAAAAAACTATATTTGAGACAGTCTGTAAAACTGTCCTCAATGTAACAGAAATGTAGTCTAATTGTTAAGATTGGTAAGATGGATGTCAATGCCCAAATACTGTGAAGACTGAAATAGCACAGTCATAATACGGATAAATATTCTCAAATTACATCATATATAATGAGAAAATGTAACAAATTAACTCTTGCACTTTACTTATTTCCTTCAAGCTAGGGAGAGAAAACATGCAAGTTATGGTCAACATGTTGAACAGAATTACTACTCGAAGTAATAGGAAACAAGCTGAGCAATGTATAAAGAAAATGAAAACAAATACCTTAAGATAATAGGTGATAATCTCTTTGAATAAGATACAAAGGGGTAAGATACTCACTTGTTTATACTTACTCAT
The DNA here is from genome assembly GCA_002313205.1 of Laupala kohalensis. Classification (NCBI taxonomy): domain Eukaryota; kingdom Metazoa; phylum Arthropoda; class Insecta; order Orthoptera; family Trigonidiidae; genus Laupala; species Laupala kohalensis. The sequence goes on from NNCF01126512.1 coordinate 1,657,777, forward strand.
AAAATCAATCAAATTTTAATTAAGCATGCGTTCATTACTTTAGTTGTAACTACATGTAGGGTAAATCGGGGTAAAGGTTTGCACGGGGCAAAGGTTTGTATTAAAGTTTGAACAGGAGGGAGAAGATTTTTCGTAAAAATCCGGTACGTAGCACATTTGTCTACCTCCCGTCAGTCGCCTAGTGGAATCCCGTCGACTCTCGTGTACTGCACACTCAAGAAAATGAGGTCAGTTCATTTTTCTCATTTTTGATGTTATTTTTCCGCAACATTTATATTAAATTAGGTGCTCAACATAATTATCAAACGTTTCAACCGCCATTTATCTGTTTAGTATGAATAATAAGCTTAGAAATGCTACTTATAGAATTCGGGTTTCCCACTTCAACGAGGAAAAAGATCCGTCCAAACAAAACTGTTCGAAAAGGGACAAAAGTTTGCAAGTGACTTGGGGCAAAGGTTTGCAGGAGCCTCTCCGCGAACCTTTGCCCCACACCTTCAAACCTTTGCCTCCAACACTGTTTCAAGTAAAATATTCTTCCTTTCTTCTTCTCTTTTGTGTAAAAATCATGTAGTACTGAAATGATAAAAGTAAATATTGAGTATTAGGTAATTCATGGGCTGAATATGTGATTTTGAAATTCAGAAATAACAAGAGGAAAACTAACCAAAAACCTCTCAACCTGAAAGTCTACAATCAGGCGATGGAATTGATTGGAAAAGGAATTCATCTGGCTGGTGACCAGAGCCATCGAATTTTCAGACACCGCTCTTAGGAAAGTAGAGAAATTGGGACAGAAGGAAAAGGGGACAGTAAACTGGGAAGATTTCGAACAGTCTTCAATGAGATCAAGAAAAGGAGTTGGTTCAACATTGTGTAGAATTAGACAAAAGATTTTTCAGGCTCAACCTAAAATTCTTGAGGTTTCTACTTTACCCTTACGCTAAGTAAAGCAATATTAAACACCCATTCTCAGAGTCTACCAAGATGGCTAGGAAAGATTTTACCACAGCTTTCATGATTAGGAACAGATTATCTCTAAGAACCCCACGAAAAATGAGTGTGGCTCAGAACACAGGATAAAAGATTCCAACTCAACCAATACTTCGACAATTTGCAACAAACACTCCTTAAACACAAGTTTCCAACGCATAGAATATTTAACATGGACGAAACTGAGGTTCACACGGTGCCCAATAAAATACCTAAGCTCATAGAAAAAGGGAGGTTGGCAAGTCTGTGTCTGCAGAACATGGAAAAACTATTACTCTTGTCAGCGCTATGCGTGCCACTGAAACTTCATATTTTATATTTATATGTATTATATGTATGTATCATTAAAAGGAATTTTTAAAAAAATGCAAGGGAGAGAGATAGGTTCACAGTGCGAATCTTTACTCCGCACCGTGGGACGAAGGTTTGCAAATACATTTTTGTGAAAAATAAAAATTTGGAATGCAAATATATTTATTAAAAAATCACATTTCTACCAAAGGTAGAGAAGATATTGAGCTACAACACAAGCAATATTTGTGGACGATTAAATGAACTCCTATCCAGTGAAAAATCAAAGTGTCAAAAATGCAAACCTTTACCCCGGCTTGCCCTATATATGATACAGATTACGTCTGAAACATGAACGAATCTCTCTAACACAATCTTTCAATAAAGATGGATGTTGATTAGTCAAAAACTCAAAAATATACTACGTTTCAATAGTATGACTGGAAATTATCAATAGCCCAGAACATTAACAAACTTTCTCACATTTCTGTTGAAAGAAATGATGTGTCTCCGATTCCGACATAGGTTGAGAAATTCTGCTAGTCACGCTGGAAGTTAACCCTCGGAAAGGTCACGAATATATTCAGCCTTTCGTGTTCACCTTGCAACTACTTCACATGATCGAAGAAAAAAATTATATCCTCACTTGCAAAAGCAATACGCAAAAATTTTACAACGCGAGTTTAGAAATACAAAACTCTCTAAGTTCATGATTTATGTGCTGAACTTATCTAGGTTTTACTTTACATGAATTAAATTGCTTTTCTTTCCGATAAAATCATTTAAAACGACTTCTAATAAACATCATGTTCAATTTATAACATACAAATTATGGACTATTGGAACAGATGCGGTTATTATATGAATAAAACATAATGGAAACATTCTAGTTTTAGTACACACACGTTGACCGAATCTGACAAATCCATTGACTGCTTAGAACGCTGGAGAATGAAGCATTGTATGTACATCAATTTAGATATTGTATTATTTAGATACTAAACTTATCATGAAACAACCTATCTTCTATCTTGATCAATGTAAAAATAAATAAGAATTATTTTACAATATATAAAAAGGAAAGTACAGATGGATAAAGAAAGGGAAGTAAAGACGAAAACATCAACACAATGCGCGCCTCATTTGAATATGAACGAGAAGATTAACGCTGGACAATAAATAATGTTGAATTCAACTTTCATTGAAATTTCAATTTTCTTTTTAGAAAAGCAACTAGCATGTATGCCTATGACGTATATAACAATAGAAGGAAGGACAAAAATTGCCCACAAAATTTTTAATATCTATTAGAAATGTCCGGTTACCATAAACAAATATTTTAAACAATAATATAGGCGATTTTCTAGCCAAAAAGTTTTTTATTTATAATATTCATAAAGTAATTCATTTTCGAAAATATTATTTTATAACATACAAAGTATTTTATCGAAATATTGGGTGGCCTATATATTTCATAACTGGCCGGTAAGGCGTGTTTTGGAAGCCAAAACCTATATCAGCATATATTATTCCATCAATTAATACAATTTTCAGTCTTTTAAACGATTTAATTCTCAATCGACAGAACTATCGTACCTCCAAGTGTGATACATGTCTCGATTAGAAGAATCGAGGTGAGAACATTAGAACAACGTGTTTTAAGGTATTATAATAATAAAACTTATCTACCTTATTCCTTGTGCATACCCCTGTAAGGAAAAGCATGCACAACAGTCATTATCTCCATCCAGCATGCACATCACCCATCGCATCTACGATTACCATATGGCTATTCATTATCCGGAGCAGTCATCCAACGCGCGATTTAATTGGCAGTTAGCAGAGTGCATCCTGCACCCAACCGCACGCCCGCAACCTATTAACGTATTCAATTACGTCACCTCTGTAGTGAGTGTCACGACGTAGGAGCGGAAGAGAGCGAATTAACTGCATGGGTAACTTGCAAACGAAGTCCACCACCGTCTTATCCTCCCACTAATGCTAACTGAATCTTTGAGGTTACGTGGAAAAGGATTCTCTTTCAAAGTCTGTAGGACGTCCAGAAAGTAAAGAACGGTTGGACATATGTAATAAATATTGAATATATCATTACAAAACTTTATTTACTATGAAACAGGACCTTATCCTATAGATCAGTTCAACAGAGGTATTGAGAAACGTGTGCCTTGTTTACTGTTGCCTCGACTGGGATGGCGACTACAATGGAAAATAATAAGATAATGTAACATTGTGAATAAAGTTTTGTAACGATATCTTTAATTGTTAATTACTTATGACAATCGAACTTTACTTTCTGGACAAGCCTCATAATAATTGGGAGAAGATCGTTCCAGTGACGAACGGTATCGTCTCATCTTCAATATCACCCCCTGCCCGGATGGAAAATCGGTCAATAGCACAATACTCAATAGGTCGTTAAATTTTATAACTTAATAATGATTGATGTAAATTGTACAGTTATCAAGGATGATTCAACTCTTGACGTGATTTCTTCTCCTCCAATCTGTGCAATCACTCAGGACGAAGCAGCTTCCATGTAACACTACAACACCCTCCCCTAATGTAGCTCGCAGGAAGAGGGTTCGAGGTTGTGGGTTCGATACACGATAGCTCCTCTGTGCCGTCGAGGGTTTCGTTGGGGCCGCGTTGAGGACGACGCTTGGGCCGTCGCGACGCGTCACGTGGTGCGATGTGGTGGCAGAGGGTTGGGAAGGGCGGTAGGAGGATGACGTCATTTGCAACGCAGATGAGAGACCCTACGCGCAAAGGCATCACCGCTGCATATTCATCAAGATACACGACGACGCACGGCGAAAGAGCGACGCGGAAATGCGAGGCCGCGATTTAAGGAAGGAAGCTTTTCCGACGCGGGATGTGTGTGTATGTTCTCGTTTTAGGGGGAAGTGCTAAGGTGATAAATGGATCTTCGTGTAACAGCAAAGTCTATTGGAACTGGCGAAGGCAATCTACATTTCAATGACAGCACACTAATTCTACCGAGCGGTGGGTGAAGAAAACATGCGCTGATTTGCAAACCCTGGGATGTTCTAGTACTGAGGAATTACACACAAAATTCCATTTGCTGTGCCTTTAATTAGAAGGAAATACTAGTTTCCAAACTAGTTAAAAGAATCTTAATATATTTTAATTTGTCTTGACAACATTTGCGTAAGTACAGTATCTTACAAATTACAAAATAAATTATCAGAGAACCATAAGTCATTTTTCTATAATTACAAAGTCAAAATTGGTTTTGATTTCTGAGTATATAATTTCCGGAAAATGTGATAACCCAAATCACTCAATCTGGTCTTTCATGCTCAATGAATCACACGCAGTTTCATAACCAGGACACAGATTTTGATGACATGTAATCATCTTTTCCTTATGCAGTATGCATTGCTCTTAAGTATTAAAATCATGAACACAAACCTCTGATTACAAAAATATTAATTTTATTGGTCATTTTTTCATGTTTTCTACTTTTGAAGTTTTAGGTCATTTCAATTATTACGTCATTTTTTGCGTTTTACTCCCTTCTCTGACCCCTCTCTTCCTGTTTTGCAAGAAGTTAGATTAACGAAAAATTATAAAAATATTTAACATTTATTTTTAATCTAACGAAATAATTGGATATTTGATCAGTAGGTCGACAATGTACGTGTTGAGAGTCGGTTTCTCACCTATGCCCTACATATGGTTGTCGCAATTCTCCTATTTCCACTAGTGCCTGTGGTAGCAAAAGAGGTCGCTCGACAATGTGCAAGTTGGAAGGCAAACGTTTGATACGTTATTTTCATCGTCACAGATTTAGTTATGAACAGACTTTCCGAGAGGAAAGTTTGGTGTTTGGTTCAGTGTTCGTAGTTTCATTCAGCCATGCCTAAAATAAAGCCATCTAAATCTTGTCATTTAAGACAAATTGAATCTGAATTTGAAGATTATGTTTTCTCTACGTACGGTGTTATTTTGTAAAATGTGCTAAACAAAGGTATCAGCTGAAAGAAAATTCTCTGTTCGGCAAAATGTGGGTCACGATAAGCATGTATGAACAGTGGAACTCGCAAAGAAGAAATCCACGCAACGTTTATGGCAACAAAGTGTATCCATGAAGGAGAATAAATCGCCAAATTTTTACAGAGACTTTTGAAAAGCTTTAGTTTCTGCAAACATCCCAGTTTGGACATTAAACAATGCTAAATTGAAGGGTTTTCTGGAACTACATTTCGGACGTTCTATCCCAGACGAATCAACTCTTTGGAAGAACTACCTGTAACAATGTTACAACAACGCCATTAACAAGATGCGGGGAAAAGTACAAAGAAAGAAGATTTTCATATCCATTGACGAAACCGAGTGGTGTAGAAAATCGTTACGTGGCTAACATGATCATTGGTATAGTGGAGATCGACGGAACAGGTGAAGTGTTTGTGCTTACAAGAGAGGTATTAGAAAGGTGTCAACATGTAGAATATCATAAAAAAAAACATAATTCAACATAAAAACGGTATTAAAAGATATTTATCAGAAGAATTAGATCAAACAAAAATGAAGGAGGTTTGGAACAATTTTTACTCACATGTTCCACGTAAGTTCAGTTAAAAGTGGATAAAAACATACGTATTATTAGGGAAATGAAAGAGGAGATATTGAATAAATCAGGATCAGATCACAAAAATTGTGACTGAAATGAATTGGCAAAAAATTTACAATAACATACGGAAACACTTTTTAATTTTATCATATACAATCATGCTGACATGAAACAATTTTAAATGTTTGTTAATTAACATACACACAAAATGAAAAACAACAATATTTCTATTAATTTTGTTATGTTTTGCAGTAACTGCAGATTAAAATGTTATTGACTAATAATGAGATGAAGAAAAATAAATAAATCAGACATTCTTGAACTTACGAAGTAAAGAGCAAATTTTACCTCCATATCTTCGTCAGCATCAATCGATAGGATTTTTCGTGTCAAAACTAAAGTGATGATTGAGTGCAATTATACGTACAGAAAATTCTTTTTGGAATTGCGATTTCAAAGTATGATAACTTCAGGAAGTACATATACACAATCAATTAGCAACCGGGGAAATTCAATATCATGGTAACTGAAATAATACGGAATACTGCAGCGAGAAACAAGAAGTTAAGCAGAGTAAACAAAAGCATCATTCTAGACGCAGTGGCACTAAAAAAATTTTACCTTATAACTAAAAATATTTTTTACCTTATAAAAATAGATGTGAACAAAAAAAAAGAACAGAAATAGAACAAAGTTAAAGCACTCAAGATCGATAAAGGTGATGAAAAAAAGAATCGGGATACTTTTAAAAATATTCTTGATGTAAGTTAGGATTATGAAATTTGAACAAATAAGTTTTTATCAAAAACGTGATAAACCTTCAGTACAAATAGCGAGAAAATAATAGTAACCAAAATGAAACAAATGTCAACAGATATTTGCGCGTGTGTTTTGATATAACATAATGAGATTAAAATAATGGAATAATTTTACAAGGGAACCATAATATTTGAAATAACAGGGAAAAAAGGTACAAGACATATTGTAACAGTGGGAGAAAGAAGACGCTTAAGTGAATGAGATGGAACTACAGGATACATGGAAAAGTACATTCACACACCAACTAAATTACAATAAATCAAGAAGGACGAGAGTGAAATACGTTGTTAAATATCAACTGCACATTGAATAGAGATTTTCATAAAGCTCTGTCAAATATGACAGTTTTTATGCGAAACAAGTTTCAGTATATGTAAATTTGAATGTAACACGCGTTAACATGTAGGGGAGCTGTTTGATCAATGGTAACAACGATAAATTACATATTCATACGTGCAACTGTTATGAAACGAATGCCAACAGAAATTCTGCTTATAAATAGGATACAAACTAGCGTTAAACCACAAGTTAAAACAAAAATCATACGATTACTCGCTACATTGAGATCATATTTAGACAAGCTGGAATTAACTTAATAATTCTTCAGAGATGATGTAATTCAGACGAGTTATGCCTTTGTTATCTCGTTCTCAAACTTCACAAGCTGGCAACACAAAAAATTATAAATCAGTTCTTTTAGTTCTCTCGACTGTTCAAATGTATGTAATTTCTCAGAGGAAACTTGGCAAAAATTGCACCGTATGCGATGGAAATAGTTGTATCACGACAGCCAAGCTTACTTGCAATTACTTGAAACACTAGATGAATTCTCCTAAAAACAAACTATTCTCACTAGGGGAATCCATGTTAACAGTGTGTTACCCACTAGAGATGTAACAGATTTTTCAAATATTTTCATTGCTTCCTTGAATGAATCTCACTCAAAAGCTCATCTACGAGACATCAGCATAGGATTACAGGAAGTAAAGCTCCAAAAATTAATGTTTTGGAGAAACTTTATGCAATGAGATTATAATCCTTACGATGTTTTTCGTCTGATTTGTACGATTCGCAGTTGAATATAGGATTGTCACCGTAGATAACATTCATGATTACAGTAAGTTAAGTCATAGAAAAATAGCTTTGTAAATATTCTCCTGTTACTAACAATTTTGTTCTCTGCATATCTTCAACGAAATATTTCTAAAATAAATCCTCATTCCAAATCTTCAACAATAGCACCTTACAATAAAGAATATAATATATAAATTATGTAACATCCAATAATAATATTTACTTTATAAAATTAAAAATATTGCTCAGACAATACGGTATTTATATTTGGGGTTTTGCATTAAGGTCCAGGATTTTGAATTAATGCTTCCATCTCAAATGGAGATACACTGACATGGAAGGCAGTAAAGCGTTTGTTCTTGAAATAATAATTTTTCCCATCGTCATTTACTTGGCAGCACATGCAGTCGAGATATCTGGATGTATTTTCAATTGGTCCTTGAGGTTTGTGATTCATACATTCCGGCGATTCCTTAGCCTTCGAGCAGGTTCGGTAGACCTAAGAGACACTGTACTTTGAGATATGAGTACCATCATCTCGATGTCAACAACCACTCAGCGGTATACCCACTGACCAATGCCGAAATAGAAGGATCTTCACTTTCTTAAATAATAATATGCCTAAAGATTTAGGGGTCGTCCGTTAAGTACTTAATGATTTTAACACTTCCCTCCCCTCCATAATGCACACATAATGTTACATTCTATAATTACATAACGTTATCCCTTCCTTCCCCGCCCACGAAAAGAAAAGTTTTTGTTGGTTTACGGAAAATGCGGAGATATATTTTGATATACTGACTTAATTATTCGGTATTCAATGCTCCGTGCTCTCACTGATTGGTCGAGTACACGGACTACAGTAAGGTTAAATATCGTAAAGGAACCTATAAAACTTATATAACACCTCACACCCCCTATATAATATGTAGTTAATGAATTACTATTTCTAATATATGGAGAAAGATTATTCCATGATCTTGCTGTGGCTACAGTGAAGGATTTATTTAGGAAATTTGTAAGACTTTTTGGGATGTTGCATCATTTTTGTATACAAAGAATGACCCATATAATATTTGTAGTTAACTACCAAGTATTCTCTTAGTTTTGCAAAACTAATTGTATGGTAAATTCATTTCGCCTTCGTGTAGGTGCTACAAGCACACGAGCAAAATACTGAAAAATAGGTGTGTCGATGTATGAGATGCACCAGTGAAAATAACAAAGAGATAAATACGGACGTGTGCTACACAAAGGGAGCAAGAAAAGAAAAACAATGAAATAACAAAATTAAATCAGGATTAAAATTAGATCCGTCGTCTCGAATGACGCGGCCCGCTCGAAAAGTCCTCGCACAGCTACCATGGTGCAATGTCATTACAAACGCAAAGTGAATACTGTTATCGAAAACGCCACACAGGTAACATCAATGCTTACTATGTAGACGTCTCAGGAACACCATACTTCAGATTTCTTTTAACCCTAATAAATGACAGTGGTTCTCTCTTTTGTGCTGCGTATACAAACCTCGCCTTCCACTGACGTTCCTCTTTCGAAGTTTTTCTGCCTCAAATGATACATAAAGAGAGTGAATAAGAACGAAAAGAAACAATATTCTGTTACTTCCTATGGCATGAATAGCGAAAAATGTTTGCCAAGTCCAGAGAATTATTCTTTTGGTTCAATATCACATATTCCAAGAATTATATTCCATGTTGATATTAATAATCTGTGCCTAATGAAGTACTTAAATAATATTTCTACAGATTTTATGAATAAAAAAATATTAAATTTAGAACTTCACGACTTTAAAGTCATTATGAATATTATGTTCCCGCCTATCAGAATACATTTATACTTCTATTCAATATGACAACATTATAGAGATACATAATTTTTTATAAAATTCATTTTACATCACAATGTATAAAAAAAGTGCTCAAAGAGTAAACAAAGTATAACTGACGAAATATAAAATAACATTTTAAGGTCAATATTAAATTCAAGGAGTTGGTAGCACAAAAGCAGCGAAAAATTATAAAGTAGGGGGAAGGTCTTAAGCAACAGATAAGGAGTCTATGAAATCAGCAGAAATTACCATCGCTGGAAGCAATGTTTTCGGTAGGAAGTGACATGAGCGGAAAGGAAGAAACCAGAGGAAAGTGTGACGAGATTCTCACTTTTAATTAAACTGAGGGGATTAAAGTCGTTTGAAACCATGTCACTTCGAGTCCCAACTCGAGGTGACAGAAGGAAGGCTACGGTTGAAGGATTTGCGATGAAAAAGGCACTTACAATCAGCTGTATAATAATAAAAAGTTAATGCTAAATGAACTAATCTTTATCAGAATAACACTGAAAATTCTCTGAAAACCTTTAGTGCACATCCTTTAAATGTTTAATGGTAGAATAAATCTCACAATGATTTTAATTATATTTTTCGGAATAAATATTTCATTTCTGATATTTCAAATAAAAATCCTGTATTCATGAAACAATGCATATTACCAAGAACAATAGCCCAGATATTTCCAGATATTAAAATTTTGTTCTACAAGAAATGTGCACATTCTTCAACAAATAATTATTGTTTTGTAGGGAGATATTCAATAAATTAATCTAGAGCAACCATATACTTAATGTCTTTTAATTCATGACACATAAACAAATAAATAACTTTATTGGTGGCGAGACTCCTAACGAGACTCACAACGCACTTCCGTCAAGCCACTTTGAAAATATTTACAATTCTTTACAAAATTAAAACTGTAGGAGCAAAACCATTGCACATACTTCATGTACGTTTCTCCGTCTGCAGCGCAGAGGGAGAAAAAATATATAGCGAAAGGGTCATTTCTGGCGTGGTTCTCTATATTTTCGTCGTCTTCCAGTGCAAAGTCGCTAGATGAACTTATTACTGTCTTTTATTTGAAATTTGAGAGTAAAATAAACGTTCAGAATAAACATAAAACTACATATCAGTCTTATAAATATAGTGAAAGTGTTATGTAAATGTAATTTCGTTGTAGACAGTATAACAATTTATTACTTTTCTTATTAACACCATAGCATCTCATAAATCCCATTCATAAACTATACCCTTTCAAAAATAATTTGAACATCATATAATCAAGTTAATCAGATACTAAATTACTTTATTATTTTAACCGAACTACCTTATAAATACCTTAATAATACCATAGCATTTCATAAATCCCATTCATATTCATTACTCTAACATAATTGGAATATCATAATACAGTTAATCAGATACAGAAATTAATTGACTTTCTTTTTTGTGTAACACAAATGGAGTTTCTTTGAAAACCAAATGAACTTTGGTAGAAAAAAATTGACGACTGAGCTAGGCAAGGTTACTTTTCAGAAACACACTGATTCTCCTACATATTTTCCATCGTAATGCGGGTCGGGCGTGAGCTCGAATCCATTACGTGCGAATTTCCAGTCATTCAGTCACTTATATTAAATTTGTGAGTGAGATGGAACTATTCTGGAACTATTAAGTGTTACAACATCCAGATTATTAATATTAATTTCACCACAATACCTTGATGAACTTCACAACTTCGTCAAACGATGTTCGCATTCTTCTCCTCCTCCTTCTTCTAAAGACACGTACAGCAGTAAACATCCGTGCACAGTTCATGACACATGGCCACTGACTGTGAGCTCATCATGGCTTCAACTACCATCTATTCACATGAATTAATTGTTCGTAATGTGTATAAAATGAATTTAGCCATACCATCATCTGCCAGATGTTCGAGTTTCCTGCCGCCTTCTTAAAAACTCTCCTTCCAACCTCTCACTAATTCCCAATGATGCCTTTTTGCCGACATCTATTTATCTCTCTCCGCAAGCCGGTATAGACTCGCTCATCAAACCATTTGTCTTCCCCTGATCGCTGCAGCGAAGCACGTCACCAACTCCACCTATTGGCTCTGGTCATATTTGCTTGAGCTCTCAACGCGGGCCACGACGGCGGTAGCAGCTGGAATGGTGGCGCTGGCGGTTGTTGTCGCAACGATGCGATGTCGGCGCACGTCATCGTTACGATGGAAGCGGGCAACGGCTTCGAAAATTGGTGTTCATGCGACCAAATGAATGACTATTTTTCAGTTTTTAATTTCACAATGCACACGTGACTTATTTTATTCTTCATGTGTCACACTACTTTCCCATCACATATCATACTTTTCTTTCAAGAAATTTTAACTCAAATTTTCAGTGGTATTTTCCCTTCAAGTGATACATTTTCACAATAGCTTATTATGTTTTAAGGGAATATTACCTCCTAAGTTTGTTAAATTTTTTACCATTTTTACAATTAATTCTTCATCGAAGAGTTATTTAAGTCACAAAACACAATATTTACAGAACTCAAGTTATTTTGAAAGCACTAGAAAACTAATTATACATTTAACTGTCCACCTATTAGTACACAGTAATTTTCACAAATATTTCCTCGTATCCAAATTATTTTAAAATGCAAGAAAAATTAATTTTACCTTTGTCGTTTCATATTTGAATAAAAAACAATGTACAAAAATGTTTTCATAAATTTGTTGCAAATTAATTAACCAAGACATCTCAATAATTATTAAATGCAAATTAATGTAATAAGTCTTAAAGTGTTCGTGCTTTGAAAAAACTATTTTCTTATTATTTGAATAAATATGATATTCCATAAAAACACAAGGTATCTATTTTGAAAATTGGTACAACGGAAATTAATTTATCATTTTATTTTCTTATCAGCAGTGCGTTTGCCGTCCTCCTATGTATTTTGTCATTATCATATCTTTCATTTCACTTTACGAAAAGTGTATTCTACGCCTGCTTGATCCATTTACACTGCCTAATATTATTCCAGCTTCTTGAAACAGTAACCTAATGTGTAAGTTTAGCAGATAGAGATTATGTTACTGCGTCTATACCCAAATTTCAAGCGAAATACAACTAATGCGGATGTAATGTATACTAATTGTACTTTAAGTACAATAATTTTATGCACAATCATTCGAGCCGTTTTTTGAGAAACATTCAAAAGAGTATTTTGATCTTTTATGTGAAGTACCCTTTGCTTTGAAGTAAAAAAATTAGGACTCGTACATCGACAACAAATACACTCCACCGTAAATACGAATTAATTTGGTTCACCCGTTTACTCAGAATCGCTTCGCACAGACGGACAGGCGGATGCTTTCTTGTTTTCTATATACTACGTATTTGAGAACGTACAAAATTAGAGCATATGTTTTATATTTATACTGGGAAAACTAGTTAAGGACCATCCCGGTATTATACCTTACGCAACTGAAAGAAACCCATCAAAAACCCTTATCAGGATGGCGGCTTAAGGCCGAACACATAGAGGAATTCTTGAAAATATTCTCCAATGAAGTATCTTTTAGGTTCCTGTTCTTCACTTAATTGCAACACGACATATAATGGAGAGGATTTTGGAGAACGCAGGTACTTCGGCTGGGATTCTTTAAAGGTTTTCTGTTTCAGAGAAAATTTTGCTTACATAATACAAATTGATCCTCAATAATAACTTTACCGCGTCTGACGAAATGTATATTCTAAATGGCTACGGGCAATTGAATGGAGTAGGTTATAGGGTTCGTACCTTCTTACTCAGCAGTATATTAGAAGCGGGAACGCGTGGGAGCGACGCTAGTGTTTGGTATTAATATTGGTATTATTATTTACCTAAATGACCCAATCTACTTGCATTCGAATTAATACAACCTGAACAATCACGATTCTACATTACTATCAGAGGGAGGGTTGTGCTATAATACCTTGATCACTTCCAAATTTGGCACTATCTCTATAAAATACTCTCGCATTATTAATACAATTAAGTGAATAGAAACGTAAAATAAATGAATATACGAACGAAAGAGCGTAATATAGGATCGAAAACAGAGAAAAAACTCGACAAAAGTGCTGAGAAAAGTGACGCTTGTTAGCGAAGTCTGAAACGCTAGAGTAATAATGGGCGTACCGTACGATGGCGGAGTGAAGCGGCGTGCTGCATTGTCATGCATGAGCCTGGGACCGTCGGCAAGCGCACGGGGCGCACTACCTGTGGTCCCGAGTAATTAGCCGCAGTTCTGCTTCCGCCGTCGCCACCTCCACACGGCGGCGTCACTTTCAAGAGCGCCTCGACGCGTTTCCTTTTGCCACCAACCTCATTCTCGTTCCACCATTCCATGTTGACGACACGATGAGAGTGGCATACTCAATATGGATACTTCACATCAAGGTGGTTATAATGAAAATTACTGCCATTGTTTTCACAAAAATATTTATTGGAAACGTCTTAAACACATTTTTCTTTTAGTTTCATTAAACTAATAATAATATATATATTAATACGCAAATTTCCCAGATAATTATAGTTCCTTTTCTGCGTAACCGGACCGAGTAGATCACACAAATGAAGTATTAAAAGGTATGTCGGCAATTTCCTATGTCACATTTCACCTTTTCCTTCTTCACAATTTCCTATGTCACATTTCACCTTTTCCTTCTTCACAATTTCCTATGTCACATTTCACCTTTTCCTTCTTCACAATTTCCTATGTCACATTTCACCTTTTCCTTCTTCACAATTTCCTATGTCACATTTCACCTTTTCCTTCTTCACAATTTCCTATTTCACATTTCACCTTTTCCTTCTTCACAATTTCCTATGTCACATTTCACCTTTTCCTTCTTCACAATTTCCTATGTCACATTTCACCTTTTCCTTCTTCACAATTTCCTATGTCACATTTCACCTTTTCCTTCTTCACAATTTCCTATTTCACATTTCCGAGATAACAGCATTACAAATTAAATAAAGAAAAATGCTACTATACTCATTTATTTGAAAAGGATGTTACTCGACTATTGAGTTCTGACAATTGTCAGATCTGACGCTTCTAACCAAGCTGGTATAAACAGTATTCGTAGGTAATTGTACGTGAGTTACGTGATGCTCCATTGTGCACTGTCATATACCAAGCATAACTCTTCTGATGTCCTTTTTACATTGTTTCATGCTAAATATGGAACCAAGTGAAACTCACCTACAACTCACAGAATTAGTACAACTAACAGAAAAAGTTCCATATTATCCAGATAAAAAATAGTCTTTCTATAAAAAGTCTAAGTATTATCGTACACAATGTTAGTTTCATGCAATTTCTAAGTAGGTTTGGCTGATACCCGAAATTGGAGACGGAGCGATTTTGATACCTCTCGAGTCTCCATTCCAGCATAGAGCAATCACGATTATTGATATTTTCGACATAACAAGTAACATATGACACTCAATTTGTTCCCTAGATCAATAATATAACAATAATTAATCATTTCTCCGATTCCGATATATGCTGTTATAGGAATTATTCATTATTAACAATCTAATATTATTTACGTTCAATTTTGTTATCAAGACCATTATATTAAGGTCATTAAATAAATTAAATAATTGAAACACTTGTTTCTCTAGATTACATCTTGTCATACTATTTCCATTTGAAAATTGAAAATTTCCACTAATTTGAAAAATAACACTGCCCATGCTTCCAACATGTTTACGAAATTAAACTATAAAGATGTACAGTTGGGCATATTCTTTTAGTAAACTGGATATCTGGAAAAGGTGAATGCAACCCAAGAATATTAAGAAAAGAATAAATAAAAGAATAAAGCAATAATGTGATAGCTCTAGGGACACTTTCATTTTCAATTTGTTACCACTGTACTGAAATAAAGTTTGATGGGCATATACAAATAATAAATTTGACATGTCTTAGACAGTAACCAAAATATGCAATATGTTACCGACAATGAAATGTGCTGTTGATACAATAATGCAAATTTTGTTTGCTAGATATAGAGATAGAATATGTAAACTATTGTAGGAAAACGAAATCAAAGTTGGAATGGAGGCTATCAAATCGACATAGGGATTAGAACCAAATAATTTTTGAACCGGCAAATCACTGTACACATCCTGTACGCTTATTCCATTTTAATGTAATGCAAATATTCATATCATTATATTGGAAAAATCTACATACAACACTTATTATTTAATATTTATTCTTCTACCTATAACGGATACTATAGGAAAATACAAATGTACAATATCATCAAATTCAATAAAGAGTAAAAAAATTGAG
Organism: Laupala kohalensis; assembly: GCA_002313205.1. Classification (NCBI taxonomy): domain Eukaryota; kingdom Metazoa; phylum Arthropoda; class Insecta; order Orthoptera; family Trigonidiidae; genus Laupala; species Laupala kohalensis. Next base: position 1,673,773 of record NNCF01126512.1, read on the forward strand.
TTAATTTACATTCAGTTTTAAATATATACGATCATTAAACACAAAGGAGATGCCATCATTCAGTAAATACTATGTAATACTTCTAAAGTAATTACCTATTGCCAAAATAAATATTAAACACTTCATTGAAAAAACATCTCTTCTTCAATATGCATATGGACAAGGGGGATACAAAATATTAAACAAATTGAAAGACAAGAGAGATAGTAAAGAGAGGATTACAAGTTGCCATTTATAATCCACGTAACGGATCTCACGGTACAGTATTTTTCTATATATTTCAATATTATTACAACGTACAGTGAATCAAATATAAAACTGAGCTAAAACAAATAATAAAAATGGAGTCACATTTGCAAACCTCTAATGAAAAGCCATTGCCCAACATCAATTATACGATATTAGCACGCTTACTGTCCGTCAACCCTGGGATTATGCTTCATGCAGTGTTTTACGCTGTAATGGACCTTCTCGTATGCGGGGATAAACCCGTTTGATGCTACAATTTTACACCCGAACGGGTAATAACGCCACCGTGACCCATAAAGTAGCGATATGTAGGCGAAAAACATATATAACGGGATGTAACAACCGCATCGAATGGGCATGACCCGACCCCCATCCATTCACACACATGCACTTCGGGTGCGATCTCACAACAAACTTCCTCTACGGGAGATCTACAGCGATTTTATGATGATTCGCGTTTTTCGTTTCATTGTCCACGTCACACAAATCGATCTCCCGTGTGTGGTGTTGAAAGTATTGGTCTTGGAAATTGATGCCGGGTACTCCGACACCGACAGCGGACGCCACGGTATCGATACACTACAATAATTGACCTAAAGGTATGAATACTACGCAGTATTGAGTTTTTAAGGTATTTTGTGCGCGTTGACTGAAATCAAGTTGCCAACTATTCACGAAACTTGGAAATATTCAACAAAATAGTTATTATTAATCAATAATTCATTGTACTGACTTTCTTACGTAGGATGAGAACAATTATTTTTTTTATTTTAAAACTTTATAATTAATTTAGACTGTCGTTTGACTCCTTCTTTGACAAGGTATTCATTCACGTGATGCGGCTGCCATTTCCGTTAGAACAGAATTTTCCTCAGTTTTTGATGAATTATTTTAGAAAATACCCCGTAAGGTACGGAAATCTTAACATCATTGCGTTCCTGTTTCCATTTGCTATGGTTTAGTAGGTTTTCTTCGTTATGTTAAGCCGGTACATTTGCCAGAACATATATTTTAAAAAACATAAGCCCGCGAAAGCTTCTCCATATAAGCCCATAGTAATTTAAAATCAAAATTTTGCGCCGTAAGGGTATGAAAATTCATCGCCACTGGTTAGAGAATGGTCCAAACTATCATTTAAAACCTTTTTTGGGGGTACTTAAGCCTAGTCGCTCTGACGCACATAATACCTTAAGAAGAGAGTTTAACTGTAATTCATAATGTTATAAAACAATCTAATTATATGAAAAAGTATCTCTAAAAAGTATGACTTATATTGCAAGAATGAAAAGTCATTTATATCATAAATACATAGGATAGATCAAAAAAGTCGAAATGTCCCAGAACAGGTCCCAAGGCGTTCCCGGAGTGTAGAGCTCAGTAAATTTCTTCGCCTCGGCACTAGGAGAAAGAGATGGGGTTAACATCTCGCTCCGGCCGGTTTCACCCCAGAATACACCCGGTACTCATTTTACAACAGGCGCAGTAGGTCTGGGAGGCAGTCTGGTTGTTGGGGAGATGAAAAATCCCCACCCCACCGGAGATCGAACACCGGTCATCCAGCCAACGAGTCAGCGCTCTATCCACTGAGCTATGCTGACTCCTAAATACACATTTACAAACATACATATTTCGCAGAGTTCGTTGAGCCCATCATGACCTTGCGGTCTTCAACTCCAGAATTACCCCTTTATCCACCAGTTTAGTTGCAAGGTCGGACAGGGGGTTGCCCCCCAGGTGAGGAGTAGGAGAGTGCCCACGAACATCCACACAGTGTGTAATACTCGCCGCGTCTCCCAGTATCCGCTCTGGTAAGTGGAGAAATGTCTTGCTCACTTATCCACTTCTATATGCGCCAAGAGGAACCGAGCAGCAATCCTGCTCACCGATTGGTTAGCTATGGCCTCCTACCCGTGACCACGAGTGGGGAAGAGTACTGCCTGGCACAGTCCAACCCGAATAAGAAGCTGAGAGCTTATGTACCCATACATACTTATTTTTATTTATTTATATTTACACAGTCTTAATTTTTGTTGTCCCGTTTCCATTTTGGTAGACATTACGACACTTTTTATTCATCATATTCAGTTACGCTCTTTTGTGTTTCTTTGCTGCTTTTTAATTTCGTTAATTTGTAATACTTTCTTTCAAAAGGTGTTTTACCTTATGTATTTCCTCTGCTTTCTTTTACTTGTGTTTCATGTCCCTTGACATTATTTTTCATTCGTTGTCTGTGTAAATTAGTGCTTTGTGACAATGTTAAATGCCCCCTCGTAATAGTGCAGAGTAAAGTTAACTCTGTTTAAGTTATTCATAGGTTTAGGTTATTCGTTTGAAAATACAGGGATTTGTTTTAAATGCTTTTAACATATCAGTTCTATTGCAATTTCCTCGGAAGTTTGTGGAAGCGTGGGAAGATTAGTTCTTTCTCTCTGTCGTCATTAACTATTGTTCTTGCAATATCATTGAGATAGAAAGTGCATCACGATACAGAGATACGAACTTAAACTCAGGATAGGGCAATAGAGAAGGCAAATGATTTAATTTCGTAGGCTTGAGACGATTTCTGTCCTGGGTAATTGAGGAATCAACAAATACTCTTCTAATCTCTCTGATGACATAGATAAAGCAACAATCATGACACGTTAGTAAAAGTCAGGAAATATATTTTAAACATCACACGTTTCCAATTTGTTTGACTAAAAAAGTGTAACAGAATTTTAAATTTAAGGTGGAAGTTCATACAGTAGATTCATCTTAGCCTTTCTGCCCAGGTGTGCTGATTCTTTATGCTCCATCAAATTGAAATTTATTGCATAAAATAAGATCGGGGAAATATATTTAGTTCCGATATCGAAAGTATCAATACTTACTCGATTCTTTAAGTATGGAGCACTCGTTATTGACTATCTAAATCCAAAATATCGATAGTATTGTTATTGATTATCGAAATTCAAAGTATCACTGCAATCGGTCGAAACCTAAGAGTATTCCCCATCAAGATTTCCGCTACAATCATCAGCTAAGGCAGAAAGGAAGGGATGTATTATAAACAATTAGAAAACATCTACTTGCAAAAAGGCAAATAATTATGCTTAAATGAGTAGAAGTATTAATGAACTACACCCTGAAAAGGGTAAAGAGAAAAAGAAAAGCGTGTCGTGTAAATATTATGACGAAACATCATCCCAGTAAAATTAATGCATGTATTCAGCTGCCTAAATTAAAGAAAGAGCTGTTTGAGGGTAGTCAGTATTAAAAGTTTTTATGACTCATATAACAAAAACAACGATATACATTTTATAACCCTAGCGAAAAGTGAACGAGGAAGAAGTACATTTTTAATGAAGTTCTCGTCTCCCGGAGCAGCTGAAATTAATAATTTAAAATCGACGAGAAAAACGCGAGCGTCGCGAAGGCGAGTGACGTCATGAAGGAACGAAAGAGATGAAGGCGTGTAAAGAGAGGAAACAAAGGACGGGTCTTCGAGAAGTTTTGCCAAATTCATCGGAACTTGCTGCGCGCGGTTTCAAGAGGACCATGGGCTAATTTCCAAGAGGCAGACTATGGAGCACAGGAGAGAAGATCGCAATTGCACGGACGGATGAAGCTACATAAATATATCCAAAATAACAATTAGTATTAAAGTGATTGTCATACAACGTTCGACTCCGGTATGAATCTTCGTCAGGTATTAAAACTAGTTAGGAAACGTAGTCACATGATCTTTCCAAAATATTGAGTAAAGCATTCCATAAATTTATTCTCTACATTCATATATAGCTTGGGATCGTAGTAATTTGTATATCCATACCTTGTTCTCATTCCATTAAATAAACTCTCCGTCAATTTGGCCCAGTGGTTTTTATGATAGTTTACTTCTATTGACTAGCAGAGCCTAGCAGAGCTCCACCCATTCCAGACGTTATGCCGTGTCACACAGACAAATGCTGCTTTATTAGGTGGGAAGCTAACTACAAGCAGCCTCCATGCGGTCACATGTTAGCGTTAGAACTTCAGAGTTAATAATGATGATGATAATAATAATATAATATTACTCTGTAAGTGAGCAAATGGGCTTAGTGGCAAATGGGGAAGAAGACATAATAAAAGTAAACAAAAAAATATAAGAGATAAATAACACATCATCGCCCAATTATCTATAAAATACACACATGATATAAAATGGTTAGAACATTAGTACACAAGGTAATAACGAGAATGAAATTACATTTAAGGAATTAATTATCTACATGTGTGTATTGTCACATACATACACAAACACATTTTCGCTTACTAGATACAGACATACGCTCATACGTACAGACAAGCTTCAATATACTCGTACACACATGTATTATTGCTCCTCCTATTCACTTAACGTAACAGTAGATGATATAATTAAAAAATAATTACTATAGAAAATAAAAGCAAAGTAGGGTTGCCGTGAAACAATCATGCACACTTCACTACACTACGATCGACTCGGAGCATTTTATCTCACTCGGAGCATTTACAAAAAAACAAACAAACAAACTTAAAGAGTTACGTAACTCGAAGACTAACACCCTCAATCTCATCATCACGTAGTGTAACGATATTATAAACCCCCCTCCCTCTTAGGGTATGTTACGTAATTTATGGACCCTAATTACTGTTATGCTGATAGATTTACATAGGTTGAGAGCAAAGCAATTTGCAACAAACTAAAATATTCCAACATTAAAATGACATTATCGCAAATTGAGTAAGACATAGTTATCAACGTATCTGCGTAAACACACTTATGTTTGCTTTTGTTTTGGATCGTAACAAAAAATTAGTAGACTTAGTCGTTAAACATTCAATGCAAAATAAAAAACATAAGTCCCCAGAATAGAGATTGACAACGGCCACTTAACATCGCTTAATAACTAATACGGAAGAATATAACTACACTCTGAAGAAATAAAAAAAATACTTATTCGCAATTTTCTGGGAGAAAACTAACACGAAAATTAAGCAAAGAGCTCATAGGTTCATATACAGCAACACCCTCTTTGAAAATTGTCGGAATTGGTATTTGTGAGCATGCGTTTTAGCAGCATTTACATGCCGTGGATGATATTACATCAAAATTCACAAAAAAATACTATTAAAATGTAGCTTTAGCAGATAAAATGCAGACAAAATTAATCTAGCGAAATGGAAGACAATGGACATTAAGAGATGGGAATGAATGATGCAGTGAACATGTGAACTCTCAAGGGGAGGTTTACTGAGAATCACCAATTCTAAATACTTCACCCAAGTACCAAGTTGAGATCTTCGGCAGGGCAAAGGGACACGGAGGTGGAGGTCGGAAGGGTGAGACGTCGAACTCCGCGCAACTTGGAGCATCGTGGCGACGAGATTGAAGGCAATGGGGTGGCAGGCTGCCAGCCGCCGCTGATGAGGGGCGGTGGGATGCGGGTCTCCGCGCGTCCAACTGCCTCCGAGCGCCGCCGTAGTGGCGCAATAATGCAAACGATTTGTCTCTAAACGAGTCCAAGTCATGGTTTAACTGCGTCCACAAAATTAATTTTTCAGCGCTGCTTGCAGAAACTTTCAGACATTTCATTCTAATGAAGCAAGCATTTATACAACGTCTTCATTCACAAGTAAAACAAATGCTGGAAAGAAACAATTCCGGGAAACTTACTTATACATTTACAAAACTGTTTTATTTATTTTCTATTTTGTAACGCTCCTTATCTATCTTGTCTAAAAATTCTGTAAGAGTAAAAATATATTCTTTGCAATAATATTATAAGAATGAATGTTTGTGGAAAAAATAACTATTATACTCGGTGCAGTTTTACTATAATCTTCAATTAAGTTGAAGTCACAAATATTAAAATAACCAGAAGGATATGTTAAAATATTACCTTCTTTAGAGACTAGATGAGTAATGCTACGCTAGCGTAAAACTATTGGTTTTTGTACAAATATTCTCGCTAAATCACCATTGATGCATGCAAAATCAAATCTGAATCAAATTTTAAAAAATACTGTGTGGCGCTCTTGGATATGTCGAATTTCGAAGTACATTGCTCCGTGCCATGCATCAAAAACGCTTATGATTGAATTTACTAAATCTATATAGAATTTAGAAAAATCTATCAAGGTCTACACAGATCAACCACGGATGTGTTGTGGTTTGATCCATAAAGTCACTGAGTTAGGTAAGAAAATTAAAATATGTTTAACCTTCAAAAATATCTGAATTGAATTTTGAAAAAAGTTTCTCGGTGGTGCTCTTGGGCCAACTATGAAGAACGCATGAAGAATTTCGAAGCTCTAGACCCTTTTCTAGGGTTTCTTCGCTCCACGAATCCAACTAAGAAACATTAAAAAATTAATTTCAACAAATTGTATTCTAAATAATCTTAGATCTCTCCAGTAACACGCGTATATCAAATTCCGAAGTTTTTGGCCAATACGTTTCTGCGTTACGCGGTTCTGTGCTTTTATGTACGTATCGATGAAAGAAAATTATACCTTAAATAGGCTTATGAGGCACACTTCTTCGAAAAACTAAAACAGGCATTATCTACTTCAATAGTCTAAAAATATAATTGAATGTGATTTTATAGAATGAATAAATGCTTCGATGAAAGATGTTATCTTGTATACTAAATTATGTATAGTTTGAAAACTATCAAAACAATTGGAAGGGCAGTAAGTCCAGTACTATAAACACAAAACAGTAATCTAATAGGTAAAATTCTTTTTTTTTAATTGTGTAGAAAAATTTCAAGAAATCGAAATTAACGGATACTAAAATAATTAATAGAATTATCTGATTCAATTTCATGTTTTATTTATCTATACTATGTATTTGATTTCAACTTTTAACCAAATCTTTCAAAATGACGTTGGCATAGATCTAATATCTAAAATACTTACAGGTAAGTGGATGATCACAAAGTCGTTTTTGAGTCTTATAAGGCATTCCACTCACCTGAAACAAGAACAGAAATACTAATTAGAAATAGGTTTAAATTAAGAAACGATCGTTTCACAAAATATTCAGAATTTAGAAACGCCATAAGCATTCAATCTCCTTGCACAAAGACCCATTCCGTGAAACCATTTACCACTCCTCAAGACAACCGTCTTGACAGATCCTATTAAAAGATAACGTATCTCCGGGTCGCCTCAAAAAGTGGGAGGTAGAAGTAGTTCACAGAAGGAAAGAACCTTTTCAAAAGAATGTCTTCCACTGATCAACGCGATTCTCGTCCCATTGCTCCGTTCTTTTGAAATTATTCTTTATTTTTAAGTTTTCTTCACTCTGTAATTCAACTTAATTTTTCATACATGCAAATTCGATTCCTCAAATAATACTGTGTCAAATTCATTGGAGCTATAGCATTCAAAACATAACTTAAGAAACAACGTCTAAATCATTTCTCTAATTATATCTTCGTCCTTTTCTTCATATTCTACGTTTATAATTAAATCCTACCTTTCATGAATGCCTTCAAATGAGCCCCCCAGGGAACGTACATCTAGTAAGTACGTGTTTGGCAAACGGGGCCCCGAGCTGAGTCTGGCAGTACTTCCACTTACTTGTGTTAGGCTCCTTCCTTTCTCTTTCCTGACCTCCCTTGGTCACCTCTTGTTCTTTTCGATCCCGACGCTAGAGTATCTTTCATATTCCTCTTTCTTCCCCCTCTCTTTTATGATATTTGTAATGTTTTGAGATATGTTGATATTTGAGTTTTGAGTTGTAATTCAGGAGGGTTTTTAGTGGGTATGGTTGAGTCATTCGGCAAGTCCCACACGCAGGGAGAGTCATGTTGGCTCTCCCTAGTGCGTAACTGCATTTTCCCTACCTGTACAAGTTTTTAGGGCTCCAATGACCTCGATGTCGACGAGCCGTAAAGCCCCACAATAAATAAATAAATAAATAAATGAGACTCATGTAGCGTTGATAAATCATCTCTAATTTGGTGACTCGGTACTTCAAACAAGTTGATCACGAAAGCACAATTAATTAGGAGTATCATATTCTGGAAATCTCGTCGGACTACGAGAACGTTCTTTCTTTAATTTTCACAGCTTATCTCGAGTCCTCAACCAGATCCGAGATAAATACGTCAACGTTGCAAATCCTTCATGCTTCAAAGAGAAGTCAGAGTAAGACCACTGAGGTAAAAATTCATTCCATTTCAGCCACGATGACTAGATATAACAGTTGACGGTGAAGATCGAAACGGAGATGTATGCTCGACGACACGTATAACTAAAAGATTAACTAAAAAGTTTTAATAAGAGATGGTTAGGTTCTGGAACACGCACAAATAATTGTTTAATTCCTTTGCTGTACTGCCCTGTAGAAGTTTGATACTGGAGCGTGACGATGACCTTTAATCTGGACTAATGAGAATTAAGTAACAGTACGCAGTTTGTACTGTTTTTTGACAATAAATTTATTATTATTATTAAGTAACAAAATGTAATTATGTAAACCGGATGACAACGATTTACTTCCAGTTTTTGAAAAAATCTTATACACAAAAGTGTAATATGAATTGTGTAGAATAATAACAACATAAAATGCCCATTTTTAACAAAAAAATCTAAATGGCCCATTTAATGTTTATCTATTTGCCAGTGCAACACAATATATATATCTTACCACACATCAATTCACAAACAAGGTGCCATATTCAATATTAGCGAGGATATACGTTTCTCATATCTGGAAGTTCTGGAATTTGAAATTATGAGTTAAAGTCAGACATTTAATGTCTGTATTCCCAATAGTCAGTTACAATTGGTATACAACTAATAGATGCTGACACGCAAACACTTTCGAATGAAATAAAGATTTATTGACGAATAAATTAAGAAACATATTTCGAGGGTGGTAACGAACTATTAATCCGCATTAGGAAAATATTTTCGTTCGGGATACCAAATCGTTTTGAACAAAAGTTATACATATTTATGATAAAAGAAGGATTTTCTCCAGAAAAGAAAATTCAGGAAAGGAAATAAATTTCCATTTAGACCGAGTTAATATAGAACAGGAGAAGAGCAAGTACTAAGAGATGAAAAACCATCTCCTTTTAGAAATAGATGATTCTAAGTAATGCATACCTCTCCAGAGAAGAATTAATTATTTCGTTAGATGAAAAAGCTTTCCCCTTTCATCTTAATTAAAATTCCCAATGCGGTATACAATTCCCTCTGTGTGATTACAGTAACAAGAAAGGCATCGTTAACTTAAATTAACCTGAATGCAAATTATCGACAAACTTACGGGACATTAACGAGGACCAGATTCTCGGAAATGATTTCAATATATAGCGCTATTTAGTGAACAAAATTCATAAATCAGATTAGATAATTTTTTTTTCTAATTTAACACATTATAATCCTCTTGTCATCGTCCATAATTCTAAATTACTTCTCTATCTGTGCCAATCTTGCCAGCGTATTCTGTATACCTTCTATAATCCGTTTTCCGAAATATCGACGACTAACAACGTGGAATAAACATAGGCATCGAACGCATCAGTAAATGTGAAGTCGGGTGCAAATGAAATTCCTTTCTCTTCCATCTCGGATCGCACGAAAAAGGAAAAAGAAACAATCGTGAGAAGAAGATTAAGAAGAATCGAACCTCTTTTCCAGATGTCCAAAGGCCAAAGCTTCTCAGGAAACCTCTCTTCCGTTCCCAGAGGACTTCGCAGCGCCTCCCGAGTTGTTTTTGTCGAGAGGCAATCTCAGTGGGCGCTCGCCACAGCGCCACGGTGGCAACATGACCTATAGTCCACCGCAGACACAGAAAAGGACAGGGAGGAAGGGAAGTGAATGTTTCTAGAAGGGAAATTATTAATTAGCGAATTCATAAGAACAGTTGGTTGCTGAATGAAAGATTATACATTGCTCAAAGGAAGTAAATATCAGGTTAACCCATAAAATAAGAGATTGCAGGTAGAACGAGTAATAATCATGGAATTCAAGAAAAAATATAAAATATTAAAAAGAGGTTATCATGTAAAATAAAAAAAATTAACTTGACTGTTAAGATAAAAATTAGGAAAAACATTGTAAAAGTTTCGAGTGACTGTGCTCGATGACGTGATTACCTCGTCTACCACAAAAGCAGAAAAGGATATGGATGAAGGGAGATGACATTATCTACAATAATAATCTTAGAAAATTATTTTAATAAGAATATTTCCTTCTTGCATTCATCTAGGGGAATAATACCTACAGTAAAAATTTTAGAGTAAAAAAAATATAAAAAGTCAAAAGAGGTTATCATATAATAAACTAAAATTAAATTAATGTGATCATTACGACACAAATTACGAAAAGATACAGGAATTTTCAAGTGACTAAGGAAGGACACACACAATGCCCATACGGACAGCTCAACAATTCCTGGACTACACTGATGAAGTTTCCACGTGTTGTCATGGTAACCAATTGAAAGTTAAAATTGGTTACCATGACATAACGTGGAAATTGCATTAATATATTTACAAATGGTAACTACAACTCCCCTCCTTCGTATTTGAATTCCTGGATTACTAATAGTACGCGTCACAACACTAAAAGGTGTATCTCAGCATATCACCAACAAACCGAATTATAACTTCATTTTTTAGCTTTACCATCACCCCTCAAAATAAAAAAGAATTGCACGGACAAATCCTTGTAAAGGCATATTTATGACATTGTTATCGTCACTGATTACACATTAAATATTTCGGTTATTTTCGGAAGATTTTCCCGATTGGGTGATTTTGTGAAAATATTTTTTTAGATCATAAATCATTTGCAATTTGTTCTTACAAATTGAACATTAGGCAAATATTGCACAAGGAGTAAAAATAAAAGTAAAAATACATAAGTATAAAGTAAACACTCAGCAGTGTTACTTCTAATGAACGTTGAGAAAAGAAAAAATAACATTGAAAATGAGAATATGTAGTTGAAATCTAATCACTAAATCTAAAGGATGGTGGCGTTTGAGGCGTCTTCTATGGTCACTATTGTCAAGCAGATTCATGGCGAGATAACTGGGGTGTATGTTAAGTCTGTTTAAATAATTTGAGCTGTATTTTGCAATTTCTTGCTTTACTGTTCGGATGCGCAAGTCCTGGTGGAGAGTAGCATTTGTGATGTAACAAGGTGCGTCGGCGACAATGCATAGAGTTTTCGACTGGAATTATATCCTTTATGATATAAATGGCGTCCCGTTCAAATTTTGCTTTGCTAGAACCAATCAGGGTATTCATTTGATCTAAGCCAATAGTCGTCAACCCGTAGTCCGCACACCATTAGTGTATTAAAAAATATAGTAAGTACATTAATCGTTCTTTTTATCTTCTCTTGAAGAAACTAGCTCGCTGAGGCATTAATATAAATATTTTTAATTTCTATGAATCGTATTTGAGAAACAAGAAACAAATAGAAAAATGAAACACAATGTAACACATTCCGATGTAATTCGTGTCCAGTAAGGTGTTGAACAAGATAGACATCTTGAAAAAGGTATACACAACGTCTTACGATTCTGCTGTTTCAATTGAATAAATTTGTTTCATCAAAGAAATATTTACAAATTTGTTGTTATTAAAAAACTGTTAAATTTTTTATATAAAATAGTATACTTCGTACTTCTTAAAATAGAAAATTCTTATGACCATTATTCCATAAAAATATTGATGTATAAAAAGACTTAGAGATCTGAGGAATATAAAACGAATTTAGAACTACAGACGAGTCAAAAATGGTGACGATCACTAATATGAACGTCCAACCACAAAAAGAAACAAGCACTACACTAAAGCGTAAAAAGTATCTGTGTTTGTAAGTTACTCCTTTCTTGTCCTCCTTTCAACTTCGGATGAATATTAATTGAGATAACGTTTCCGTCAGAATTTCCAAGGTACTATGGACAAAGGGTATTTTGGGAGACAAAATGTCCGGTTAAAACAGATATCATAGTCGATATCTCACAATCAATTTTTCATCATAATTCTTTCACTATACTCATATACAGAAAATTATAATTGAGTGGACATAACTAATAGGTGGATTTATATTACTTTTTTTTGGTGGAAAATATACCTTTGATAAAATATAGCTATTATTTTACATTCTCACTAACTTCACGGTTTCCAAGAAAGCGTGTAAATGTAAGGAGTCACGTATCCTTCTAGGGTTAGCAGACCAACCAATACCTCGAAAGCAATCTCTACCTTTAGCAAAACACCATGGCAGGAGCTCCGCCGCCAGCAACAGTAAACCCCCGAGGACATAACCGCTAACACCCTTCTAATAAGGCACGCTTCGCGTTGTTAACGCGTCCACAAACTCGATTTGCCGCTATCACCGTCGGAGTATTCAATTACAGGCGTCGTGAGGAATTCCCCTTCATATTGACCTATAGGGGATATTTCCCTCAATCCACCGCCACGGAGCGGAAGCTACCTGGCTGCTTCACACGTCCACGTTCATCCAGGTGCTGCTGCTACGTCATCAACTGCGTCTCAGGAAGATCTGATGTGAACGCGAGCTATGTTCCATTTCCCATCAGCAAGCCACTTTCCATACAATCTCCGGTTAAATGTATCGACATCCATCCTCATCCCACGAATAATTGCATTAAAATACTGCTGTACCTGTACGGGGTTCGATAGTGAACGATATTGCACGATACGCGGCTTTGCACTCTACCAACATAATTTCGTAAAATTCGTGAAAAATAATTTCTATTACAAATATTGTCATAGTTGTTAGGGACAGTCATAATATAATCAAGAAATTATACATTAATCTATATTCATGTTCTTTTAATTTTAGTAATGTACTTTAAGTGTTTTTACGGATATTTTATTATATCAATATTTACAATTCAAATTTTATTCATTCTCAAAATAATGAGAAAGGAAAAATTCTATTTACAACAAAACACGCTTTAATGTTTGATGTTTATGAAGTACCCTAGGAGAATTCGGCATGAAAACAAAATGAACATAGTTTCGCAATCAAAAATACATACAATCGCGAGTGTACAATCTACGGACTCGATACTCTTTCTGCCGATTGAGTGACATCTCTCGATTGTAGAGCTTCTATGAAATATTTGTTCAAACCTCATAGGTTCATTTAAAATTCACTCCTTTGAGTTGGACATAGTAGAGAAAGTGAATGAAATGGTTGGACATAGTATGACTGATTTAATTGACGAGGCTGTAATTAATTATCCTGGAATACACGAGACTGTATTTTATGTTTCCCCGACAGAACAATTTAAAATAACTTGACATTACGTACGATGCAATCCTTCGAGCTAGACGGACGAGCGATACGCCGTCGACCTGTGGCGTCAGGTTATCGACCGATCGCGCGAGCAGGGCGCGTCTCCAAAGCAAGCGCCGACATGTGGACACTCGCTCCCTTTTCAAAACTCGTCGGGGCAGTCAACATCAAATCTGTTATAGTACACTCATCATTGGGCACGCAAGCCGACGACTTCCCCTTCAGCTTCTACCTGGAGACAGCTGGGGGAATTATTTTAAACCGGGAACAGCACCTCTCGTGAGCATCGGCACGTCATTCCTCACGAGATAATCTCCAGGTTGAATCACCACGTGCTAAGTAGTCAGCATTTTTTACCTCAACCTCGACTGCACGTCAACTCAAAATCATCAAATCGACACCAACCTAACGCTATACACGCTAAATCTTTGAAGAAACGGATCATATCGCCTCACGTAATTTCAGCACCTCATCTGAACTTCCAGTTTTGTATTCTTTTATTGGTTACTTAATTTTTAATGCTAGTTGCAATGTTTTGTTATTAAATCATCTTGTTGGCATGTCCATTGTTCAACTCTCATTGCATCCACATTCCTCATTTTTTGGTCCTTCGAACCCTGTCATAACCCAACATGTACACGCAGTTTTCCCAGTAAATTCTGTACACATAGTTTCAGCTATCAGTCACTATTGTTTTAGACAATACGATTGTCAATTCTGAATATGATATATTCAGAATTTTTTGTCACTTTTTTTGAATGAAATCCTCTAAAATAATGATACGTAACAACTAACAACCAGCTTGTGGGTCACAATATCTTTTTACGAGACCCTCGAAAAAAAATAGGATTATCATTTCAAATTTGATTGAATGGGGAGGGGAGGTATGGATATCCATAAGAGGGTTACAGTTATGAACTGTGATGTAGTCACAGAAGTGCATAGTAACTGACTGTAGAAGCTGATATTTAGTAAAATGCTGTAAAATGAATAAGTCCCTATGTTGAGTGACTGTGATAGAAAGATTTTTTTCCATATTCGGAAGTACTAACATAATGAGCATACAATTTCCCTATCCAAACAAAATTTACTCATAGAAATCGATTGAAAGGTGTACAACTCTGCGATTTTTTATTCTTTTTCTGTTGAAGTTAACATTGCAGTCCTGGTCAATTCTCAGGAGTGGCCAGAGTTCACATTAAAAGAAATAAGTACGTAAAAGAGTGGTGATGATTGAATTATGTGAATATTTGTAATTAATGCTATCATTAGAGATGATAGGACAGTTTAAAACAGACGTATGTAAATGTAGAGAGTGAAGGAAACGGTTATCATGTATTCTGCCAAATTTTTGGCGAAACACCGCGAAATGAGAGAGGAGAATTTGTTAAAAATTTAAAGGTTTTGGATAGGTAATCATTAAAAACAAGAGAACATGGTTGACAGGAGAGGTAAATTTGAAATTTTTGATTGACATTGCAGTAGATTGGATACTTACAAGAAACTATGATAACATAGTGAATTTATTATTACAATGGTTAATAACGTATGGCGATACTGGCAAAATTATGAATAGAGAAATAGAAAGCGGAAAAAATGAAATGTGTAAATCACCTGGAATGACTGTTGAGTGCAGGGGATATGGTGTACAAAAATAAATAAATAATATTTATTCTCATCGCTCTTAAAATGTGGACAGAGAAACCTTGCCTTGAGTAAATTTATAGATTTGTGGAGAGGAAAGTGATAAGTACATACCACGTATAAACGTAAAAAGAAGTATCATATGAGTCCCTATCTTTGCCACATTGAAAGTTAGTCCGCATAGTTTTAAAGAAGTTCAACGTCCCTAGTCAGAAAGGTTATGGACTCACTTCATCACTTCTAAGGTTAATTAGTTAATTGCTAGGGGTAAAGAAGAAATTTAAAAAGTAATATTCTGAATATATTTACATTTTTTCCATCAAAATAAAGATCGTAATTCAACATATCTAGAAGATTGTAAAAGCAACCCAATTGAATAAACACTATTATACGTTTTGTATTTATAAATGCCGTGTCTGAGAATGTCATTTGAACAATGACATAGGAGAACGAGATTTTCTATGTGCTGTGTGAATGACAAGTCATTATACCAATAACAGAACGCATTTCAGAAAGAATCAATTCTTGCATTTTCCCCCCTGTGGTTCACTGATTTCCTGTGTTCTGGATGGGTCAAACAGCGTGAAACAAAGGTTGTGGCAGCCATTATCGGTTGAAGGAAGAGCTCTTTGTCAGTGGCTCCGCCGCACTTTACCTCGGTCCAAAGTGACGGAATTCAGAACGTCTCACTTCATTATGTGTGGGTTCACAGCGGGAGCGGGTCCTGTGACAGATGCGGTGAGAAGGGAAAGGAAGGAACTTTCACTGACGAGCTGCGGTTTCCCCAACGTCTGTGTGCTTGCTCTCCATACGGTTAATCGAAAATCATCATGATCGCTCTTGAAGAATCACTTTTAATAGTATCACTACTGCCTGGGTATCATCTACTACCCTATTTATGATTATCCAAAGTGAGCACATACATATTTGGTATATAATTAATCGTCAAAAACGATTCGACTCCTGTTTGAGTGTTCGTCAGGTAAACAAAATACATGAGTTTAGAAACATAGTTATGTAACACCTTTGACAACATTATAAAAAACCAATATCGAACAAAACCTACTATATCTTTGTAACTACTTCACCAATTCCTGGCCATTCCATAAAACCTTTTATCTGTAAAACTTTTAAATGTGCTCCATTTCACTTATATTCTTTCACGATTAAATTGATGGTTTGTAATATTTAACAAAATATATTTCATGACTGGTTTTTTAATTTTTGAGGTTGAAGCTAAGATTATTGCCCACCCATCCAAACACATTAGCAAGTAAATGAGGTTTTGCTGGGACAAGTTTCAATTTGTCTAGAAAAGGTGAGGTAAATCCATGCTGTAAAAACAGTCAGGTGGGCAAAACTCATGCAAGTTTTACCGTTCCTCTGTCCGTTGGCAGCGGAGATTGTACTATACCGCCCCGTAGCATTGGATGATTAGATTAGATCATAGTATGTGTAGGCCCAGCTAGAGGAACCCCGCATGTAGGTCTATAAAGCCTCTTGTACCCCTTAGTATTGTTAGATTTATCCCAACCCCACGGCCCTGCTAAAGGACAACAAAGATTGGATTTTATCATACAGGTACGGGAAATATGAACCTTGGTAACGGTATCTGGTTTGGGCAAGAGTTTCGCACAAACAAAGTACTTGCGCGTAAGTCTCCTCTTCCATGCCGCATCATCTACACATTGGTTCCTGACTGATCCCTATAACGTGTAAGTGTCACCATAGGGTTTATTACCTGTTAGTAGACCTACTACTTTATTTATACTACTCCTACCTAAGTTTATTAGGAACGTCTTAATATTCTTCGCTTGGTCCGGCAATTAACTCGCAGACTTCCCTAGCTATATTCTTTGACTTCCAGATATTGAGGCATTGCTGGTGTGTCCAATTGACAACCTCTCGCCTCACCTTTCGTGGAGATATTTCAAAGAAGGGTTCCGGGGCAAAAAACTGCCCCTAGATCACAACTTTGCCAGTTTATGTGCTTTTACATTTCCCCTGATTCCCATATCCTCAGGAACCCACCAAATGGTAACTGGGTTTCGTTCACAGAGTATGTCCAGCATCCGTTGGCATTGCCACACAAGTTTGGATGTTATTCTATAGACACATAGTGCCCTTAGTTCTGCCTTGTGGTCGCTGCATATATTAATGCGGCAACTAAGTCTAGACTTATTTTTTATGTAATTAACGCAAACCAGTATAGCAAATACTTCTGCCTAGAAAACTGTGGTGTCCTAAAGAGAGGTGGAGCCTTGTATTAGGCCCCTAGATCCCGACACAAGTTTCCGCTCCCATCCGTGAGTCATCCATAAACCAAACGTGGCCCCCAGAATGGAGATTTCCCGACGCCCGTGACCCAAACCTCTTGCGTGGGGATCATCATGGAAAATTTGTAATCTAAAGTATATCTGGGCCCCATCAGGTCCGCAATCATTCCTGCCAAGGATCTTGCTACCTGGAGCCATAGCAGAATAAATGTGTGTCCTTTAATTGGGTTCTTAAAGGACCACCCACCGGGTGACCAAAGGGTGTATGCGCTCATGGTTACCAGCTCCTATATATGTGTGCAACGGAATTAGTCATATAAGTGCATTCATCTCACTGAGCGGAGTGGTGCCCAGCGGCCCGGTTATACCTAAACAAGCTAGTCTACGTTAAGCCTGGTAATTGACGTCCCCATCCCACAGCCAGGCCACCAGACCAGTGACACGAATGAGATCGTAGGTCTTATGGCAGCAACATAGAGCCAATGGACCATTTTTGGTCCTACCCATATAGCTCTACAACAGACCCACAAGATTTTGCACGCCTTTACCTTATATTTAATGTTTTGTCCAAATTATCCTGGCATCCAACACCACCCGGAGATACCTAACCGAAGTTGATCTGACTAGCCTTTTCCAAAATAAGAATGGCTCCGACAGACCATCGATCCTTCGTCTCCTCGTGAAAATAAATAGTTCCGTCTTGTCTGGGTTGACTTACAAGCATGTTTCCTTACACCATTTCTCCACCCTACATAAGGAGCTCTGCATGAGCTCCGTAACCATCCTAAGAAAATTGCCCGCGACCACCAAGCTGATATCGTCAGCGTAGCCGAAGGCATAGGTCCCCCCAACATTCAGATTGGTAAGTAGATCGTCGATCACCAGACACAACTGAGTTGGTGACAATACTCCATTTTGTGGACACCCCCTGCCTATGATAGCCCTCAACATAAATGTGTTGAGGGACAGATGAACTTGGCGGCCCTGGAACAAGGAGGCAGTAAGCAATTTGATAGTGTAGGAATAACTTCTCTTTTCACTAGGCTGTTTTATTGAGCTTAGCATGGTACGGTTGAAAGCACCCTTGATATGCAGCAAAAAACCATAGTAAGCTATTGCTGGTCAAGGGTACGCTCCAGCCTCGCCACTAGATGGCGGAGAGCCGTCTCAACAGATTTCCCTTGCTGGAAAGCATGCTGGAGTTGATGGAGCGGCCGATCTCTCAGCACCTTTTTTCTGATATACCTGACCAAAACCAGTCGGTTCGACCCCCGGCCGGCTGGGGCGCCTCTCGGATGCCGTACCCAATCCTGACACCTCATGCGTAACGGATCAGTCCGGAGGAGGAGAGGTGAGATGCTCCCGTATCGGCCATTACTCGTTGGGGAAACCCAGGCTGCTAGGGAAACCTGGCTAACAACGAGCAGAGAACTCCGCAAGGGGCCTCGACGAACCCAACGTAAGGGGGGTACACTGTGTTCCACCACATTGAGTGTACTACTACCAGGACACGTAACCCGCCCAGATCCTAGATACACAGGGCAAATGGAAAGGATGATTCGCACAGGTGGAAGAGACAAAATAGTTGCGTCTCGAGCAGTTACCCGTCACCAGCCCGGGATCCAGTACGGCTTCTGGATTCTGGCACACGGGGAGAGGGCCCGCCCTCGAACATAGCTAAGTGTCTGAAGGGTAGGCACTTAAATGAGTCGACCCGGATTAAGTTACCATCCGTTCGGTGGATCACTGGACGAACGGACAAGCCCCATCATCTCCGTACCCAATCTCCTTAAATGGAGCAACGGATCGGATGCTGGGAATTTCACGAAGTGGTAGAGAACAAGACATATCCTTAAGTGGTCATGATCGCGTTCTCGGGTATCACTCAGCACTTTAAACCGAGTAGGCAGGGTAGGGGCATAGAGCCCTCAGATTATGGATTATCTGACGCCCCTTAATTGAGTTGGACTCTGCCGGGCAGTGGTTTCCACATCCGTGGCACGGGTAGGAAGTTCAAGCATTCAACTAGTTGGCATTTGCATCCGATCAGTGAGCAGGATTGCTGCTCGGCTGCTACCTGTGCATAAAGTAGTAAGAGTACGAAAGCTAGACTGTTCCTGTCAACCAGTGCGCATACTGGTAGGTCACCTGTAACCCTAAAACCAGCCCAGCCCGGGTGGGTAGGTTGGCCGACTGAGTCGGCAGTCTCCGACACTCGACGGACCTGGTGGGTGCGCTCGGAATCACATTCTGGTCCCGAGATGTCACTAGTAGACACATAGGAAACTCTAAATGATAATGAAAATGTATGCCCCTCATTAAAGAACAACGATCTTTATATAAAATAGTAGTGCGACCACAGTCTGGTAAAAGTAGTTCAATTCTTGCGAACTAAGGGACCGGACTCGTGTTAAACACGAAAAATTATAGTGCACAAGAATATATCTGACCACAACCAGCCGGTTCGATCCCCGGCCTGTTAGGATCCTCTCGGGTGCCGTATCCAATCCCGATCTCACAGGCAACGTATCGGTCCGAGGGAGGAGGAGAGAGAAATTCCGCCAGGGGTATCGGGCAATAGTCGTTGGGGAAACCCAGGTTGACGGGAAAACCTGTCTAATACGAGTAGAGAACCCCGCAAAGGGTCTCGACGGACTCACCGTAGAGAGGGAAACGTTTCTGACAGCGGGGGGTGCACAGTGTTCCATCACATTGTGTACTACTACCCAGACACATACCCCGCCCAGATCCTAGATGTCACTGGGTACATGGAACGGATGTCCCGGATAGGTGGGAGAAACAAACGAGTTGCGCCTTGAGACGTTACTAATCGAACGCTTGGTAATCCAGTAAGGCTTCTGGATTCCATAACATGGGGAGAGGGCTTGCCCTCGAGTACAGCTAGGTGCATGAAGGGTAACCCCTTAATTAGGCCTACTTGGACTAAGCAAACAGCCGTTCGGTGGACCACTGGTCGGACGGACGAGCGCCACCACTTCCGTATCCCATCTCGGGATCACACCCGAGTAACAGATCGGATGCTGGGGATCTCCTGAAGTGGTAGAGAATAAGTCATAATCCTTGAGTCGTCACGATCTTAGTCTCGGATATCACTCAAGCACCTTAAAACGAGTAGGCAGGGTAGAGCCATTTAGCCTTCAGGTTGTAGTGGATGGCCTGACGCCACGTAATTGGGTTGGTCTCTGCCGGGCAATGGTTTCCCCATCCGTGGCAGGGATAGGAAGACACGAATTCCATTAAGTTGGCGTTCACTTCCGATTGGTGAGCCTCCGACACGGGACAAACCTAGAGGGTGCTCTCAGGCTCATACGCTGGTCCCGAGATGTCACTGTAGACTCTAAGGAATGTCCCACCAAACATAGATACGATATATTCTAAAAAGGTACGATTTATATAAAAAGTAGTGAGACCACAGCCTTTTAAGTAGTTCCTATTAACGAACTAAGGGACTCGAAAAATAATAATGAAGAAGTATTCCTGTCAACCAGTCTCTTTCCATTCCTCCACCAGATTTTCAAAAGAAAGGAAGTCAGACTGATAGAGCGATAGTCCTTAGGTCTGGTATAATATGGTCTACCGGGCTTAGGTATGTGGGCTTGTCGCCTTAGGGAAAGAACATATTCTATGGTTAAGCATATTCTGTAAATCCTAACATGTGGTACGATGTCCTCCCCATCCTCCAACAGAAGTGCAGGGATGATTCCATCCACATCTGGCCTTTGAAAAGATGCAGAAAATGATATTGCCCATTTCACTCCATTATAGGTAACGATCTCCGTCACCTCATTCCAACCTCCCCTATCACGTCAGTGGGATCTTACTGATTCCACACCAATATTCGTGGTTGTTGCTCCAGGAAAGTGAGTATGCAGCAACAGGTTCAGAGTTTCACCCTCAGTTTATGTCAATTCTCCGGAAGGAACCTCCAAGGTACCGAGCCTGGCCTTACTGTCCTTAGTACGTGGTTATAGAGTTACACCACAACTCTCTGGAAGCTATGGAAAGTGGACCGGTTTCTCGTTATCCAACATTAATTCAGAAATAAAACACGATACACACCGGAGGATCACATGGACTACCATGATTGTAATCTAAACATATACATACATATAATATCATGAATAAAGCACTTATAACCAACCTTTATTTCCCACCTAAAATTCCTTAATAGCTAGCACATAACAATACAAAAATAAATTGTGAAATTAGATACTCTGCAAAAAACCCTTCCAAAATAATTCTTAATAATTGAACACACATGATTATGTTGCAATTGAATGTTATGAAATACACTATATGATCCCCAAATAATTCTTAATATAAAAACATAATTAGTATTTAGTACTCAAGTATCCCTTTTTTATAACTGTTTTAGAAATGTATTTTCGTTGCTTATTGGCCAATAAGAAAAGTTGCTTTAATATTTACGTTCCGTTGAGAATGCGATGTCCTGTTGAAGAACCATTGTTTAATCTGGGCAAGCGTACGTCTAAGACCTCGGATGTAATTTGAAGTGCTTAATTGTTCTGCCTACATTCCTTCGCCATGACGTACATGAACACGCTGCCTAGTGTTCTCACCATTTTCAGAAGATGTTTGCCTCGAACTGTTTGTTCAGTTAATATCCATTTACTCGCAGAACTGTATAGCATTGTTTTAAACTGTTAACATAGTTTTTGGTTTGCACATGCTTTTAAAGAGAACATTTCGTGGGAGCATGCTCGATCCCGTTGTCACGAAGATGCTCGTTGCAGACGAAGACGTAGTTCAGCATCACTGAGTCGACAAAGACGTTGTTCTGCCTTACTGTGTCGACAATGACTAGACTGCCTCTTTGTTGCGTTAATCTCGTGATGTCGTGTGTCAAATTTGTTGCGTTAATCTCGTGATGAAATTAAACATGGGAATACAAACAATTAAACAATTAAACATGGGAATAAAGTATAATAATGAGTAATACAAATAATATAAATGACAAAGTAATAAATGAAGTTATTTCTTGAAAATGATAATTTTTAATAAGCGGGAATAGATTAGTGACATCTAGTTGTCAAAACCTGAACCACTCATAGTCCGCCAAGACACGGGACACCCTACAGGGCAAAAGGGTGACTTCATGTTGAGTGTTTGGTGCGATATGATGCACCAGTACGTATTCTATTAAGTCTAGCTACTTCATGCTGGTTCTGAATAACATCGCAGAACTGCCTCCAGGATTTCCTGGAAGTCTTCTTTACTTCCGCCTTGTATTCCTTCTAGGACTTCTGAAAGGCTTTCCTACTTACCTCATCTCTTAGGGTCCTGTGTCTATTTTACAGCCTTCGTGCCCTCCTCCTAAGGTATTCCAGGTAGTCATACCATCTAAATCTACCTGTAGACGTTTTCTTCTCACGACTTGGCTGTTCATCACGTAACAAGTAACTAGTCTGAGTCTCATAAGTAACCCCAGCTCCAGCTCTCCTTTGCTGCTATACCTATACAGAGGACCATTCTCCCAGTCCCCTCTTCAAGTCCTATCTGAAAGAGACCCAGACGGTTCAACAGGGATTTCTATAGGATTCACTCTTGAACGAGCTTTTTATGTGAAACACGACGTGTCTGTGACGTGACAGGGAGGGTTCCCTAGAAACTCTCTAGTCCATGAAATTCCATGATATTCATGGAACCCAGGGTTAAGTCTATGACTCCGTCACTCCTCTCCTGCGATTTGAAGGTCGGAATCATGATCTCTATGTCAGTTCCGCAAACGTTTGCGATCAAATCTTTGCCCCGTCGATTGGTGTCAGTACACCCCCAAAAGCCGTGGTAGAGATTGGCGTCACAGCCCACCATCAGGTTGAGTCCCTTTTTCTTGCAGAATACCACCAGTATTCTGGACTCCTCCGGAAGTGGGGAGTCAGAGTCACCAGGAAAATAAGCTAAAGAAACAACAACTTTGTCCTGTTGCTCCTCTTCATATCTCACTTGTACAGCTACCAACTCCATAGTGACAAATCCTGGTATTATCCAAGCGTTCATACCTTTCATTAGAATACATGATCTGGGTTTGACACTTGCTCGAGCACAGAACAATGTGTGTTTCTTACATCTCAGTCACATGATATGCCCTGCCAGAGCTATGGTTCCTGTATCAGGGCGACTGAAAGCCCTCCTCCGTCTATACTTCTTACTAGTACTCTAGAGGCCGCAATTCAGCATTGTAAATATATTTGGATAAAAGAGAGCATCTCTTACTTTTCACTCCTGTGCAAACCGACCGACCACGTCTGCGGTCCTCTCTTA
>NNCF01126512.1:1703215-1717032 GCA_002313205.1 Laupala kohalensis
AGCCCCTAGACAAAGCCTAGAGAACCTGTATGATAAATCCGCCTCTACCAGAAGGAAAAACGGAGAAAAACCCGGGCCAGGATAGATTGCAAGAATTATTTACCACAAACAAAAAGCGCCCTCTAGCAATCTACGCAGGATTAACAGACCAATCAAAATGCTTCTATGCATATTTTCAATTTTTTTTTTTTATATTGAGAAACCGGAAGTGGAGCGCGATGTGTAAATGAAGTCAGAATGAGCTGTCTAGAAATACGCTTCTAATCCCAACGCGTTCAAAGTCAAATCTCAAGTTTCGTTTCGACACATCAGTTTGTTCGTAAGTTATCGGGGGAACAAAATTCTTAACATATATGCATACACACGCACATACATTGGACATCATCGCCAAAATTTGAAAATAGTCTCTCCTGGAGCCAATTTGCAAAGATCCGAAGAGATCTCTTTTTTTTCTCGACCGACTACAATACTTTCCTTATATACTCTGTGTATTTGGAAAGTAAAAATTACATTTTCGTTGATTGCGTTTCTCTTTACTTAAGGACTCTAGCACTGACTTGAGTCGCGGACACTCTCCCAAACCGTGCTCCTGGTCTTAAACTTTGCCGAAGTCTGTGGGTTAAGTGACGTCAGCAAGTGTTGACGCTAGGCGAAGGGAAGTGAAGAGGAAGCTGAAGCTCTGAGGAATTTATAATGCACAATGACGCACCCTTTGAGAATGGCACTGCCACTGTCTTAGCTTCCTGCCATTAAAACTTGCCATCAGTTGGACTCGGGATCTTGTTGGATTATATCCTTCAATAGCCATCTTCCTTCCCGTTGTATCTCGGTCTCGTAAGAACGTTCAGTTAATTTAGTCATGATTCCTAATTCTTTCCTCAATTTTCCTCATATAGTATATTTTCACTACCATTATTACAATAAGTTTATTATTTTACATTCCATAGGACGAAAATTACATTTTACAGATTAGAGATAATCTCAGATCCAAAAGTTTTGCAGAGAATTCATCCGATTACAAAAGGAATTGAGGAATTTTACTCTTCAAGTCGTAACAGGATAACTTTTTGTAAATAACCTTATTCTTTCCCATCATACTTAATCAATTTCCGAAAATGAGGTATGAATGCAGATGGATTTTCTGGATACAGGCAGAATATTACATTTTAAATATGTGCGTACTTTATTTAAAAAATTAAATTCGTCTTCTAGAAACTTCATCAACCGTCTTCTAGGTTTCGCTTCTCGCGTCTCACCCTGGAAACAAGGAAGTCCAGCGACTTAGAATTTTAACTTAGAGTTTGAACAAGAAAGTACAGACAGTGGAACGTACCAATATTTTATAATTCACAAATACAAAGCGTTAAATTAACACATCATCGCATTTATAATTAAATTTATTAAATGTTATTACTCTGGAAAGGAAAACATTTTACTATTATACCTTCAAGAAAGTATCGATAACTAACCTATAGTTGAGTGTCAATCTTTTAACATCCACGTGTGCGAAGTCAGTACAACAAGTATTACTACCTTTGACATTGAGTTCAAATATGTTGTAGAATACTTTCAAATATTTCACAGTGTAAAACAAGCATTCGTAAACTACATTTTCACATATTATGTTATGAGATTTTGATTGCTATACTTGCAAGTCTTATATAGTGGAGAGGTTTTCTAAACTATATCATCCTACAATATCGTGTCATATGTTCACCTTCTCTTTCTGTAAGATTATGTATTACGTGGACCAAAAATTGAAATACAAAGAAATAATCAATATTCCCTTTCAATGTTTTCCAACGAAACCTCTTCTTTCATACCAACTTCTAAAGATTGCTAGATCATCGCACATGTACATAAATATTTACAACTACAATTAACGACCATTACATAATCAAAATAAATGAATAATTTAATTCATCTTTCATCAATTCTTCAAATACTAAGAAACATATTAGATCTAATAAGTGAGATTATTTCTTGCTTATTTTTCTCAATTTCTATTAATATCGCGTATACTGTGACACACTATCCTTCCATCATCTGAAAGTTTCAATAATTAACTCAGAAAGGTTGATAGGGAATGGTTCTAAAGCGAGGCCTAGTAATAATACGTGAAAGTAATCTCCAATGTGGTGTACAAAACAAGAATCATTGTAACCTATAACCATCCATCAGAGAGGCATGCGAGAAATATGAATGTGTGCCAAATGTGTTTCTTTAATGTAACTTAAATGTAGGAAATAAACTTCCATGGAAAGAAATTTGATGCTTGTCGGTTATGAAAAATATACAGGATAATAAAGAGAGAGGACACACTATTTCTTCAGTCTCTTCCTAAAAATTCTAGTTCCATTTCTTCCCTTTAAGCTCAGCTATTATTAATGGACTTTTTGTTCACTCGTGGGATGCGGTATCTGTCTCAAGCATGAAATTAAAGAATGCAATTCTATTCCTACGAGTACGTTGGCTTTCCCAAAATTTAGTATGACATTAAAATAATAAATTATATTTTAATCACTCAGTGGTTTATTTTTAAAGTAACGACCACCTTACCATAGATTTTAAGTTGAAATATTGCAAAAGAGAGTTGTTGTTTTGTGGGGTAATATGGATAAGGAGAATCCCACGCTGAATTTCCAACCTCTTTCAGTCGAAAGGAGAAGAAACACACGAATTCTCACTCAGCAATATGTCCGGAGCAAAAAAACTACCACTACTACGGACGACGTACGAGCTACCGGTACCAGTAGAAGAAATAGTTCAACTGGTAATAAATATAATGCTATAAAAAATTCAAAATTTAGGTTTAAAATATATTTTTGTGACATACAACGACTCTCTTCGAGTCGGAAAGTAAATGAAAATTTTCATACTATTTTCCTCAGATTCATAAAAAATCAGTTCACTTCATCACGTTTCGCACAATTACATCGCAGATAATTTTCTGTAGGTAAACATAGTGTAACATTAAATATTTACATATATTCTATAAAGCGTTTTTAGTGGGGAAATATAACCAACTTAATAAATAACATTAATTATTTTTTTGTCTTCTAATTTATAATGGTGGAGGTTTCCGTATCTGGAGACAAATCCACTGAGACACAAAAAGCAAACAAATGTGATGTTTTGTAGGCTCAGTCCGTCGAACGGAACCATTTCCTCGACGCGTCAGTGGGAAAATGGACGCGTCGTCCTCGTTCTCCGCACCGAAACAAATGAAGAACGTCTCCGCAGTTCGTCGGAGCGCGAAAGGGAAAGCGGATGAAGAAAGACAAGCATGGATCTGACAGCGGGGACATCTTACGGTCGTAGACGAAGAAAAATGTCTTGAACACATTTATTCTTCGTCCTTACGCAGAGAAAAGGAAATAAAAAAGGGGACACACAGGTACAGATGGGGACAGCGGCAAATACGTTTTGCCAAAATCACAATAGCTTAGAACGATAACCCGCAGACACTACAGATGCCAGCTGTACCATCTTATCCGGACTCAAACAGTGAAATTCTTCCTTTTTCTCACCAGGTGAGTTTAGACACGCTTCAGCAACCACTGTAGGAATGACGTAAATTTACTCAAAAATTCAAAACTATTGAAAAGATGAACAAAAAAAAAACGACGCTAATCGTAGAAAATTCACGTATAATTACAATTTATTTATTTATACAAAAGATTTGATTAATTTTATTTACGTAACATTAGCAGCAAAAAGAAAAAACACATCACACATAAGAGGAAACGTTTTCTACGGCTGAGGTTGCTAGATAGTACTTATTCATTAACTCATCAATTTACTAACTATACTTATTAATCTATGTTATCAATAAAATTTCTGAAATTAATTAACCAACCAATGCTATCCTGGTCTTGTATATTAAAATACTACAGTTGGCAATACACGATGTATTGGGGCTGAGCAAGTAAATCATGATGAAGAAGTAGGGGATAAGAAGAGTTGTGTCCCCCGTCAGTGAAGTACAAAAAGAGGTTGTTTTTCCATATGTGTACGTGAATGTGACTCGGGACACGTTACGTGAGAGTATCAGGGTGTGTGACATCACGCAGGTATGGGCGACCTCGAGTACGACGAGGAGAGAAAATGAGCGAACCAACCACATACGTTGTACAGGGGTAGTGGTCGCTTTCATACCATTGATGTTCCTCGTTAAAATGCATAAAAGTGTAATAATACTGTGACATTGACTGCGTCATTATTATCATATATTTGAAGCCCTACAAATATTAGTGTATACCTCTAAGGTCCTAATCAAAAGGCGTAGTATTCCAGTCTAGTAATTAATTCCGCAGATATTACTGTATTATTAGACATCAATTCAGTCACAACTGTTTCTGTTATTTCTCCAACTGATCTACAATATTTGATCAATGTGCATCCCAACGCTAATTACAATATATTTTGCCCAATTGTTTGAATTTAGTAGTTTCGTCCATATTTAGCAGTTCTAATACGTAGTTTGCATCAAATTACATATTGACACCGAGAAGAAGAAATTCTATAAATATTATATACTAGTAAATGTATATAAGCAGTTGATACACGAAAATAAATTTCAGACGTTTCACCTCAATTATTTTTTAAATTATTAATTATTTAGTTACATTATATAATTGGACGCACTCCGGGTTTTTCGATTTATGTGGTTTTAATGTCCTACTCATAGATTCAATTTGAAATGAATTTATTTATTTATTATTGGACTCACCTTTGATAAAACGTAAAGATAGTTGAGCAAGGGAATCGAGGTTTGTTTTGGATATTTGTCATTATAATAATACGATGGTATTCTTTCTTTGCAGACACTTGAGCAAGATTCCTCTTATAGTCACTTTTCATTTCTTAATTTTAGAATATTTTTTCCGAACATTAAATACTCGGTAAAATCTCAGAGTTTTCTTTCTATTTCTCAGGTTTCAAACCCTTTATCTGTTAATTCTTTTATTTATTAACTCATTAACAACGTGAAATAAACAATGAACATGAAAAGGTTGAAAAGGTATTCCTTAAGTTAAATATTTTCACTAAACTACATGTCCTTATGAAACATCCCAGTTATGAATTAAAAATATCAGATGCAAAGATTATACTCTCAAGTACTGAGTAGTTAATATTCTTTTTTTAAACTGTCAATGTTTGATGATGTAAGAATTACTTTTGTTTTACTTGTTCCAAGATCATTATCATCCTCTTCACATATCAGTACAATGGCGAACAGCGACTACTAATTATTTTATTTAGTGACGTTTTAAAAGTCACAATTTGACTTAATGTGTCATTTAAGTCCATTTAATTCATTTGAGTAATGCACCTCCCGATGAAAAGTCAGAATGTATCATTTTGTTTTTCTTAAAATGCTACAAATGGATCTAAAAGGTATTACGTGTTTCGGTAAAGAGATACCGCCAATACTCTGCAGTAGTTGAGCGATATAAATAAATAAACTTTATTGTCAAAAAAGCAGTTGCAAACTGCGTATGACCACGTGGAAAATAAAAAAACTAACATACTCTCCGGAAACAAACAAGGGACCATCCCAAGAATTCCAATCAAGGGCCGAAAGGCAGGGAAAGGATTTAATATTTATGAATGAAATTATTTAATAAATACGTCCTCTTATCTATTTATTATTCCAAAATGAATTGTAGATATAATGTGCAGTAAAAATTCGAAATTGAAACAACAAAAGTATTAATGACATTTCCGCCCATGGAATATCCGCTTTTTTCCGATGGAAAACCGGGAAAAAAACGTGGGCCGGGATGGGATACGATACTTCAGCTTATAAACTAACCGAGCCTCTCTTTTTCTTATAGTACTACCACGTGGGCATCGATAACGCTATCTCATTGGGATCATCTAGCTACTCTCCCCACTCAAGTGTCTACTGAAAGTACGAGGGTTGCTAATTATGTATCCGGAATAATAAATAAAAACGTAATCATTATTGAAAACGATTTTATTGTTGTTGTTTTTCAAAATATTCTCCGCGATGATCGATACACGTTTGCGTACGCCTGAACCAATTTTTATAGCAATTCTTCCATTCCGATTGAGGTATATGTAAAACATGCATTTTGAACGCATCAATCGCTTGTTCTGGCGTCGGAAATCGTTGACCACGTAGTTTATTCTTGACGAAGGGGAACAAAAAGAAATATCCGGTGCCAAGTCAGAGCTGTTTTGCGGATGACCCATCATCTCGATGTTACGTGCGGTCAAATATTGAGTTGTTCGGCTCGATTTGTGTGAGCTCGCGTTATCGTGGTGAAGAATGATTCTGCGGCGCTGGTTGTTTTTTCTTACAGTTTCAAATACTTGTGGCGAACAATTGGTTGTGTACCATTCAGAATTGACCGTTCTACGATTCTCTAGGGGCACTGTAGCAACATGTCCACTTATTTAAAAAAACAGGCGACCATTTGCTTTGAAGTGCTTTTTGCGCGAACAACTTTTGTTGGGTTTGGCTCGTTTTGGAAGACCAATACAGTTCACTGTTGTTTACTTTCAGGTTCATACGCATATATCTACGATTCGTCACCTGTATAAATGTTATTCACGGTTTTTGAAGCACCGCGATTGTATTTTTTTGATCATTTCTATGCACCAATCAACACGACATTTGTTTTGAGCGATTGTCAAGTTACGCGGAATCCAACGCGTACAAATATTTTTCACGGTTAAATGTTCGTGTAAAATCTTGTGTGTGCTTGTCATACTAATGCCCAAGGATGCCTCAATCACACGATACGTCACAGGACGATCTTGCATTATCAGTTTGCGCACAGCGTTTATGTTTTGTGGCACAACAACCGATTTCGGACGACCTTCCTTAAATTCATCCGTGAGCGAACAACCGCCACGATTGAATTCACAAAACCAATGATATACAGTGGTTGTGGATAGTGCTTCATCGCCAGAAGTCGAAGTAAGTTGAGCAACGCACTGTTGTTGAGAAAATCCACGTCGAAAACCGTAGTAAATCATTGCACGAAAATGTTCACGACTTAATTCCATTTTGTTGTTTACACTGACTGTGATGAAACTTTCTTGTCAATGTAAACAACACAACACACGGAGTTCAACGACAAAAGTTATGAGTTTGTATAAGGTTAAAAATGTCGAATTTGTTTACGATTGGTACGTTAAATTGCGCAAAACTATAACATTGTTGCTCATTCGGGATACATAAGTAGCACCCTTCGTAAATGGAAGGCTTGCCAGCATAAGCGATAAGCTATGAGAAATTGTGCGAAGAAAATTTGGGCTATATGAGAGATTACGCGCTTCGACTCCTTGGACTTCACTGGAGCAGAACTTCTTTCAGGACTCTACCACTAAGCAGTATGTTATACACGAAGATTTTCGTCCTCATTATCAGTACCTTTTGGTACTTGTCAATCGGTATCGGTCATTTGATGCATCTATTATATCTTTAGAAGATATTGGTAGAGAATAAAATTGTGATGACATCGTTACGGTAAAAATGTTAAAGGAGAACGATGGATTTTGAGGAAAGATAAAAACATCGAATCATCGTCAGCGAGCAAAAGGTCATGTGAAAGAAAGAAAAAAGAGATGGAGTGAAGAGCAGCAGGAGAAATTGCAAAGTATGGAATGGAATCTTGTAAGGAAGGGACGAAGTAAGAGAGGAAGAAAGGAAAGGAGGTGTGAGAACGCTGCAGAGGTGTTCGGTGCGGCTGCGACGCGGCGGTCCCATCGCGTATGCATCGGCCGTTCGAAGGACGCACGACGCACACACCTCGATTGCGGCGGGGAACGAAGTTATTGCACTCCGAGATTGTGTGCCGCCCTCGACTTAAAAATTCTGTCACAATCCTGGAATTGAATAGCGACGGCGGCAGCGACAGCTCTGGCGTTGGCGCTCTCCTTTCTTGGCGTCTACGTGCTAACAATGGCGAAGCAGACACGCTTACGCCCAAGTTTATTACGCTTCCTATTACACTCACGCGAAATATTATCTTACAGTAAAATAATTCAATTTCTAAAGCATCTTCACGGGTGAACATTCTATACCTACACGGAACACGAAAATGAAAAAAAAAAAGAAAAAAGCAGGGGTCGGAAATAATGTTGGAAACTCCAGGATTAACGTACTTCAATGAAATCAACAGAATCCAGAGAAAATTTTAATACTACACACTATCGCCAGAATATAAGTATCTTTTCTAGTGTTTAATCATTTTTGCATTTATTACAGTTTGCTAATTTTAATAATAAGTCATTTATACTGTATTAATGTTATTCACGTTTTACTTTTAACAAATGAATCCTCACTTGGATAATGAGTACACATAATCTTCAGATTAGCATATACGTTCTTATGTGAAATAGTAATGCGAATTTAAAGTATAGCAAAGAGATTTCTGAGAAATTTAGTAGGTTGTAGTCCTATCAATAGCTCACTTTGATAAGAGCACAGCATCCAACCCACGCTACTGACAAGAAAAGCAAAAGATATTTCTTTGTATTCCTTAATATAAATCCTATGAGACCCTATTCAATGAACCTATTTTCTCTCCAAATAACCTCTACTTTGTTGCTTCTTTTGGAAATGGAAATATTTGCAATACTAATCAACAACAAAATTTTTAAAAACAATTAACTTTCAAAAACAACAAAAGTTTATCCTCACAAATTAACCTAAATGACATTTTATTCCCTTAAATACGATCTCAGCATCAGGCACCCCTAATCCCATTTAATTATACTCGACGTAAGTATAATTTTGAGTTAAATTATTTGACGATAATTTCAGAGTACGACTCACACTTTTATGAAACATACTCCGTCTCGTACGAGAATAAGTTAATAAAGATAAATATTCAGCTCTTTATAATATAACACTTTGTATTCTTTATAATAGTGAGTGTTGCAAATATATTCATTTTTGCAACAAGTACTATGGTAAATAAGAATTAATGGTTTAATATAAATGAAGTGAGTAAAAAAGTATTAATTTCAGAGTACATACGTTTTAAATAATTAATTAAAACCTTACGACCTTTAACGGACGAACAGTTCGTATTTTGTGATTTAAAGCTCACAGCGTTTCGACTTTATGTGGAAGTTGTCGTCAGGCGGAACAAACTATAACAAGAAACATCACAAAAGGACAATTGAACATGATATTAAACAAATATAAACACGTCTTATTTGTTTTTATTTCACAAGAAAATAAAACACAAAATTATTCGTATTTCAGGTTTTATTAAATTTCAACCAATATTATGAGAATTGGCAAACATTTAACAGTTGCGTAATGAGTCCAACAAGTATAATCACGAATGTTTAACCTGTAATTGGTGAATTAAAAAGAGAATAAACTAATTTACTAGGCATGCTAACCCTCGAGACATATTCCAAAGTTCGAATTCTGCGACCCTTTGCACGCAAGCTAATGCAAACCCACAAAGTTCAATAACAGCCATTTCAGTAACATGTTCCCCAGATCGAAGGTCTAACTTTGTTGTTTGCGCTTTGATCCTAGTTTAACTTCGACTTGCCGTGTCACCCGCCGATGCCGGGAGTTGGTGTGCGAGGAACGGCCGGTAGGGTGCAGGTCAGTTAGAGAGAGTGCTTGACCTCGCACTTACTTGCAATGCCATACGCGATGCCGTGAGGTGACGGAGAGCAGAACCGGATTGAAGAAAGAACGAGCGGACAGAAGAAGAGGTATGCTGATAAGAGATTAGCTGGGCCATACTTGTTATTTTTCACATAAATAAATTCAGTATCAATACTTAAGACTGAAAATCTATTTACCCAATGCAGATTTCATAGAACAATTAGTAAATTGAACAGTGATGATGACAGACAAGTACTAGAATGGATTCGTACTGCTTTATGGATTAATAGACTGCATCGGGAAGTGTTTCACCATTTTCCCCGCCGCGCACACTTCCAGTGGTACTAAGGCGGGTACATACTTGAGAATAACTAAATGGTAGATCTGCACGAGTGACTTGTTGTGGAGGAAAATGGTCATAAACGAAGCAAATTTCAGAGTATTCCTCGTGGAGTACAAACCGAAGCGAAGCACCATATGCTGTGTTCGTAGAGTTAGTGACAAAGATTGATGGCATCAGAGAAACGTTACGCGTAGGTAGCAGAGCAGCACATGCTTCCTCGAGGCGGGGATGGGCAGACTTGAGTGACAAAGATGTGAAGCGGCTCAGAGAGGCACAATTGAGACCTACAAGATGAATACTGATCCCTGTATCGTACAGCTTAACAGACAGAGAAAATGTACAGTCAGTCAAAATAAATGAAGAAAAAAAGTCTTCCTCATCCGTATCTCATGGTTATGATTTGCTTAGCGTTAACTACAGTTATTTTTACATATATGTGGAAGGACTAATGCTTAAAATATTTCAATTTTGTGTTTCCGTAGTCAACACGGGTGGTCTTGTGTGTTTGGCTTTGCCTCGTGTGGCGATAAAGAGTTTTCGCGAAAGACGCGTGAATTCCGCAAGGGAATGAAAGGTATGGCATCACAAACCCGATTCATCAAATTATTTTTATAACCGATGAAGATGAGTGTATTAATAGATGCCTTTATCATATTTTGCTGATTGTGTTAACATTTGGAGAGTATAATTTTGACTTACTATTAGTACGAGTGAAGTTTAAAACTTTACACGATTAGTTTGTAGCTTTTCATATAATTTACTAAATTTTATGAAAAAAATTACAAAACATTAAATTACAGCTTACATTTACAAGTAAACTCGCTATTTAACAATTAGGATGATATTTATAGAAACTCTCTCTCGAGAGTAATGCTGCTTGGGGATATTAGCAAAAGAAAGTAATTTGTGTTTTAACTAGACCGAAAAATTCATATATCTAAATTCCATAAGGATTCGTAAAATGAAACGTATAATTTTTAGTATTCAAGTCAGCCAAAATAAATCCGATACAAGACATAATAAAGGGATTATGAGAATAACCATGAAAAAATGATTATGCGAAAGAGGAAAAAGATGATATGGATATTGGGTAAATCTGTTGGTAGTCACACAGAGACCGTCGTGAGTTAGAGAGAAGCTTAACTCAGCTGATAAGAGAACGCTCCAGGCAACGAAAGTGACTTCGAATGAGGGGAATCTGGTCCCTATTTCCATAATCCGCTGAGTCAGCTCTGACCTCATATTACCCCCTTTCGCTGCCTTGGGCAGTGAGCAAGTTAAATTCGCTTATGTTGAAACACGATGTACTCATCGTAGATTGAAGTGGTGTTAACGTAACATCATATAAAGAATTCCAGGTGGGAAATTTCTTCATTTGTTTCTTTGAATTGGCCACACAAAGTTAAGTAATATCGGGGAAAATACTTAGAACTAACGAGAAACATCATATCTCATTCCATTTGGAAACCCAAAAATTGTGTTTCTCATAACAGCAATGTAGATCAATGAATGAGGATTATACTTTGGAATCATATAGTACACCTGGAGAAACAAAAAAAGTTGAATTTTGTATGAAAAAAAGTTTTAATACCATTATGTTTTTTAAGTCTCAACCATATTAGAGGAAAAAAACAAAATTTTATTTCTTCCCTTTTGCGTTCTATGGCGGTTATTTCTTTGTAGTTTTGCCATTTATGATCGACTTCTCTGGTCAACGTCACTTGCATGCGATATTTCGTGAGCAGTTTTTGTATGCGGACCAAAAGGTATAAATATGTGTGCTCAGACATTTTCTAGAAATATATTGTCACTAGACAAGTGAAAAAGTGGACTCTGTACTTATCGTGCATATCGATCAAAACAAAATTGATGCCTCAATTATTAGGAACACTGGAGACCACCTGGCATTTTCCCGCCATAAATTACGCATCGCTGTCGATTGGCAGATCAATCACGCTAGAAGCGCGAATCTATAATAGGAGAGCAGCGGACTAGCAACGTCCCCACTGGACATGAGGCGGATCTTCACTCTCTCGCTCATCAGCAGTCTTCACTCGCTCTCATCACTCGCTATCATTTGCCTCGTCAAGCAGGCAGTAGCTCGCGGTCATCTTTACCGGGGCATTCATCACTCGCCGCACCATGTTGGCACGCTGCGGGGCGCACACATCGACTTCTACGGTCAATAGCACCAGAGACATCTCGGCTCGTTGCTCATGCAGAATTATCAGGCAAGCTACCACTCCATCCTGGCGAGTTACGCCGCCGCATGGCTCATTCACCGCCAGTCGTCACCGGTTGACTTGCGCACGCACGCATAACAATCATCACTCCATCCGAGATGGTTCTATGAAGGAAGCTGGATTATCTCACCTCATCCCAGAGAATCTCAGTTTTGTATCACCTTTACAACCTTCACATGTGTCATGTTCATTATGTTATTAAACTGTTTTGTTGGCAAATTCAAGGTTTAAGCACATCACACCTCATTTTCCTTAATTTGTCCAAAAATTTTGGTCCTTCGAACTCGAATTACTTTCCCCTGTGTATGGATAAAATTTCACGAAAATCGTCTATATAATGTCAATTAATTAATTAATTTTTCATTTCAACAACCACAATGAGCGCAGCTCAAAGGTTTAGTAAACTTTATTTGGGGTAAGTATATCCACTAAAGCTCTTCAGGTTGTTGCTCTTAAGGATCCTCCGTATTGATTTGGAAATAGATAAAATGTCTTTAAGATACTATGTAAGGAATGGGAAGGAGATAGAAGTGGATGGAGTTCAAATTGGACAGAGATCTAAAGAATAGAAGAATATCATGACTAGGAAATTAGTGGAATGTTGGCAGATCCGATGGGAGCATGCGATAGAACGAAGGGATCTTCGGAGGTGCATTAAACGCGTAGAGTTCGTGAATGAAAATAGACGACGATTCGCTGGAAAGGGAAGCATGTTAGATTTTTGCGGGTTATGGAGATATGAACAAGTATCTTTTTGCAAAGAAAATATCACGGACCGACCAGTTTCTGAGTGGCAAAGGAGAAGACAGTGTGGGACACATTTTGTATGATTGCTTAATAAACGGGGAATGGCGAGGGAAATGGTTCCAGAAGTAAAACAAAATGTGTATTTCTAATCACGAACTGGAAAAAATTATAAAAACAAAGACAGTACAACGACTAAGAAAAAATTGTGAATGAAAGTATAAGTCTGCGACGTGCGGAACGAATGAGGATATGACGAAAGCAAGAGAATGAGGACGAGGAAAGAGGGACGAAGAAACAGTGTCAAGAAACCCTGGTAATGGCCAAGAGGTACAGGGTAACAATGTACAACGAATAACATGAAAAACTAACACAATGTCATTACAATTATTAGCAATGATACCTTTAAATCCGCGTTCTCTGCAATTTACATTTGCGTCAATAATTCAGCAAAGATCACATATGCCCCTCATGATTAACTGGCATCGGTAGTAAGATATACTGACATGTACTCTAAATAGTTTCTTTTAATTTTGATGGACCGCCATGCGCCGTCATTAAGGACATTCTTATACTACTTTATTCGCGAATGAATTAAATATTAACTATTAACTTACATATACAAGCAACTGTATACACGATATAAAAACAGGATATGCACATGACCATCTATATGGTGTGTTTATAAGAGAAGATTTTATACTCTTGATTAAGTGTTGTGGTTTGCTAAGATTTTGGGTAACATGCTGAATCTTGTAGTTAATTCGTGTTTGGTTTTTGAATCGGTCAATATTCTGAGCTATTTAACTTCTTAATTGATTTGAACACAACAAAAAAGTATGAAAGAGAACTTTAATAAAATATCGAATTTTAT
>NNCF01126512.1:1726765-1745822 GCA_002313205.1 Laupala kohalensis
CGATGAATATTACTACTATTGCGTGTATAGTGTTCGTGAACGAGACTGTTTCGTATAAAGAAAGGGTGGCACTTCAGTAATTCGGTCTTAACAAACACGACTGTTTCATAAATATAAATGCAGGGAAGTGTTAAGATATTTAATTCCTTGAATAAAGGTTTACAAATAAAAATACTATTCAAAATGCGAGAAAAACTTGGTAGGAAGCAGAAGCTAACCGAATTCGTGGTATCTTAAACAATAAAAATCTCAAAGACTCTTGGTCAACTATACGTATGCTCCGACAAAATCAAAGAATACTGAATGCTAGAGGCGGGAGAGTGGGAAAGACATTTATCGTCGATATTCTCAAAAAATTCACCGAATCATATAGAATAAGTTCAATACTCAGAGATATTATCTATTCCGGAACTAGATGGGCAAATGTCAGGAGAAATTTAAAAATCAATTGCGGACATGAAGGGAAGGGAAGCTGTTGGGGTGGATGGTTTACCTCCAAAATGCATAACAATAATATGGGAAGACCTAACTCCAATTTTATTAGAAACTTTCAACTATGTGTTGTCTACGGAAACATTTCCGGACCGTTGGAGTAGAGCCGTAATTCAGTCAATATACAAACATAATGGGAGCATAAATGATCCAAATAATTACAAGGGAATATCTCTTCTCGGTGACGTGGGTAAGGTGTTCTGTAAAATATTGCAAAAATGGTTAACTCTCAGGGTAGAAACGCATAGCAAGATATCCCCAGTTCAGGCGGGATTTAAAAGCAAATATAACACTATTGATAACATTCATGTATTAAATTCACTCACGGAGAGAGCGACGTCAGTCAAAAGGGGAAAGTTATATTGCGCTTTCGTAGACTTTCAAAAAGCATTTGACACTGTCGACAGGGTTCAACTCTGAGAGAAACTGGGGGAAACGTGTATTTCACAAAAGTTTATCAATGCACTGCGAGCAATATACTATGCGGACAAGGCATGTGTTAGAATTCACGAAAATTTTGTTAGTGACTTTTTTCTGTGAATATTGGAGTGAAACAGGGATGTGTCCTCTCACCGTTGTTCTTCGTTCTGTTCATTGACGATTTAACAGAGTATCTATTTAGAGACAATATAGATGCACTAATCTTAGAAATCTCAGGGAATACGATACCAGGAATCCTTTTTGCAGACGACCTAGTAATCTTTTCTAAATCGATCACGGGGCTACAGTTGGGACTAAAACGTTTAGAAGAATTTTGTGATAATAGAAAATTAAAAACAAATACAGACAAGACGAAAATTATGGTTTTTAAAAATGGTTGGGTTTTTAGCAAAAATGAAAGATAGACGTTCAAGCAAAAGACAATTGATATGGTGAAAGAATACACTTACCTAGGAGTTAACATATCTATGAACTTGAACTGGTATACACATAAAGAGATATCAAAGTGCACGGGAATATTAGCTTTGAAAGAAATACGGAAATCTGCAATTAAAGTACCCGAAATATCACCTAGACTCACAGACATGATGTTCAGTTCATTAGTTATACCGGTGATTGCATATGAGACCGAAATTTTGGGAAGCACTAACAACTCCATTTTTTATCCACTACAGAATGTATATTTAAAAGAGGTTCTCGGCCTTCCAAGATGCACTGTAAGATGGGAGTTTGGAGAATATTCACTTGATGTAATTTTGAAAGTAAGAGCTGTAATATACTGGTTAGATATCAAGAATGATTCTAGGAATGAAATTGTGAAACATTGTTTCGAAGGAAGTACAGAAAGAGGTTGAAGTGGAAAGATAACACTTTTATTAAGTCTAAACCTCAGTAACATGTGGGACAAATAATTATACATAGATAATTACAGAGCAGATTTGAATGAAATAAAATTGGCATTACATAATCACGAAAGACAGATAACTGTAATAAATAGATTAGAAAAACGTTCACTAATAGTTCAGGTAGTAGTTGTAGGTCAACGGGAGGAAGCCATACGTTAACTGCCTAAACAAAGCCGCGAGAGCGGGTTACGCATGGTTCAGACTTGGGGGTTTGGAAACTAAGAAAATCGAGAATTCTATTGAATCATATTTCCCACTCCACGAAGAATATGAAGACTGGATACATAGCTTGTTACAGAGCGTTGCAACTGAACGATCTAGGAAAATTTGACTACGGGAGGGAAACTTTGGGGATAGGCCGCGAGATGTAACGTTAGGTATCAAAGTCATGAGGGATAACCGATCACAACTCCTTGAAATTTCTTCAATACAGTTAGAGGAAAGAAAGAGAAACAAAAAAAATATTTGTAAATGTGTAATGAGGTGTAATATGTAAATAAGTAAAATACTTAAAGTATTGTGTATTGTGTAACTTGTTTATATGTGTAAATACGTACGAACATGTTCCTTGTCCTGACCGTCTGTTATCCGTGGTTCCCAACGGTGCTTAACAAACACACCAGTAGCCGTAAAATTTTAATTCTATTATATTTATATTTATGGTAAATTACATAAATTAAACGTTATTTTGTTTCGTTAACATTAGAATATATTGCTAGATCGTACACGATTATGACTGAAAGTGCGGAAGGCGTAACTGGCACGTTCCTTAAGAGTGAATACCAGGATATTGTAAGTACAGCCCACGGCAACTACAGGGCCAAATCACAGGCAAACGGGCCCTCAGCCCCGCCAAAACTATGCTATATTGTAACCATATTGTAAATAATAAATAAAGCCATTATCAATTCAATTCTATTCAAGTTCTCCGCGTGAGAAAGAAATCAATCGAAATGTCACCAATGAGCCAAGCACACTATTTTACCCTTAGGAGAGTAAGCGGGATTTGGCACGTCATAGCTTACCTAAAAGATCCGAAATCAATGGATTAAACCCGTCTTTTTCGATAAAATATATTTACTTGACTCTCCCTTACTACTCCACCCATGGGGTTTCTAGAAGTGCCATCTCCCAACCCTAATGGTAACCCAACTCTCTCATCCGAAATGTGTCTATTCATATCAGCATCTCAGGTAGAACGAACCCACTCGTCAGTAGTAGCGGTGGTCGACTTTATGCTTCCGAGGCCACAGAGCGGCGACAGCGCGGCTGCACCATTTCATTAAAACGCTTGCAAAATTCAACCTATTCGTCCAAATTTAATTATTGAACGACGTATTTTTCCTTGTTAAATGCACAAAAGACTCATCACATTTGATTATAATTGATTTTTACTTTCTTAAATAACTCTCTTTAAGTGACGTATTTCACTTCCATATTTAAAAACGGTTTTTCGATCATTTAGGTTAACCTTTGTAAATAGGCATATGCTGTACCGAACTTTTTTGTAGAATTCTTTGAGGCAAACTATATTGCTACTCATAATGGTTCACCTATGTTTAACCGTTTGGGCAGTGTAATGCAACCGTTTATGAAATTCTTGTCCAATTATATCTTTGTCCAATTTTATCACGATGTTTCATGGTTCAGTCGCGAACAGCTACCAAACAGACAGGCATACTTTTACATTTCACATTTACATATTAGTATGGATATAAAAACGTATTGAAGAAAGAGTACCCAGTAAAATCTTTATTTTCGAATACCAATCAAAGCTTTTAAAAAAGGAGGACTAGGTCGCGTATTCCGCGAAGTATGTATAAATACATTAAAAACTCGAATGTAAAATGTAACTTCAATGTACGACGGGAATATTATATTTCTATGGAAAGTCAAATCAATTACAATAATGCGAATGCATTCAAGTTTTTACTACGATTAATTAATTTCCTGTGCGCATACCCCTGAAGTTGATAATCCAAAACATATCATACGAATTTTATTAATACAAAAGAAAAAATCTGGACTGTGCCCCACTCAACTTTCCGATTACAACTCATAACAAAAACTCATGTAACTAAACACGCTACAAAATACAAAAATTTAAGCAAAAAAAATAAATCAAAATACAAATAATAATAACAATAATATAATAAAATATTATACAAGATGACATATTTCTTAGATCAATCGGTTGCAAAATATTTGTCATCACAATACATGGTATTCTAAAAACCAATATATCGTATTCAAGTAAAGATTGCGTGAACTAACTTCCAAATTAAAGTCTTTGGAATTACCTTATTTGCAGATTCAAATAAAGCGCCTTCAACATTTTTTCCGTAAACATTTTTCGCTGTATCTCGAAAACGGAGCAGAATTAACTAAAATAATCAAAATTCTTCTATGCATATTTTCAAATTTTTTTAATATCAAGGAACCGGAAGTGGAGGGCGGTGTGTAAATGAAGTCGGAATGAGTTGTCCAAAAATAGGCTTCTATTCCCAGCGTATTCAAAGTCAAATCTCAAGTTTGGTTTCGATGCATCAATTTGTTTGTAAGTTATCGGGGGAACAAAATTCTTAACATATATATAGAAATCTCTTAGATTGCGGTGAACCTCACCGCCAGGTAACAGATTAATCATGTTACGTCGAATGAAAATGGGAGACGGAACCGGGATTCGAACCCGGGACCTTGAGCTTTACGTGCTCATGCGCCTACCGACTGCGCCATCCCGTTCGCATCTCGGGCCCGCAGATGGCGCAGTCGGTAGGTGCATGAGCGCGTAAAGCTCAAGGTCCCGGATTCGAATCCCGGTCCCGTCTCCCATTTTCATTCGACGTAACATGATTAACATATATACATACACACATACTACATTGGACACCATCGCCTAAATTTGAAAATAGACTCTGCTGGAGCCAATTCGCAAAGATCCAAATAGATCTCAAATCTTTTTTTCGATCGATTACAATACTTTCCTTACACATTCTGTGTAAATGGAAAGTAAAAAAGAAAACTAGTACGTCTTCTCAGTATGAAAATTGAACAGAGTGAGTAAAAGGGATATCTCATCCGTTCTAACTGCACGATCACGTAGATCGTAAATCTCATTTATGGTCCATGTGATTGAGTTTCATCTCTACATTCTCCTTTACAAGAATAAATTAATGTCAATGTAATTTATCACCCAAATATTGGAGTTACATAGTCAGTACAATATGGTAATCATATTTTCTAATGATCAAAGTGCAATACGTACAACACACTTAAAAAAATAGAATCAAGTAAAAGATAATGAAAACTATCCCTTTTAAATCTCTTCTGATAAATCTCACACAAAAAATTAGTTATTATCTAAATAAGATAGAACTCTCCTAACTTAATTCCGATGCGCACTATTCTCGTCTAAGTGAGGAAGTAGCTGTCTCAAAAGTGAAGGAAATACCCAAAGTAATAAGCCAACGATTATATGAGCGAAAGATT
Organism: Laupala kohalensis; assembly: GCA_002313205.1. NCBI lineage: Eukaryota > Metazoa > Arthropoda > Insecta > Orthoptera > Trigonidiidae > Laupala > Laupala kohalensis. Next base: position 1,732,093 of record NNCF01126512.1, read on the forward strand.
ATAGAAATACACCACTACCATTTCGTAAATACGCCGCTACGTAAATTCCATTACGTAATTTCGATGTTACCGCAAATTAGTGTCTTAATTAAAAACGGAACGATTAATTCATCTAATTTCCTTTCGCCCTCGGCGTACAGGAAGAGATGAATTAAACCGTCTCAGATATTAATTCCGAAAAGGGTAGAGCCTAACAAGTACGCAATCGCTTCGTGATTTTATGAGATATAGGGTACAGCATGCGAAATAAGATTTATTCTATCTCAGAAAACAAACTGGTGGTGTAATACCATTGCAAATACTTCCTCATATACGTTTATCCAACAGCAGCATAGAGTGACAAATAATTGTAAAAGTGTTATGTAAATGTAATATCTTTGCAGACAGAAATATTTTCGTATCTGCAGTGCGTTTGCTGTCCTCTCATGTATTTTATCATTATCATATCTTTCATTTCCGTTTCAAAAAAGTGTATTCTACATCTGCTTAGTCCATTTAAACTGCTAAATATTAATGAAGCTACTTGAAATAATAAATTAATGCGTAAGTGAAGCAGACAAATTATTTTACTGCGCCTATACGAAACTTCCAAGCGAAATACAGCTAATGCGGATGTAATGCATTCTAATTGTGCCTTATGTACAGAAAATTTAAGCAAAATCTTTGGTGTCGTTTTTTAGAAACATTCAAAAGAGTTCTTTGACCTTTATGTGAAGTACCCTGTTTTATAGTAAAAAATGAGAGCACGTGCATCGACAACAATTAAATTCTACCGTAAATACGAAATATGAATTAAATATATTCATTCGCTTACTCAGAATCACTGCGCACGGACGGAAGGACAGACGGACAGACGGAAGGACGTTATACCCAAAACATCTTTTTCTGAATCAGGGATAACGAAAACGGATATTTCCGTCGAAATATCGCTTTAGAATTATTTCACGAATACGAAACTTTCTATATACTACGTATATGAGAAAGTAAAAAGGATTTTTACTGTCCTAATTACTAAGCCTAATTACGTCTACTAAAAAATAATAATATTGGAAATTTTCAGCTCTGTCTTCTTTCTCATTGAATGAGAGATTGGATCACTTGACCATTTAAGACGTTTATTTATATTATAAGCAAACTCTTCCAACTAATAGTGTACAGTAGCACTATCCAACTTATCTTAGCACGCGGGCCATCTTCCATGCACTTTCGAATGATCGGACCGGCACAGAATTGGGAAAATGTAGTCCAACGAATAAAACGAATATATCTAATTTATTTATTTGTAAGGCGATATCGATTGTCACTAACAGTTTATATTATTTAGTAGCTTTAGTCTAAAGCTGGGATACTGTCTTTTAAAAAAAATAAACATAGCAATAAATTTATTTTTGCGGCAAGTAAATAGCAATAATATAGATTTAAAAATTAGTATAAAATATAATTTTGTATTCTATTTTAGTATTCCACCTTAAGGGACCTCATAAAACAATTTTTGCGCGTTGGATGAATCGAGCGTTGCATGAAACTCGTCCCAATAAATGAGTTTGCTTTCATGAAGCGAATTTCATCAGCGTGTATTGCGTATGATTTACATATTTCACTTCAGTATTTAAGTCACGTCATTAATTTTTCAAATGTTTGAATAAATGCAAACTACTTATTTCAATTAGATTTACACATTTTCTTAAATGTTATCATAATTTCTTTAACTAGCCGACAAGGTTCCAAAAACTGATTTTATACGAAAACTTGTGAGATTATCAGCCGCGATGGATTAGTGTCAGTGCAAATTTCATATCACATAGTAGCTAATTTGACCGACCGCATTATTTCTCCTCTCAACGCAGCACTACAGCAAGCAATTCGCATCTTCTACTAAAAATAAATCTCTGCGTTTTCCAAGTGACTCCATAGACAAGCGTTTTTCGTTTTTTCCCATATATTGAGGACATAAAAATTTCCCAATGTATCTATAAGAAAAATTTACTTTTTTGTTAGTATCTTTGCCATAGGAGATATAACTAACAAATTGTATCCAGGAGTATAGACAGGACGTTAATGAATTTGATTGAAAGCTAATTACATATTTAATAATTTTAAGAAAATGAAATATAAATTTTTCAAGAATAGGTGTGTAAAATAACACAAACGAAATTTGATTAAATTGGAGACGATGGAAAAATGGAAATTGGAGACGAGCAAACACGTAAAGTTGGAAAGCTTACTCTGCTCAAAATCACATGATGTAAATTTAATTCAATTTTAGCGTTTGGTTTTTCATAGAAATTAATGGGTTAAAAATAGTGAGCATTGACATACATGAAAAACAAGCAGTGAACATGTTTGAAACCATCAATATGTTACAATGTATTGACTCCGTTAGGTATGGCAACAGAGAAAAGAAATAAATAATCGTTTAAAATATCTTCTTCTCATTGAATAACCTAACAAGAAAAAGCAACAATTCAGTTACCATTTGATCTCTGATTGACCAACGTTTATCCAAAAAATCGTCTTTTCTACAAAAATAAATTTCCTTTACTTTCCGTAGCTCTCAAACTAGCGATTGCGGAAGGTGATCTCTCACTTCCAGATTCATTTACAGAGGTCTGCCACACACTTCGTAACTTGAAATCCCTTTCTGCCACCCCCATCATCGCTGGAAGTGAGGGACGCGTAGATTAGGTGAAGTGAAAAGCCCTTGAGGCGCCGCAGCATTAATCTACCGCCCTCTCCCCCCACCCCATGCACAATCACACCTTCCTCGAAGCACAATTAATGACGCCACAGTCTTTCAACGCGAGGGATAAAAAACAGGAATCATCCCATTGGTCAGTTCACGACATTTGCGATTCAGAAAATGAAATCTGCCCGCGTCTTTTACCACTCGTAGATGGAAGTGTTCCAATTCACAACTTTGGTAACAACTTCAATAAATTAAAGGTTTTGCAAAGTTACAAAATATGGCGAATGATTTCCAAGAGCAAATTGGTATTTGTTGGAAAGAGACCGGAGCTTTAATACGAGTTTACATTGAACCTCATTCGTCAAATAAACTGATATATTCATGTCCAGTTTCATGAGTTCTAAAAAGGGATTAGTCTATTGTTTCTCAGAAAAGAGACATATTGACCAGTGATAGTACGATAAAAAGAGAATAGCTCAATGCCATAAATCAGATAATGTAATATTTTCTAGGGTCTAATTTATCAAACATAACACCTCCTTTAAAATTACAACAAAGACATAAATTATCATTTAAAAAATTACAAAAGTTTCTAATTCTATTAACATTTTTTGTGATTCCTATTTTTTACAAACATATTTTGAATTTATATTTACTTTTAATATCATGTTCAAATGTTCTGTTGTCATGTTTCTTGTTATTAATTTTTACACCTGACGTGAGTCGATGTGCTGTATTCTAAAAAGGCACAAAATAAATTGTATCACAAGTCTAAAATTATTTCTTTACGAAAGTTAATAAGATATATTAAATATTTTGTCATATCTGACACCAAATTTCCATACAATTTAAAATGAAACCAAATTGCATTAGGCCACGTTCCTCAACATCACCTAGTTTGGTATCAATCACGGAGGGTGTTAAAATTCCCATATTGTCAAACTAATAACGTTAGGTAAAACATGTAAATCTATTGTTTCACGAAACTTGATCAAAGTTAACCAATGTGAAGCGCGCTCTAAATGTATTGTTTGTAATTTAAACGTGGAATCGTCTGTCCAAAAACTTCCATGTATTATATAATTTTTGTATAATTTAGAAATGCCAATGTTGACGTTCAACGTCCACTAAACGACGGTATCATATTTGTACAACGTAATGACCCCTATTTATTATCTACATTCGCGCGGAATAAACAGAGTATATCGAGCTCAGAATGGGTGGTGAAAATAAAGATTAAATATAATTATTTTCATAAAACGTATTTATCTTTGGTTGCAATTCATCCGAATCCAACTATTATTTTTTAAAATTTCGAATAAATTTTAATAACATGTACGAATCACAATACTTAACAAAAAAAATAAATAAAATTTAGGTCGTAACATGTTTATACAAGACCGCATACTAAATCTCGGCAAAAGTCCATTAGAAACAAGGCTCATATCTTACGTTTTGTAGTTAGGTCTCTTAAGCTAAAAGGATGTGAAGAGTTAATATCTGCTTTTATTGACTATACACTACTATACGAGGAGTATTATATTTCTTCGGGGTACTTTCATCTTCCCACTAACTCTTACCATATCTCACATTTTCTTTCAGCTCTGTACATATAGAAAAGTAAAGATAAGTGTCCTTGCAAAATTAGTTCAATGAAATTATATATATATATATATATATATATATATATATATANACAATGTGTCCGCTCATTCCATTCTCCAAAGTCAAGAATTAAATGTTTGCATTCTTTGAATCCGACAATGTGTAAGGATAGAGACGGTGCGGGAACAGAAAGGAAAAATATTACCATGCGGCACAGGTGGGCTGAATCTGAGCGTCAAACTGCTATTGGTCAAACCACAAACATTATCATCCTGCGAGACAAACATTTTTGCTTCTTGTCTGTCAACAGGAGCTAAAATATGCTAAATTTAGGTGCATTTATTATAGACTTCGAGAGAGTCTTCTGAAATACTACCGATTCCAGCGCGAAGTAGAGAAACTATAACTTTTATTACGACATTCAATGTTTTTAGAAAAGGACCTCTCATATCCCGTCTGTCCGCAGATCAGTGGTGAAACCCGCGCGCGTATATCCAGATGCATTATACGGGTAGACAATTCCTGACTTCATTCACCTTTAACCACCAAGGAAGAAAGGAGTGTGAGGTGAGAAACGTGCAAACTTCCTTCCGTTTCCTTTCTCCACATGAGAAGAAAGTAACGTAAAACACGTTTTCCAAATCATTATGCAAAGAGTTAACACACTTGACTCAATTCATAATGCTTGTTCCCACAGATTACAAAGTAGTAGGTGCCTACTAATTGTAGAAAACTTTTTTTGAGCGGAAAGTAATAACTCATAACAAATGCTTTAAAATTAAACAAAATCTACGAATTTTGCGTTTCTTGAAGTACTAAAAATACTCCCTCATTTTCAACACGACGGAAACAAATCTCTACGGTGCACATTCAGCTCTCATTTTTGGAATGTTACCAACAATATATACTTATACGTCTAAGTCGGAGAAAGAAAGTATTTCGCGGTAGCTAAAGTAATTCTACCTAGGGACGCAAAGAGGCTCAGCATTTCAGCGCTGTGTAATCAGCTTTGCGTAACAGAAAGAAAGTCCCCTCTCCAAGGCGCTGTCATTCCCCTGTTTGTCAACCACTACATTCACTATATACAAAACACGACTTCCATGTCTCCTAACAATCTCACGGTTTCCGGATTCCAAATACTACATAAAATATATATTTTATCACCAAGAATTAGTGTTACGTTTCCCGTTAGAGAAAGTCAAATATAAATGTTTGTTCATTTCGTATTAATGGCTTCATGCTTTCTCGAGCTTTTGTAAATTAGGTTACACAAAGGCAAAAAATTAAACAAGTAATACAGAAAAAGAAAAATATTAAATAAAATCTTCTACGTGCACGGAAAAACGAGAGAATAGAAATGTAATAATGGAATGGAATAATAAATGAAAATCACGGACTAGAAAGTACCGTGATATCTTTATCAATATCTTTCCCAAGTAATTGTGATATTGGGTTCAGATAAAAATTACAGTGGTTTCCGAATTGAGGCAATAATTCCATCTAACACTTACGATCTGTATCTTGACCACTCAATATAATTGTAATAGTATCCTGAGGGCTTGGTCAATAAAAACAATTTCTTAATAACTTGCTAACTTCCCTGATAAATCCACGTTTAATATTAAGTTTATTTACCTGAACAAATAAAAACTGAGTAACGGTTGTATTTACCACAATACTGAGGGTTCAGTATACGATAGGTACGCTCATGTTAGGACGTGACTGAAATCTTCATAGATCCACTATTTTCGAACTTAAAGAAAATAGCCCAGACAAAAGTAATTCGAAACTTCAGTTTCAGGGGATACCTACATCAACAAGGGATTCAGGAAAAGAGGAAGCGACGATTGAAGAAGATAGAAAGACGAGAAATGTCATACACGAGATTAAAGAATAGGACGAACGAGAGGAAGAAAACATACAAAGGCGAGGTAAGAGCTGTTAGAAAGACATTGAGTGCAAAGAGTTCTCATTAAGATTTTATGAACGTTCCAGGAGTCGTTCAATCACATAACCATTTGTGTCACATTTTAAAAGTGTTATTTACACTGTTTAAATTTTAAAAGTAATTCTAACGTTAATTTAAGAGTGAGAGCATTAAAAGTTGCAACACAATTTTGTAGGGTCTGCTCTACCGTCTGACCACGAATTAAGGAAGTATAAGAAAGCAATTTTTAGTATCAATTCTGTGGTACTCAGTTGGATTTTACATGTTGGATGTAATTGCTTCTAGTTCATAATTTCTCTGTGTTTTGGTCAAGTTAGGTAAAATTTAGGTGAGGACACCGGAAACTACATTGCGCACCAGAGTTGCATATTCTCCAGGCGAGTGGGTCAGATCTACCGAAGAGAGACTTGTAGTAATTCATGTTTTTTACTGTTTCTTGACGTTGTTCTAGTGCAGATTTCTAGTGTAAATAATAACAATGCACTAATACACACTGAATGTATTAATGATTCTAATAATAATAAAAATAAAGCCCCAAAATACCAATAACTATTGTTGATATGATTTCTGAATTACCATTATCAGAAAAAGGTTTTATTTCATACATGAAAAAAAAACGTAACTTAGAATTATTATCGATGTGAAGTTACATTTATCCGTTTTTCTCTCTCTAGAGATATTGCATAGAAAATTCTATACACGAAAATTTAACTTGACATTTATTTATTACTAATTGAACAGCAAATTAAACGTATAGCTAAGTGCGATAATTAAGAGGAAAAAGTCATCTGTGTGATAGACAAGAAACCATAGCTGTTTGAAGATGAATAGAATAAAAAATGGTTCGAATAGCAATAAAATATCTTTTGACAACAAATAGTCACAACAGGCATAAAAGAATGAAATTAAAAATATTTCGATCTCAATACATGGCATGAATTTTAAGTTGCATGAATGTATAAGCTCTAACATATATAATCAACCAACAAACAGACACAGATTACTCGAACTAATTTCGCTAGCGCGTGTTATATAGCAAGTAAACATGATGCTCGTATACCCGCTCATGCAAAGGGGTGTTGGCAAAGATACCTGTCGGAAGGGAAGGGGGCGGGGATTTAACACATGAGTAGCAGCAAGAGACACGTGAAGTTGACACAAGACGCGAATCCTCCAATGACAGAGCAACTCTCAGAGATCCGTTCGCTGAGTGAGATGCTGGGGAGACGGGGGTGAATTACGCAGCGCCTCCTCCTGGGATCGCATCGTATCATGGAAACGTCTCATTCGCACAATAAGATCAATACGCGATGTAGGAAGCACCTGTCCAACATTTGATTTCAACAGTAATGCCATCTACTATGGATTACATACGGTACATAACTAGAACTTCAATAAAGCCAATAAAGGATGGAACGGGAGGATCAGCAAAAAGATGGTTTTGTGCTGGCAGATAAGATGGGAAAAGGTGAAGGAAGGATGAGACATGTATAGGACCATAAAGAAAGTTAAATTCACACAGAATAATAGAAATTGGTTTCAGCCAAATGGACCAACTCTGGAAATTTTAACACGACGTAGCACAATGGATAGCTATCTCATTAACAAAAGGATTCCAAAAGCAGAAAAGTGTATATGCGGTAATGTGGCTGATACAATGGAACATATTCTATATGATTGAGAAATTAATGGTGAAGAACGAGGAAGGTGATTGACAGAAGTGAAACATAAAGGGATATTCAACCCCTAAAATTGGAGACGATATATAGACGAAAAGTCATTGCTAAATACCGAGGAATTTGCAATGGAATCAATGTAGGTAAGACGACTGATGCTGGGAAGTGGAAGCACTCGATCTCTACTAGGGGCGAGCAACACCACAAATGCGTCTAATGTGTGCGACCTCAGTAAAAAAGCAAAGAGACAAATGAGAAGGGGAAGCAAATGAACATTTCAAAACAAGTTCAAATCAAAAGAAGCAGCATATGATAATATTAAAAGAAGAAATCCTTGATAAGGTGAATAAACACTAATAATGACTAAATGATGAGGAACCGGTTAAAGGAGATCAATAAATAAAATTTAAAAAGTAATTTCAAGCTTCAAGCTAGCCGAGATGAGGAAATAATAATATTAATATTATTGTTAGTATTAATCTCATTTTTCCTTATTTTAAAAGCTACGATTTACTTTGGGAATAACTGTTAGCAGCACATATTTGTTAAATCACTCATTTAATAAAATTAAATCCACCATGTCATTTGGGCCCTTGATTGGAAATGGTGGCATGGTCCCATTTCTGTTCCTGGAGTATAAATTAGTTTATGGTCCCCAAGTGGTTATAAGCAGTTAAATGGTTATAAGCAGTTGATGGGTGATGTTTTGACAAAAAAGGATATTATATTTACATTGTAACGATGTAAGTTGACAAAATCTATCAAGTAGACAGAAAATCCTTTCTACATGTCAGCGGCATAGTTTCACTAACTCACTCATTCATCAATGTAGGGGGAAAATTTCAATGAGTTCGTGACATATAAACTTCAAAAAATCAAATTTAATCAAACGTTTCCACTACAATCGGAATATCGGAAAAGTGAGGCTTTACAATACGAAAGCAAAATCTCATCTGAGATTAATGCAGACCAAATGAAAAGTTAGATGTATGATGAAGTAGAATACTGTACAATCTCTCCCTCTCTTACACGCACGCACACACACACACACACACACACACNAAAATTGTCTATGAAAAATTATTTGTAAAAATTTATGAATTCTGAACTAGACAATTCAATTGATCGATTCTATTTTTATTCTTTTATTCTGATTTTCTTTTCACCTTGCTGAGCGGTGTTTGCCTCAGCACCCATCCAGCGAGTTTAGCGGCGCGATATTCTAAGATGCCCTTCTTTACAACACAATTAACAGAATACATACCTCAGTATTTGTTCTCTGTCCATTATGAGCACAAGTGTTCAACTATAGATATGTTGCCAAAGATACCACACGGTCTTATTTTTCACGCTTTTCTGGTATTTAAAAAATATTTATCTATTAAAAATTACAGTTAATATTAGATGAATATTAAATTACTTTACGAGAAAATGTTACTTAACGCTTAATTGTTATATGAAAAGAAAAAAAATTCGTTAACTGAAAAATGGTAATTTGCATTATGCACACTATTACTTCTACTAGATCAACACATGCGATCACGTAACTCACGTACAATTCTTGGCGAATATTGTTCATTATTTACTAGACGCGTCGGAGCTTTCAGCCAAGACTCAAGTAGTGAAGAAACGTTTAAATAAAGGATGAAGCAGCTTCTTTTCTCGATGTAATTTTTATATACTGTTATATCGGGAAGGTAAAGGTGAAAGATGAAAAAATAGGGACCGATCAACGCGTCTCTTAATGCTCTAAAGTATGACATTTCATTGGTGTAATTTACTCTGTCCGGTTACGCAGAAAAGGATCTAAACATTTCAAGACATTTGCGTATTAATGCATATGATGAGGATGATTTATTATATAGATGCAAAATATTCGAACTTACCATTTTCTCTGGAATGTTATAATGAGAAAGAGGAACGTAAATGTCCTTACCTAAAACAAAATAAAACCAAAATTACTCCAAATCAACTCATTACTAAGCGTAAAATATTTTGATTCAAGTAAATTTTAAAGCTAGGATAAATACCGTCAACGTTATATGAGACCAAGAATGCTTCAGAGTACACAGTGAAATGATTCTAGTGTGTTATTACACACGAGCGCATGACGATAAAATAGCATATACAATAATAATTGATTCATTGTCGTTAATACGATGAAGCTTGAGATATGATGAATCGAGGAAAGGATGCAATTTGTGCGTGTGTGGTAGGTATATGTTGAGGTATTACTTAAAAACAAATATTAGGTCTAAACTCGCATGGCTTTGTCCTCCACGTGGTCATACGCAGTTTATATTGTTTTTTTGACAATAAATTTTTATTTATTTGTTTATCCTTATATTTCAATACAAATACTTCTTCACGTATTTTGTTACATTTGCGTGTCACAAACCTCATATTTAATTTAGTGTCTAGCTTCATTGATCGAAAACGAGTTAGTCAGAATTACTCAAAATTCCAATTCAAAGTTTTTTTTCGGTATGATAAATTAATTTCTCTGGGATGATATTTTCATAAAATACCGTGTGTTAAACGAATCGTACATAATTCTAATAAATCAATGTATGGAACCCAACACGCTTATGAGTGATATACTTACCATTTCCCATACCTGTCTCTGCAACATTCATTTTCATGTTACGACATTTGTCGCACGAAAAATGTCATAACCAGCGAAGGATATGGCCAGGACAAACCGTGTAAAGTCACTAAATTCTTTAAACATCAACTCACAAAAATTTCATTAATGTCATGCATGGTCACAAATATTTTCGTGGGCTCTGAGATTCTAGATTGGTACAGAAAAGGAGGGTAAAAAAAGATCTAAAAATATGGAGTATACCACACTCAACTATTGGATTTTATTTCATTATAACACAATCATGTTTATTCTTAGTTAAATGACATCAGAAGCTACAAATACTAGTTTAGAGCATTCAGTAATAACATTTCCATATACACGAAGCTCACAGTCGAGAGACTAAACGAAATTTTTAATAAACTTTACAATAACTTATTATTCACAATCACCATAACTTATTATTGAGTCAATCTACGCACATAATATAAACATTTTAAAATAGACAGTCAGCAACTCGCGTATCCTATGGCTTCGCTTTGCAATAAATAACTAGAAAAAAATGAAAGTCCACACGTCACCAATGATATATAATGAACTACGCGGAACTATACTAAGTCTTAAATAATGTACATAAATATGATACTGCATTGACAAAAGGCTCATGAAATTTCCAAAAGGCTGCAGACATCTTGGATCTTCGTTCTTAAAGATTACTATACTTTGTTTCTGCATTGAACATGGTTACTATCATTTTCTCACTGTAGCATTCTTCGTAATAGATGAACTCATTGTTAGCTGAGTCACACAAGGAACGTGACCTACCTATTCACCCCTCCATATATCCGCTCCGTATTCAATGCGAACTTAGCTCAACGTGCGGATCTAGAGGATTTAAACAAGCCAAGGTAGGACGCTATTGAATTGAGACAGAGGTAGCGTTTCTCAGAAAAATATCGGATCTTGCGCACAATAGTACGATTCCCATTATAGTCATTTTTTAAATATATCTACCTTATAAATATTTTAGAACTTATTTTTATACTTCGTATGAATCATATCGTATGCGCATTGTGTTTCCTATCAATCAACATAAATTTTGTCTAAATCATCGAGGCGCTAAACCTTAATTTTATTGTTACAGAAAACCAGTTATTAGGAAATGTGATCAACAATGAAAGAAAACATTTAAGCAATTGTCACAAACATTTATTTCAATAAACTAACAACGTCCTCAAAACGATAGTAGAAAGGCTGCAACGTCATGTTTCGGAACAAGTAGGAGAAAAAGGAGAAGACTAGAGGTGAGAACACGAACAGTCAGATATATTTGAGCAAATGTCCCTCAAAAGAGGGGAAAATTCTTGTCTCGGGAATTAGACATTCAGATCACTACTGATTCCATTTATGTTAATACGTGGCAAACTTACTATTTAAAAAAACTAGAAATTATAATAAAAACACTATAAAAACTATACTATCTTTCGGACGGAGGAAGGTGATGGGCGAAACGTTTTTTCTCATCCCCGTGTGACTTTTACACGTTCTCTTGTTCATCATTATTGCTAAAATGACAATACATTTTTTTTAGATTACACGAGCCTCAATTCCGATACGCACCGAAATAAAACTGCAGGTTGGTACACTTGATTTGTCCCAGAACAGCTAAGCTGCGGGAAACATTTCTAGGACGTGCTGTTGAAGAGAACAAAGTGAGGTAGGAACCGTGCCGCGAGTTTCCAGGTCTTGTCCTCTATCCTCAGAGGACGGCCAACGGCACGTCCAGCAACCGCGATCTGTTTGCCTTATGCATCGCTCTCTCGACCTCACCCCACGTCCAGCGACAGCATCCCAAAGCCCTCGGCCACTCTGTACTTCCACGGTTTATGCTCAGTCACGTTACCACGTAGTACATACTCCCACCTGCAGGCAGACTTTAATCTGCGTTTCGCACACGTGTTCTCTTTCCTTTTCAGCGCATTTCATCACAGAAGAGAAAAAAAATTCACATCCATCCTCCTGTTTTTAAACATACTTTGGCATATTTTAAAAATTCAAGTAGCAATGACGAAAATTATTAATAATACAGTAAAATAAATACATACAATAGACAACGACATAAAAAATTCCATCAAACCGATGGCTTTTATTTCGTAACACGATTTAGCCCATTTGTCAAAATCACTATTTAAATGTATTTAATAAAAACCTATATCAAAAATATATACAATCATTAAGCATCATTCTAGATACTTAAGATTCAACAGCCAACATGCATGACTTAAGTTATAATAAAAATTAAATGTTTTTCTTCCGTCGGAAAAATCAAAATTAATTCTTCTAGGTAAATTCGTATTGGACGAGTTTAAGAGTTATTAATCTACGTACAAGATAATCAGGAGAATAGCTAGGTTTGAGCAAATTAACAATTTTTTGTTTTCTTCAATAACCACCAAAGTTCAAAAATTAATTTTGTACGTAAATTTTAATCATAACCAATCAAAATATTTTAAAAAGTGTCCCTCACTTTTGTTTCACATGTCGAGTAACCTTAAGAACGTACGTCAATCAAGGACATTGATACACTAATGTCCCAGAAAATTCGCGTTCCTCTTAATGAATCACATCACACGTAGGTAACATCTTACTTCATAGCATTAAAAGATGTACTTACGATTGCCTATTATTTCATCCTTTTTACTGTATTCTTCTCGATGTGACATCAAAAAATTACGCGCCCGTCTGTTCAGCCACGCACAGGAGATGTAAGATCCTGGTGATGGATTAGCATCGAGGCTGAGAAGAATCACACCCGTGGGATTGCATGAGTCCCAAACAGAAGTTGAAGGAAAAATTAGATTTTTTATCCAAACCAAACTTTCTCATGGCCATACCAGTCATGTTGATTAATATTTTTGACATTTCGACCCCGCAAATAGATAGCCCCTCCAAAGACTTTAAAACTAAGAGGTATTCCAAGTCGTTGGAAGGTATTTGCTGAAACACAAATAACTTCAATGTTATTGTGTTTGGAACGTATGTGGTGTAGGACACACGTATCGTGGTTATGTATGCTCCGTCAAATCTTTTAATGACCTGGGATACTTTAGTTTCAATTTCTTGAAAAAGGCTACCCATTTGAGGGGTCGAAACGTCGAAAATATTGACAAATTTAACTGGTATGTTTCTGGATATTATATCAACCAGTGATACCTGTTCTTTTGTATATAT
>NNCF01126512.1:1748766-1944868 GCA_002313205.1 Laupala kohalensis
GGGGGGGGGGCTTAGAAAAATAAATGGGCCCTTTTTTGTTTTCAGTAGTGTACATGTGAACAAAATTCCGTCGTAACAAATATTATACTTAGATACATTTATGAAATTTTCCCAGTAAATCCTCCAACGACAAAGGAATACAGATACCAAGATATATTTGTTCAACTAATTAACATTTGGAAGATGATGAAGATATCACGTCAGAATTGCTAATAGAGTAGAGGAGGACTTCTAACTGCATTTGCTGTTTCGAGGACACCGCGTTGAGGTTCCTCTGGCTCTGGTCGTTCCACACGACCACCCCTGTTTTCAGACGGTCTCCTTATGACGGGGATGACAAGAATGACACCCCAATTTTGATTATGTTAAATGCACGAGAAATATCTACCCTCAATATGGAAGGATTTAAAAGCCACATGGTAGTTTCCTCTTTCGGACTTATTATTTTCAACGCATAAAATCTGTAGTTACCCAATCTTCTATAGTTTCCATCACGTAATCAACTATGTATAATAAATGTTTCGCATTTACATATATTAAGTTAATTACGTTATATTATGATACGACGAGTAAAATAAGGAAACCGGTTTTTTAAGAACATTGATAACCATCGAGTCTCAATATGTATTTTTTCAAGTCTATATTTCTTTGAAATGTGAGTGGTTGATGGTATTATGGCGAGCCAAACTTCTTTCTTTGAACAGGATATTCTTGGTATGTATTGGTTACAATTTTCAGTTACTTTCGCTTGTTTGCTTTTCAAGAGATTGTTTCAGAGAGAAAGGAGACATTTACCACACCCCATTAAGCCTGGTTTATTAACGTCTTTATCCAACCCTCGTTAAATCTTGTTTTTGAGAGCAGCATTATGTTCGCCATAGCGTAACTTTCCTTAAAAATTCATGTTCAGTTCATCGAACATGACAGAATTGATTTGGGTGAAATTAAACAATCCTTTAAAAGAAATATCAACCACAGAAGACAAACATAACTAACTTTAATAAATAGATAATCTAAGAGACTCACAAATTTGCGAAATCAACATCACTTATTATTATATCGAACCAAACTGATCACAGAATGCCATCGGAAGTAATTACACTCGACAACCTCAGCACAGTGCATTGTGATATTGGTTATTTTTTAATACATTTCACTGAGGCATTAACTATTCTGTATCGGTTTTCTTTATTTTTTCTTTAAACGGTATTTGTTTATATGTAATCCATAAAAGTCACAGAAACGTACCCCAGTGCGACAAAAATAAGACGTAAAAAAAGTATTTCAATACACAATTTCATTTATTTTATCAGATTGACATTGAAAAATTTGATACTTAATTCTCTTTTCAGGGTCTGATTTAAAATCAAAAGATTCTGTGCCGTCATCTACGCATCAGAAGTTTTGTAAGTAATTGTAATTTTTAAGTATAAATACATGTACATACTTTTTATCGTTGTTTTTTCATTCATTTTATTAAACTTAGAAGAAAGTGACCTACCTTACATTACTATAGATTCTTTGCTTATAACAGTATTCCGTAAATAAGAGTTTGAATTTTCTTTCATATTGCCACCTTATCTTAAAATGATGATATAAAAATCTTAGTTCGCGTAGTTGCATTTTCCTCTTACATGAAATCTACAAATCACATTAAAGAAAATATCTGTATTACATGAAAACGTCCATCAAATTTAAAGGAATTTAACTCGAATGGAAAATGACGAAAGGGATAAGAAACTCCCTTGGTATGAAACAAATCGACAGTTCTTTGTGCTCTACCGCGTAGTGAATTGTGGAGTAGCAAATGGGAAGCAAAGAACTCCTGCAACAAGATTCCTTGAATATTTCAAAGATTCTGTTCGATATCCTGTCCATTACTCGAAGACACTTGCAACACAATTTGCAGCCAGTGTGTATATTACTTCTTCTTCTTCTTCTTCTTCTTCTTCTTCTCCTCCTCCTCCTCCTCCTCCTCCTTCGCCCTTATTAAACCCGTGCTAGACAGGGTCGGCGTAGATGGAGATAGAAGATGGGGGAGATACTTGATTTGGCTGGCTGGGGAATTTCATGGTGTCGGATGCCCTTTCAGTCGTACCTCCCTGGGGGCGTGTGATTAATGAATGATATGGGGGTGAATGTGGTGAAATGATAGGCAGGGGAAGTGGGAGAACCCCGAGAAAAACTGCCGCGAACACCGCTTCGTCCACCACCTCGAATTCTACTTGGATCGGACCGGGTTTGAACCCGCGTCCCCAGAGGGAGAAGGGGAGTTCGTTAGGCCCTACTACAGTGAGTATATTACATGCCAATTAATAATTTTATTGCATTCAAATGACTTACTTTTAGGTAATACAGAATTATTTAATATATTTTGTAAGGAAAAGAATATTCTCATTTTAGATGTTCCTGATATCATGTTACATAAAACCGAAGTACCATTGACTGACTGACTGATCCCGAAATCTCAGTAACTACATAACCTATAAACTTGAAATTTCGCAGATAATTTATTTCTAGAGTGTTGAATTACGCAAAGAAAGTATTTAATGAAAATACACCCCTAAGGGAATGAATCCGGATTTGGAATGTTTTATGTATGTATACGTATGTATAAGAAGGGGATGACATGTACAAATAATGATAAAATCTAATATTCGAATTGAAATCATAGTTTTCGGTGCCGTTTAGTAGTACAATCACAATCAGTTATTAGTGATAACAAACCCCTAGCTCACATGGGGTAGGGGTGGGAATGCGGGACAGATAAAAATACAAAATCGACCGATATTTGTGTTGAATAAATCATTTTGGGACAACTGAAAAGAAAAGACACCCTCATTACCACATAAGTACACGATCTCCTCATATAAGAAATAGGCGGGTGTTGGGGATTAAGGAGTGAAATGTAAAACTAATCGAAAGTGACCTATATTTATATTGAGATCATAGTTTTATGGGCAGTTAAAGTTAGTAGTGACATTCTCGAAGACGTCAAACTTCACTATCAGCCTGTATAAAACCTAGCACCCCTAGAGAAGGGGGTGTCATGAACAAATTATCGAACATAACACATAGCAGATACGAGACCATATTTTTCGGCGTCGCTGAGTTGATAATGAAATCTCGATATCGTGCAAGACGAAATTCAGCCCTCATGGAAAAATGACACCACTAGCATCCCTTTGGTGGGGGTGGAAATGGATAAAAATGATTGAAAATTAATTTTGAAATATAAAAAAATAAAAACTGTATCGGATCCATAGTTTTAGGGTTAATGAGATTTTGAAACTACTAGTTAAGTTCAAGTTGAGTCCCCATTGAGGTACTGTATTTATAGACCTGGGGTGTGAAGGGCGAGATGTATAAACAACGTAAAACGTTCGCTATTAGGGGCGGGTCCGTGGGTTTTGTATATTCTGCGATGAATAATCGTATCTCCAATGACGCTATATACCCTTTAGACCACATGAGGTGCTCGTCACCCCTATAGGCAAAGGTTGGAAAGAGCGTAACACAAAAAATTATCGAAAATGTACGCGAAGAAAGGATTTTACGAATATTCATCCTTAAGGGAGTAAAATGGAAAATTGGTGCTCTCTAAAACCTACAACAGCATATTAAAAATTAACGTGAGCAATGTGGCGGTGTTTTCATATTTATATTTTTGGACAGTCACCTAACACTATTCGGAACAACAGAAAAAACTACTCCCATAAAATTGAACAAACTATGAAGTACACTGTCATGTGATGGAACAACCTTTATAGATAAATTATATGCCCGGTTAGAATTTCTTTATGTATAAACTTTTGTTGTATATAGTACTCCAGTATTTGTTTTGAAGACTTATCTATATCAATTAAAAGAATCCGAAACGTCTCTGTAAGAAAACAACCCTTACAACCAGGGGAAAATGATCATACACACAAAACAATGGAAAATGAACAAGAAATTTAAGAATAAATGATTAAAAACGTTTAGATAGAGAAATTGTTTGATAAAGGAGCAATCGCACGTCACACACCAACGATAATAATTGTATTGGTGATAACGTATTGCTGCAAATAAGAATAGCAGACACTTCGTCGCACAATGGGTGCATTACTGAATGAGAATTGGAAATGGTGCTTCAAGTCATGACGTTTGATTGACAAATGACGAGATGCATTACAGGCGGGAGGTACTGTGTGGCTGTCGCCACGGATGATAACATGTGACTTGGTGGGTAGAGTAGCCGCTGGAAAACACGTGGCCGTGTACAGCGCATTGCGTCATTTCTCTCTCGACTGCCAAAGTGAACAGGTGATTGAGCACTTTCTTAGATATTTTGCTTTCTTCAACGATATAACGATCAACAACAGTTATTGTTAGACTGTGCCTTAACTTATTGGAAACACGGTGGGAAAATGAGGTTTTGTACAAGCAATAAGGGACTTCGTGTTCCGAATGAATAATTATATCAACTTAGTCTGCGCAGCCATATGCAATTAATGGAGGTGATGTTTATTTATTTCAGAAAATTATTACCAGAATTCTTTTAAAGGGTAACCCAGTACAATTAATCATTACTATTAAGTTCATACCAGCCTTATCTCCATACTGAGTTATTACAAGCCTCTTTCTTATAAAAAAAATCCTTTATATTTCTACGCGTCACACTACCGTTAACGTTCCATTACGACAACATAAACGTCTGTATCTTCCACTACTTTCGAAACCTATCCTTTGTCCCACATATAAATTTGACGTCTCCTCAAGGTTCTTTTTACACGCTTCCCTAATTATCCCAATCATTGTCACGTATTCCTGATATTTAAAGTAATAAGAATAATAGAATAATAGAATAATAAAATAATAATAACCTTCTCGTTTGGGATGATAAAGTGGTCGAAGACTGACCTGGAAGCAATTGAAAGAAGGGTACGTGTGGCGATGACAAAATACCGAATGCATAGTCCGAAGACCGCAGTGGAACGCATCACTTTGCCCCATTCTATGGGAGGTCGAGGCATTATTGACATATCAAATGTCCATAGCAAGATGGTACACAATGCTGTAGCAATACAGGTGTATAAACATTTTTCGTGAAATTTTATCCTTACACAGGGGAAAGTAATTCGGGTTCGAAGGACCAAAATGTTTGGACGAATTAAGGAAAATGAGGTGTGGTGTGCTTAAACCTTGAATTTGTCAACAAAACAGTTTAGTAACATAATGAAAATGACAAATATGAAGGTTGTAAAGGTGATACAAAACTGAGATTCTCTGGGATGAGGTGAGATAATCCAGCTTCCTTCATAGAACCATCTCGGATGGCGTGATGATTGTTATGCGTGCGTGCGCAAGTCAACCGGTGACGACTGGCGGTGAATTAGCCATGAGGCGGCGTAACTCGCCGGGATGGAGTGGTAGCTCGCCTGATGATTCAGCGTGAGCAACGAGCCAATATGGCTCTGGTGCTACGGATCGTAGAATTCTATGTGTGCGCCCCGCAACGTGCCAACATGGTGCGGCGAGTAATGAATGCCCCGGTAAAGGTGACCGTGAGCGAGTGCCTGCTTGGCGAGGCAAATGATGATGCCACGGTGAGGTCACCGCGAGCTAATACCTGCTTGGTGAGGCAAATGATGGCGAGTGATGAGTGCGAGTGAACTGCGGCACTGCTAGTGAGAGCTGCTCAGGAGCGAGTGCCTGCTCCAGTGAAGACTGCTGATGAACGAGAGAGTAATTGCTAGCAAGTAAGATGGGTTGCGGACTGACGCTTGCCCAGCCAGTTTGTATAGTGACTGATTGCCGGAGAGTATGCCTGCTGAGGAGGCGAATGACTGCTCTGTTGAAGCGTGTGAGTGCTGCAGTCCGATTGGAAGAGAGCACGTTATGAACGCCAGGCTGTTGATGAGTGCGAGTGCCGGCTCAATTCGAGCGCGGACTACTGACTGTTTGCAGACGAATGCGGAGCAACATGGTGTGGCTTGCGTGATGAGACTCGCGCTGCCAGTGCGATGGATGCGCCAATCGATAGCAGTCGGCTGATCACCCAAATTGTCATATCAATCGAAGCGTGACTTCTGACGGGAATCACCGCCTCGTGGTGCCATAATAATCAATAATGAGCGTGGGTGGTCTCAGACGCTCTAAGAGTACAGAGTTCATTTATGTTCACCTTCGTAATGACAATAAAAAAAATGTGTGAACAACAGGATCGTGTCATCGCCACTGGATGCTACAGAAAACGTATCCTCAAAGGAGGAGGAGCAGAAGAGCGTTGTCGTAGATGTGATCCCGGGAAACGATCGTCCATATTCTTGGAGACTGTTCATCACTAGCTGGAACAGAATACCTCAAGAGACATAACGATGTTGCCAAGATCATCCATCAGAAAATCGCTTTCTCAAATTGGTTTATATCAGAGGAGTGCCCGTATTACATGTACCAACTCACTCAAGTACTTGAGAATGACCGCGTTAAAATACACAGGGATCGGTCAATTAGAACGGATTTGACAATTTTAGCTAACATACCAGACATCATGTATATGGACAAGCAAAGGAGATGTGCGTTTTTAATTGATGTGGCCATCCCGCATAATCAAAGCCTAAGGACAACTCAAGCCGAAAATATGAATAAGTATGCAGTAATAGCTGAAGAATTGAAGGAGTTGTTTCATCTGGAGATCGTCAGAATTGTTCCCCTTGTGATATCTGCAACTGGGATAGTGCCCAAGACCCTGAAGAGAAGTTTAGACAATTTGGATGTGGGGTACTTGGTATCTACAATACAGAAGTTGGTTTTGTTGAACACGTGTCACATAGAAAGTTTCTATGTCAATCATAAGAATAGTACTGTAAGGTACCTGGCAGACTGCCTGTACATTACTATCAGCCATTACTGTTAGAATGTGAAAAATGTAATAATAATAAAACCCGTGTGGCGTCGGGACCACCTGGAGAATAGCACCAAGGGATCTCCCCCTGTCGTAAGAGGCGACTATTCGGAGCAGCTGACCGTCGATTAATAGATATTGCAGTGCCCAAAGATATTAACATCTCAAAAAAGAAGCTGAAAAAGTAATAAAATACACAGACTTAAAAATAGAAATCCAGAGAATGTGGAAAACAAAGACAGACATCATACCCGTAATAATAGGGGCATTAGGAAGTATCAATAAAACAATAGACCAATAAATACAGAAAATACCAGGAAATATAAAAATAAATGAAATTGAAAAAACAGCACTGTTAGGAACAGTCTATATCCCGAGAAAAATATTGTAGCTGCTATATGGATTATATCCAACCTTGGGATGTGGTTCATTCCCGGTTGGAAGAAAGATACCAGCATTAGCTGAGATATGAGTACATAATAATAATAATAATAATAATAATAATAATAATAGAGACAATCCACGTTGTGCGTAAGGTATCATGAAAACACCAATTCGGATCTATTCCTCAATGCAACCTAGAATAGGTTTACAAGCTGACTGACTATACCACAATTAAATCGCGAAGAGCAACGATTAAATTATTAATAATAATAATAATAATAGTGATATGATTTATTTCACTATAAAAAGAAAATACATAGTTTCCAAACATGCATCTAAACAAAAAAAACAAATATTGCCATGATGAATTTAGTCACTCTTTGAGAAAAGCATTCTTTTTAGTTAGTTTCCTCTTTTTTGAGAAAGTTTCATAAACTTAAAAACAAAATTATTGCAAATGACTATTGAGCAATAGTGACACCTTCCCTTAAAAAAGCAGATATAATCAATAGTATACTTATATTGTACACATATTTTTTGTTGGAGGTGTATTAAACGTAGCAATGAGATAAAAAATATAAAATGGTCAATTAATTACTACTTACCATAGAGAGAATCATTCAACATTTTCAAAACTGAAGAACCTTTGTTTGATCTTATTGATATTAAGACAGATGCACTCCGACATAATTTAACTTGTTCAGGTAATTTATTAGATAGTTTTGGGGCAACAAATAACCAGAAGCTCTCTTTTCGTTCAGACGGCTCAAAATTTTCTTTATTTTTTAATTTACTTTTTATATTTTCATAACCAAGTTCCTTTTCTTCTTTGTACATAAAAACACAAAAAAGGACATCATAAAAATAAAAATGGGGTTAAGGTACTATGTACAATAGCTTGAACACGAGAAAAGAGTGGATTCTGGTTTACGAAGTCCTTTTAGTGGACACCCAATATAAATAGTCATAAAGTATGAGGGGTATTCAACAACCAATAGCGATTTAAAACATGTAAAATCTCCTCCAGATGTTTGTTACATTTCATTTACTGAACAATTAGTAGATAAGTTGTAAGTCTGTACTCCAATACTCTACTTTCCGTCGTGTTATTGACTTGAATTTATGTATTTACACAACACGATGTCATGTATCGTTTCCTGTTAAATTACGTTTATAACGTCCATAACGTCCAATCAAACCGAAACTATTTTGCATATACTATACGCATCACGCTCAATGAAAGATGCTACAATCTCTCGCAATTCACAGGGGTGTTGCAGTTTGCATTCAACAGGAACAAAATAATACTGAATTATTTTTTTTTAGAATAACATTATTTTGTAATATCAATATTAAGTTTGATCACGTATGAATCTACTCATTACTTATTACTTCTTTGTAAATTATAAATTATAAAAATATGATTAAATTCTACAATTTTTGTATATTTATTCCTTCCATTAGGAAACAAAGAAGAAACGACAGTGTTTTCTTAGACATAAGTTATTTATCGACTTTTTTCTCATCAAATTAATAAAAACACTACTTTTATTGAAAATAAAGTAAATCATGGACTGGTCTCAAAACATTATTCTTTTACAATACAAAATAAAAACTAATGTTCATTAATCATTTTTGTAATATTAAATATTACTAATATTTAGATCGTGAGTAACCTTATAATTAAGAGTATTCTAAATAAGAATTCTAAAAAATAACAACGCAAATTATATTTTTGTAATATACTAGCTGATTACCCGGCGTTGCCCGGAATTTGCTTTAACTTGTTGGATCAAAGAATCCATTCGCCCAGAGCCACGCAAGTCAAATTTTTTGCTTCCGAGGCAAGACAACGGCGGCAGAGCGCGTGCACCATTTCACTAAAACGCTTTTAAAATTTAAACCATTCGTCCAAATTTTACGATTTAAAGACGTGATTTATATTTGTTAAAGGAACAAAAGACTCATTAAATTTGATTACAATTGATATTTTCGTTCTTAAATTACTCTCTTAAATTGAAGTATTTTAACACTCCATTTTTAATACTGAATTTTCGATAACGAAGGTAAACCTTCGTAAATAGACATATGCCACCGCAGACTTTTTTATAGAACTCTTTGAGGCGACCAATATCTCAATTCATAGTTGTCACCTATCTCTAACCGGTTAGAAGGTGTAAGCTAATATACCTCTCTTTTTTCCCGATTTCGTCGACATTTATTGTCAAAAACCATTTCAATCTTTCTCTTTACGCAATAAAAAATTAAAGTTAACCTATGTTCATCCTGGACACGTTAACTATCTCCTTGCCAAATTCCATCACGATCGATACAGTGGTTTAGTCATGATTAAGTAGCAAAATGACATACACACTTTCGCAATATTCATTTATATATTAGTACATGGAAATATGGATTACACGACATGGCTATCTTGTAGTCTCCACATTGTTGAGATCATTAGTACCCTGAAGACCATAGCAAGATGACCGAAATGTCGCTTCTTCAAACCACGACTCGAAGATTCATGTACAGCAGAGACTACAAGTATGTATATCCGACCGCGAAAGTCTACTCTCTCAAATATTTGTACAATTACGATTTTTATGAAGTTTTTAATTCGTTCCAATTTGTTATATTTCATCAGTAAAATCTCGTAATTAATAATTGGATTCATTTTCAGCATCCATTCACCATATACTCAGGGTATTTTGGACGATTATACCATATTATTTGGACGATCATACCACATTAAAAATATAACTCCTATCTGAATATTTTAAATTAATCATGTCACGTCGAATGAAAATGGGAGACGGGACCGGGGTTCGAACCCGGGACCACGAGCTCAGCGCGCTCATGCGCCTACCGACTGCGCCATCCCGTTCCCATTTTCATTCGACGTAACATGATTAATCTGTTACCTGGCGGTGAGGTTCACCACAATTTCTATTTTAAATTAAGAAAAGAAACTGTCACCGACGTTTTTTATATAAGTTGACTTCATGTATATTATAAATTTTTAGTGAAATTTAATATTGAATTTTGTACGGAAGTACACCTGCCCTGATGAAGATGCTGATCGGCGTCGAAACGTTGGCAACTTACAGTGAATGTTAATAAAGTGATGTTTATTGAATTGATTGTCTACAATTTATAACCGAATAACCCAATTATATAATTACAAAGAAGACAATCAGCAATTAGATAATTTTAACAAAACAATTGAATTTGAACATGATATTAAACGTAAATATTCGTTAGACTTTAGTTCAGAATCACAAACGAAATTTAAAATCAGCTGAACGAAGTGTAGTAACTTTACATTGTATTGATAAAAATCATTCGATGGATAGGGATAACACATAAATATTGGACAAAGAAGTTAATTATTACAAACGTAGCATATCCGAAACGATATTTTTAACAAAAATACACACGGGACTTAGGATTTACGCACTTACACAGAAAAGCTATCAGGTATTTACAATGCAATTTTATTATATGTTTGCGTAATTTCTGCTTTTTAGTAAACATATTGTGTGTTTATATGAACGTATGATATCATGATAAATTGTTCTGTCGTTATGTTTCATGTTATATTTATTTACAACTGACGACGACTGAAGTGTAAAGTCCAAAAGTTGTGTACTTATTTTCTGGTATTCATCCATCATAAAGTCGCAAGTTATATATTACTTACTCATTTTGATGATATCATGGCTTTAATTGTAGTAGTATTTTAAATAAAATTTAGAAAAGTTTTGTGGGGAATGATATAAAAAATGTATTAGCTTCTGTACCATTTATCTTAAGAAAATTACTTTTTCCTTCTCTGAGGGCAAATCTCATCCACAAGTAGTATCCACAAGTAGTATCCACAAGTAGCATGGATCTCCTTTTCCCGTTGCTTCCATATATTCTTAATAAGACAGACGTTAATGAGAATACGAAGATAAACATTAAACAATAATTACCTAGAAATTATTTCCAAGCAGAATAATAAAATGGATCACCTTTGTTCTCCAGAATTAAAAGCAATGTTATGAACACTGGTCTTGGAACAATGAGGCAAGATAAGACAGGAAGATAGCGTCAACCTTTTCACCTGGCGGGTAAAGAATGGAACGTCTTCAAACCTTCCCCAAGAACTCGGGAACATTCCAGCACATCGCGATTCGTTAGGAAACTTCTTTAAACAAGTTCTAGTTGAATCATTTAATGTCTGGAATGCGCTAGCTACATTTCCTCTTCCACCGCCGCTAGAATCACGGACTACTACTACAGAATTCAAACCCTTAACAAGGGCATCCGGTGTAGTGCGCTTTAAATTCTCACTTTCACGTCTGCAAAATGTACAAAGTTCGTCTAATTAGATTTTACGAATAAAAGCTGTTTGAGATGTATTTCATTTGTAGCCAACCAAAAAAAAAAAAAATCAAAAGATTAATGAAAAATTACCGGTCAGAAGGAAAAGTTTTAGGTGTAATTTTTGATGGAAAAAAAATTGCTGCAACAATTGTTCAGGCCACGAAAAAAATCTTCCTTTAAATTTAACCAAGCTAACTTCATTTTTTTAAAGTTTGTTATTGGATAATAACATGAAAATTAACTTCTCAGTTCTCAAACCAATCTCGTAATTTTAAACAATTTATTAAACATCAATTACGATTATTCATTAATTTTATACGCAAATCATACTGAATATTTTATAAAATTTGAGGCAATTCTTAAACAAAATACAGAATTTTAAGTAAAATGAAGTTACAAAAAGAGAAAATATACGCAGTTTCCCGGGACTCTGTAATGTGGATCCAGGAACACGAATTTTTTGTTATAATATTGACGATAATATAAATCCATAATTTATTGTATTATAAACTCGTATTACTGAACACGCGTCAAATTCATTTTAATTACTATTGTAATATAAATCTGAACGTCCACTTTAATCTATGTTGGAATGTAATAACAATGTCCTAAAAAATCAATTTTTGACCATTCTGCTTCACTCGTCTGTGTACGAGTGTAATAGATATAATGAATATGTATAATGGATATAATAAAATGTTAATTACGGTAAAGCAATTACACTTCTCATTAGTACCTGAAAATTAATATCTAAAAAATTAGTGGTAACACATTATTGAGACCATCAATGAAAATGTATACATTTCTAAATTAGGCAGGATGTTTAAAATTATTTTCCCGATAAAATTTTGAATTTTAAAACTTCTAGAAATAACATTAGACATCTAAACGAAACATACCTAAGTAAATCGGATTCATGAGCAACCAATCAGATAGAACGACACAATATATTTACAATTATAAAAAAAGAAATCCGGTCTAAAATTGATAGTCATCTAAGGATTTGTTTTAAAATTTCAGATACATCTTTTCTGGGCTAATATGTTTTGTAGCCCAAAGCAGTTATCTCCATTTAGAGAACCTTTTATTTATTAATGCGTACAGAAATAAACATGCAAGGATGATTTCTGTTTACTCCTGAATAATTCCTTTCAAGATAAAAAACCTTGTAAGCGCATATGTTAAGCAAGTATATTCCAAATAAGATTAATTTGCGCCATTCGGGGAAAGTAATCCGTAAAACCGCTTCTTCTTCCAATCAAATGAACCTTGTCCCATTTTTGCCATACAGTGAACAGCAATAGAATGCACATGAGTGGATTTGTAAATACGAATACTCAATGGAAAAAAAAGAATCAAGTTGTTCTGTTTGCGCTACAATGCACAAATTGTTGCAATGTCCCGTTTACGTGTCGGTCCATTCATGTTTAGGACAATCAAATCTTATAAAGATAATACCTATTTGTTGAGATGGTTGTTTAATTAATTTATTAACATGTCTAGTGTAGCCTAGGTACCAGATGATTGTTATTACACGTGTACAACTAACGAAAGTGCGAGCTCCAGGGATTTGACGAAACAATTAGGATTTGGCCGTTCCTACGAGGTGCCCTGGTTACAAAAAGAGTCTCGAAAATAATATATCTTGAAAGTTTCGAAACATTTTCCAAGTAAATAAACATGAATTTACTTTAAACAGATGTTTGCTATATATAGTTCTTATAGTACTCTCTACAAGCTCAGGCATACAAGATACGCAAATAGGACCTGTAAATCGTTGATGTATAGATTCACCCCTTTCATTGAATATAATTAATACAGAAATATTTATTCCCTGATATAGTGCCAAGCTTTTCCCCAACAATTTTGTAAGGTATACTGCAATATGTCAAGATATTAATTAGTATTTAATGAGTATTGTATTTTTATAAATGTTTTTCGTTACATATTTAATAAATATACTATCTGCCAATCTCGATAGTTATGCTTCACATGTCTAGTACGTCATTTCCAAGGCGCAGCATTACATTTTTTAAATTGGCAACTAACCAATTGCCGAGATAGAAATTATTTTCTTTCATTTTTACTAGGCGTTTTATATTTTTCTTCCACAGCGTACAAATGCGTATTACTAACTGCTCAACGATTCCTTTTATTTTTACCGGCCAAATACCTTTCCTGAGGTCCGAACAAAAGCCAAAGCGCATACAGGGGATAAAAATACGAAACCTTTTCTATAGCCTGGTTAGTTATTTGACTTAAGCGACTTAATTCGAAATAAAACACACACACAGTATAGTTTGCAGAAATGAAATAAGTCTTCGAATAAAGAATGTTTTAATAAAAATCAAAGAACTTCCTTAACACCGGGGACCGACCACCAAGCTCGGTACACATTAAAGATGTATACTCATTGTAAAGGAACGTGAGCACATTTCCGATGCAACATGTTTTCGAACAAAATATCGATTAGCGGTGGAGAGTATAAGGTTGGAAGAAAAAACTAAAAAAAAAAAAAAGGTATTGAGAATGGCAAGGGATGAAACTTGAAAACTTGTCGAATATAATGTCGTAAAACCTGATGAAACTGAATTTAGTTACCAATTTTAAAGCGTATTAGAAGAAAAAAAAACATCGGTAACGGATCGATTTACATGATTTTGATAATACTATTAAATACTCGTTCAATACAAAATAAATATTTCACATCCAGAATTAGTGCTCACAAAATTTAAGAGGTCAGTGGTCAGTCATTTAAATGTTTAAAATATCAATTACCTCTTTATCTCTTGATAACCTCTTTAAAAATAATTTTGAATTAAGAACGATAGAAACAAAGACGATAGAAATGATGTTTGCAAAGTTGAAATTAGTTGTTCAATAGTAGAAACTTGTTAAACTGATTATTGTAAAACCTTGATATTTAATTAATAATTTAATATTTGAATCACATGCGAGCCGACCCAAACCTGCGTTGTTAATAATAATAATAATAAATTTATTGTCAAAAAAGCAGTACAAAGTGCATATGACCATGTGGAGGACAATATAATAATTTACTCTCCGGAAGCAAGCAAGGGACCATCCCATCAATTCCGATCAAGGGCCCTAAGGCAGAGGCGGATTCAAAATTTTAAGCAAGAATTCCTAGATAAGATAAAAAGTTATCTACGAGTTATAATTCTAATAGAATGTCAATATGTTTGTAATTTAACACAAAAAATTTATTTTACTTGTACAAATTATGATTGAACTATAGATTATTCTGAGTATAGTATTTAGTGTTTAAAAATCATAAGAATTGAAAAAACACAAAATTCACGATTTATTGTTACAATAAAAACGCCCCTAGACAAAGCCTAGAGAACCTGTACTCTACCCGAAGGAAAAACAGAGAAAAACCCGGGCCAGGATGGGGTTACAGAATTTAGTACACAACCGTGCCAAAGTTGAGTACACATAAAACTAAATTAATATGAATCATAAGACACAACAATCATGCAAGAAAATAGTTTTTGAAATTGTTATAACTTATTTAAAAAGTACCACAGCAATGCCGTGATTAAGTACAAGACGGATTTAACTTTTATTAAAATCAATAAATTCTTGTACATTGCAGAAGTACCGGTGCAGGAGGTAGTTTTTAACCGCGGATTTGAAGAGATTCAATTTTATAACAACTTTTATATTTTTGGACATGGAATTATATAGAATTATTCCCGAATGACATGCTTCTTTTTGGCAAAGAGTGGTTGACACTCTAGGGCGATGAATATTATTACTATTGCGAGTATTGTGTTCGTGAACGAGACTGTTTCGTATGAAGCAAGAGTAATTCGGTCTTAAAAAACATGACCGATTCATAAATATAAATGCAGGGAAGTGTTAAGATATTTAAATCCTTGAATAAAGGATTACAATAAATAATAAATTAAAAGAACCTAAAAAACTTAATTTCTTCCATACCACTCGAGAAACGTGGAAATAAAATATTCACATTTCAGTGAAAACAGGCAGTACGCCTCCTGATTCGTAGAGACTCCTTTCCTGCGCTCTAGCGGCAACTCCAAATAATACAACGGTGTATGGATACGGAAACGAACAGTCTCTCTTGGCGAAGGGGAGAACTAGAATATAATAATACATGAGAGCCAGTAAATACACATAATGAAAATCGTTTTTCAAAAATAATATATCAAGAAATTGTGTCGTACCCACAGACTATAAAACCACTACAATAAAACATTTTTTTTTAGGGAAAGAGATATTGTAGTCTTAACTTTTTAATTCGGAGATCTGCAGTAACAACTGTTTATAAATATATCTCATTACTCGATCAACTATTTGTGTGTTAAATTTAAAAAAGTGAGGCCAAATATAAATTGTTAGTTCCGCGGATTTGTTTCAAGTAAAATGCACCCTCTATTTCGCTTCAACAATTCACCGCCAGGTGCCAGCTCTCGAGCTTTCGTAGTTCAGATTTATCCGCCAGAGGGTAGAAGCGGTGCATGCACATGGTAAGGAATCCGAAATACTTTAACGTACTGCATCGCCAATAGGTGGCAGAGCCATCGATGTTGTGAAATAAGGACCGCGTAAACACAAAAGAATACAACCTGTGAGGTGAAGTGAAACATATACTTCTGATAATTTATCGTTATATCTTACTATAAGAAAAACATTTTATTCATCCCCTATACATTCATATACAGTTTTAAATACCCGGTACTAAGAAATGAGCGAATAATTTCATTAATGGGTAAATTGAAAATGAACAAAATGATAAAATTCCATTTGATAAAAGAGCCACATATCCTCGCCCAGCGATAACATTTCTGAATTAGAGAAATATTGAGTTAAGTTTAAATGAAATTTTATTATTTAAACTTTGTGACTGGCACAATCGGAATATTTAAAAACTCACATTACTGGAAAATAGTCTAATGCCTTCCATTTTATGAAAAAGTACCGATTAAACTTTATCATCAGTACAATTGAGTGGAAATGACATTTCCCTGCACTGGTGTTCTGACATAATTATATCTACGAGACCATACATAAAAATATCCTCCGACTTGCGTCTCTTGAAAAAACTTGGTCTTAATTATTCATGAGACATAAGCATGAAACGTGAACATTTTAACTGCTAATATCCAAAAAATTAATTTATTATGTTAGTAATTATACAATAATTATTAACATAGATGTAATTTGTTTAATTATTAGAAATTTCGGTTTCAATATGGCAAAGGACATGAGACATTTTTCAATTACATGATTATTTTCCTTCAACGTTTATTTAACCAAATTCACGATCTGGTAATAAGGTTAAAGTTAAGTGATAATATAAAATGAGGCATCAATATAAATCGAAATTCTCTCTTAAGAATCCAAGAGAAACATGGCGCGCGGCTTCTTAATCTCGATGTTTCTGTATAACCAAAGGAATTATGGGGGAATTATTTTATGCGGCAGTTAACAAACACATGAAGGTGTGGATTTAAAAAATTGTGAAATAAAATTATGTTTTTCAATATTTGCTCTTTAATAACACAGCATAAAATGCCACACGTTAGTTCTGTCTCGTAAAATGGGAAACCGAATTATTCATTTTGTTAGCTAGTGGAAAAGGTGTTTGTGGTATGGTTGCATCCTGAGCAGATTCAAGAAGAGCAGTTATAAAGCCAAGTTTCTCACAATTGAATCTTGTGCCACATGCGTCAAGAAGCAATTATGAGAGCTTCTTGTTAATTAACTTAACTGAAATAGCAGTCAAGACTAAAAGATGCAATCAACAAAAAGACACGATCCCACACGTCCTTAGAATGTAAAGCATTATTTCTTGTTTGCCACTCTGGTAAAGAATATTAATTTATTTATTTTTTCTATAAGAAAGAATATGTCAGAGATGAGACGTTATTATGCGCTAAATTTTCTTTCCTAGTAAGGAAGTAAAGTAACAACATAAGGAAATAACTTGAGAATATCAGGAGGTAGGTCTTTTTAATAATATCGCGAGTGACACACGAAATATTTGCACGGTACGTTATCAAAATTTGCCACATACAACACGAAAACAAATACTATATATTAAAAATAAATTTTTCGTAACTAAAAAGAGTATTGGAAAGACACTTTTACGACTCATGACCTCGATTCAAAGGCGCAAATAATTCCACCACTCGGATGTTTCTTCAAAGTTGTGTTGAAGTAAAGAGAAATGAACAAAGAAATGGAGAACAGAATCAAAACCTTTACATCGCTTGAACCGGGAATGTTCCAATTATTTATATATATATATATATATATATATATATATATATATATATTTAAAAAAAGAGAAGGAAAATGTTTGTATCATGCATACGCAGTTTTCTATTGATTTCTCCACTACAATATCCAAGTATTAACAATCAGGAAGATGGATTCCTAAGTCATATTCGATAAACACCACTTCAACACCGAAACAAAAACCCATTAGATCTATTCACTTTCGATATTTGTTTCGATTTATAACTAATACAAACGTTTGTTGATCTAACACAGATGGTACAGGATCCAGAAAAGTATATTGATTCACCTTTAAACATTTATTGTACAACAGTAAATATGAATTTTGTCAAGTGTAATTTACTCAAGACGGACATGCGTATTCTATCTCCATGTTGGCAAACTGGATTAAAGTTTACAGTATTGCTCCGTTCGACAAAATCCCATTCAGACCCGCACAATACTAATTTTCAACATGTATTGTAGATTTAAACAATATATACTTGAACAAGAATTGTACGTTTTATAGAATTGAATTGAAAATATAGTTTTGGTTCGGAGACATGTTATATTTCACTGGACTTTAGTGAAGCATAATGATGGATTTTACGTCTGCTTGATCCGATAACAGGTAGCGGTAAACAAGTGTTTCGTTCAGCATTTCGATGAGGATTGTGTACAAAGTAGTGTTCCACCGCCGTTTTCTCCACGCACTGTCAGTGACTTCTTGCTACAAAGGCGGATGCGCAGACGAATGAGATGCAAATGTTCATGGACATATATGATGAGAGGAAAGGATAATGACTACTGCAAATTCTACTTGCATCGTCGGGGATAAACTACATTAACCGCTATCCCACGGATCTCCCTTATTTCGCGGTGGACAAATGAAGCATACCGCACCTCTTTATTCATTTCCACTTCCACATCACATATCTCATTCTATACTTTATTCCATGATCCAAGAAAGGATCACCAAAAAATTCCTTTGGTGATCCGCAGATAAGATGGGGAAGAGCGAAGGAAAGAAGAGGTCTACATCGAATCATAAAGAAAGTGGAATTCACGAATGAGAATGAAAAATCGTTTCAACCATCGAACCAACTCCGAATATTTTAACAGGACACGGCGCAATGAATAACTATCTCTTTAAAAACGGATGGAACACATTCTCTGGTTTCGAAGAACTTGCGACGGCTAACGTGTGCGGCTTCAATAAAAAAGCAAGGAAGCTAATGATAAAGTTAAGAGAAAGAAGATCAAATAAAAAGAAGAAGATAGTATAATATTAAGAGAGGAAATAACCGATAAGATGAGTAAACCCTGGCATGCTAAGAAACAGGGTAAAAGAGATCAATAAATAAAATGTAAAATAAATTGAAATTTATCTGGATGAGAAGCGTCAACGTCGTTGAGAACCGTCACATTCTATTCACAATAAACTCAGCTTTCAATCATACTAAATGACACTTCCCTTGTGTAATTTGCGAATGAAATTATTTACTCGATGCAGGAAACGTAATGACCATGAGGATATTGATGCATTCCCAAGTCTAATATTCTTGGGCACCATTAGGTTAATAATTCTCAAAACCAAACGAATAGACGTTCTTTATATTCCCTTGTTTATGTAGTAGAAAAATGAAACGATTCTGATGAGTTTGGAATCGGAAGATAGGATAATGCATATATGACGTTACACAAAAGAATCGATAGATAAGATGATCAGAATTTAATATGAACACGTGGGTTTCATTGCATCTCATACAATTTTCTACTTTTAGACCTCACTTCATTTAATATTCAACACAGAACTTATAATTAATATTCTTATTTTATTTCATATGATACTTTTGAATGGCTGAAGTTCAGACTGTGAGTCTTGATTATCCAAATAAACTCACTTTTTTTCCATGGGAGGAAATTTGGGAGTTAGTGTGGAATTGGGCGGAGGTGAGGGAAACCCCAAATGGAAAACGATTTCTGAGAACTGTAGTCTTCGATACATTGGTTGTATGTGCCGTTCAGTCTGTCTCCTAACAAGTATCATCAATAGCAGACAGGGATACACAGACCATCCGGATATCTGTCAATCTAACATCAGTATAGACTGAACAAAAACAGGACTGCCTCGACCATTGCATTGTCATGGGTTTTCAATGCAGGTTCCAGCCGATATGTCACCCCCTTCTCACGCCATTAATGCAGCGTTCTCCCCCACTCTATCCATGTTTGTCAAGCACGGACCGCACGCGCTTAAGCACCGACCTATTTCGTTGATTTACTTTTCTAATTCAAAATTCATTTGAGGCTTTCATTGAGCATGAGTTGCCACAATCGATCAATAGGAACACGAAACGGTTGAAACCAAGTGTATGGGACATGGAATTCATAACTGGACACGACATTTTGTCTAGTTACCTAACGAAAAGGGAAAAAAGATACTGAGGGTTGTATTTATGGAAAAGAGAAACAGGATAGAGACCGCGTTTTATGGGAGAGTCTAAAAGATGAAGTACGTAAGGTATACCTAACAAGTTTGATAAAGAACGGAGTAAAAATGATGAGATGTGAGGAGACATTGGGTAGAGAGAAGTGGTATGAATTATTTTTGGAGTACGTGAGACAGTTAGGTACAGTGAGGGAAGCAATAAAGGAAGGGAATAGAACTTGAACGCAAAGAAAAAAAAAATAGAGGAGGGAGGTAGAGATAAAATGTTGAAAGAGAAAATGTATAGCAGATGCACTCACATCTTGGAGGTGGGGATAAGTGAGCCCCACGCGGAGTCGCTGCGAAGAGGTGCCATTTCGGAAGAACGTAACACAAAAATTGCACTTATTGAAACAGTCAGTAGTGCGAATATTGGGAAAATATGTATTTTCAATTGTTTTGTATTGTATTTAAAGTTTTCGAAGAATCTACATAAACTGATCAAATTGAAAAAAAAAAAAAAAATCAACCTTCCTTGATTCAGGTACACTCCATTAAAAACACGTAAGAAACCAAACTTGGTCGTTGAGGTGAAATGTGTAAAAGGAAGGAAGAAGACGTAAATCGTCACACACGCTTGCAGACGGAAGGACATCTCCGCTGTTCTCGGCCACTGGCATGTTTAGCGGCGCAGTTAACAATAGCCGTTCCCCGCAGGGAGCAGTAAATCTCCCTCTGGCGCATTTCTATGGTCCTCCGCTCCTCCTTCCCCCTCGCCATGCAACGACCGGCCTTTACTCGGCGACGACGCGTCGGGGGATAAAAAAAAACTCCAAACAACTTGCAAAACACAAACGATTCTCACGGTCCTTATTCTACGAGAGCGGAAGAAATTAATTAACAGCCACCACAAAAGTCGGAATTCCATCCTCAGAAATAATGAAAGCCAACGAACCACCAGAATAATTCATAAAGTGATGCATTACTTCAGTTTCATCGAACAAATATTTCATCCAGGTAATAAGGTAAAGAATATTTTTAGTGTTCTCAGGACACCGCGTCCAGTAACTGCCAAGGGAATTTAGGCGCAGAATCAATAAAATAGACAACACATAATGGGGAAATTCTATTAGCTTTTGTACAACCAAAGTAATTGATCAAAAAATTCCTATTACAACTTTCCAAATATGTCTCGGAAAGAGAAAAACAAGTTTAATTAATCGCATACGCTAAACTAAAAGCCCTTCATCGTGAAATCGTGGAGTCTTTTTGCAGGTGCCGCATAACAACGACAAAAGGATACCACCAAACCACGAGACCACACTGGACACAGTGGTGGCTCATTTTAATAACACAGAAACATACCAGCAATTACATAAGGGTTAGAGGCGACCACAATATTCCTTTGCATGTTCTTGCGGG
The DNA here is from genome assembly GCA_002313205.1 of Laupala kohalensis. NCBI lineage: Eukaryota > Metazoa > Arthropoda > Insecta > Orthoptera > Trigonidiidae > Laupala > Laupala kohalensis. The sequence goes on from NNCF01126512.1 coordinate 1,770,531, forward strand.
AGGTGGTTCGTAATGAGAATAATATACAGGATACCAATCAGAAACTGGTATCAGGAGAGAATTCAGTGCATGTATGCTTTTCGAGCAATTATTAGTCAATTATGAAAAATGATCACACGCTCTAATCATTTGTGATGTAAAATGTTAAAAAGTTATTTTGATTACTCAACATGATTTTTGCAGTTGTTTTAATATAAGATAAATTACTTTCTATTCGCTCTACAAATTGACATTATTCTTTCTTTCTAAAAACAGAAAAAAAAAAGAAAAAAAATATTTACATATTATCATTTCACAAATAGAGTACATTATAAAATAGAATATAGATTTATTAAAATATCAATGTTACACTCTGTACTTGATAACATTAATGGATTTTTATCACTCTTAATGAAATCGTTGGTTAATGATTTTCACTTCTCCCTTGATAAAATTTAAAAATCGCTTTAACAAAAAAGCTTCATCCAAAAAAGTAAATTCTAATGGTTATCACCTTTTCAGCGCGTATTACCCTTGTGTATTGCGGGTTGCATGAGTTTGCTTTTGCGAGACACTAATTGTCTTTCATTCCATGAGAATTTACGTGTTCCTATTTGCAAAGTTGTTTATTCAATACAAATTATATTTTTTTATATAATGCGATAAAATACCTTATACTTTATTGTTAATTCGTTAGAGTTCATATACAAAATGTTCAATCACCAGTACACAGAAAAGGACACGAAAATTAAAATAGGAGCTTCCACCAAAGGCAGAGTAAATTAAATAAAATCCTTTAAAACATGGTAAGTCAGCAGGGTAAAAAGACAATACTATAAATTTTATTATCAAATGCACGCATATCAGTGTATAAATTCATGTCACTCAAATTCGTTTCTCTACCTCCCATCGTTTGTAAATAAAGGACACATGATACCTTGAAAGAAACAACACTGTTTGCTGTAATCCAACTCCGTTTATTACTCCATCCTTCTAGGTTTCCTAGATTCGTTAATGATCTTCTTTTCCTCGGGTTCGGCCCTTTCTGACCCACGTCTTCCGGAATTGTCAAGACTTCTTCTTCGAACCCTTTCTTTTTTCTCTCTCCAATTTCCAACCCTTCGAATTCGTCGTTCGTGTAACACTAAGTAGCTCTCGCCACTCGACTTTTCGTCTGTAAAGCGAGTATTGAAGTGGCGTGAGGACGTATCACGGAAGAATTGAAAAAGAGAGGAATTGAGGGTAGAAGATATATCGTCGGAAAAGAGGAAGAAAATGAACTCTCGGGAGGATGTTGTCCTTGAGATCATTTGCAGCCCGCTTCTTCTGACAACTTTACACGCTCGTTGTAATGTTACTAACGCGAAACGGTTTCGAAAAAGAAAGTAGAATTATAGAAGAGAATTGAGTATATCATCGAATGTCTAGGCGGCAATAGAATTAATTCATTTTGAATACTCCAACTAAAATATCTAAAACTAAAATATCAAAAGCACGGAATTACGTGTTTTTTAGCAAAAAACTAACATAGCTTTTATAACTTGGAATAATATATTGTTTCTATACCCTGTATTTTTTGAACAAGCATTAACACATATTTAATGCATGAAAAAATATGCTTCCATTTTATTTTTCACGAATATATTAAAAATTAATTAAATATTTATGACAATAAAAAAAATTCCACATGAATAATTGGATTGTTCCATTGCAAGTGGAATTTAAGATACGAATTCCGTGTGTTATAATACTTCATCTTGTTTACCTCCACTCTGTATCTTTGAGTTTCTTTTCTCTATTTTGTTCTGAAGAACTAATTCAAAGACATCAAAGTTCTTATTGTTACTAGAATTATTTTTAAAAACATCTTTGTTTTAAAAAGACGGAAGTAAGAAACAATTTTCAACGATCTTACTTCATATTGCTCATCGTTAACTTTCTAATTTGGGGAAATAATGAACACATGTCATGTACAGTAGCATCTTACATCATACGGTATCTCAGCTTCAAATAAATATATTATGACAATTTCACGACATTATATCAAGACTGAATTTTGCTTTTCTTAAACGAACCTTAAACTTCCTAGTGCATTACACACTGTGGCAACGAAACATTTATCTCCCCATTTCCTTCATTCATCACTAATGAGAAGCAGGAAGAGATCTCATGCTCTCACGGACTCACTATTTACAAGTAAGGAATAAAATAAAATACTTCCTGTTCGTCGATAACTTACATTACAAATTCAAGTAGTTAATAAGTGGTTGGAATTAAATAACTAGGTTCCCTTGTGCGATATATTATGAATAAAAATAGAAACAGTTTCTGAGGAAAATGTGCAATTATATTCTGGCCGCGAAGACAATTGATTTTGCAAGTCCCAATATGATGTGCTTAGCGAGATTCAACTATAAAAATTACCATGATCTCGTGAAAAGTTTCTCCAGTTTAACCCATTAATTCCTACCGGTATATTAATGTACCACTCTTCATTAATTCCTATCTTCATTAGAGCTTCCAATTATTTCTTTTTATTGGAAACAATTTTTTTTACATTCTTGAAGATATTTCCAGATAGTTTACGTCGACAATATTGTATTGCATCGTCCGAACATAAAAATATTCGTGAAGAAAAGTTAGTGGAGTGAAAAATGGCGTCATGTCAGTGGCAAGCATATCTTTCACTTCGTATTGTGGTGATGTAAGTTATAACTTTTTAGTTGTGACTTATTGCGTCCTACAAGCTTTGATGAATTAATAAGATTATTTTTATTAATAAATATTAACTTTTGAGTAGTCAGGCGTGCTCCAGATCTTACTGCTACAATATTGCACCAGTAGGTTCTTGCACTGTCGGAATATTGAATATTAGTATCTTCCCTTCCCTAATCATCTTACGTTACATAAAGGTACCCAGACGTCATGATTATTCTGGATTGCTCTGTATTTTATAATTTCATAATGAATTACAAAATTATACTCACAGTCACTTTCGGGATACTATAATTTTAGCCATGGAAATGCCACTCGCTTCACTTAATTATTTACATAACACGTCTCGATTTAAAACGTACGTTATTTATAATAAACGTCTAATGCTTCTAATATGTATATTTATACGTTTTGTAGTATTTATAATATTTGTTTCCTATTAAGTCGCCAACTGCATTATTTATATTATATTTATTTTCGTCAGTTATTGCTTTTAACTCCATGTTCACTGTATCGAACATCACCATTTATGTGACAGTCCAGGTACCTGCTGGCACAATAATGTGCTAGCAATTTCTACGCATGTGAACAACAATTTTAGTGTTATTTCAGTATTAATTATAAAAATATTACCAACAAGATTTTAGTGATAATTTTCCCAATTTTTCAGAAAAATTAATTCGAGGGCTTAATGGATTAAGAACGCGTAAACATATTTCAATATGCCAATATAAGTGGTGTTTAATTCCCCAATTTAAGAAGAATTAAAAGTATATTTGTATCTTTAATCTAAAAGAGGGAATAGGCTGGTGGTGAATCCATGAATGTCATGCATGTACATCGCGCGTATTCGTCGTATCAAATAAGATGACCTTAGATTCTTGTCTGAATTACAAAGTTAAGAATTTCATTATTAATTCAAGGAAAACATAGATTGGTGCCTAACAAATTGCGATACTTAATTGGAAATGTATATATGCAATAGAGAAGCATGGAAATGAAACTTGAGAGAGCCTATAATCACCCGCAATGTTCGGGCAACGTTTCAAAGTGGTATATGATTATTTTATTATCTGTGAAGAAGGGGAAAGTTTGATTATGGATCCATCCAGTAACATAAACATCGTTGGATGAAACCAGAGCATCATTCATCACTTGTTCCCAGACGAACTCATATTCCAGGACCTCCGTTGAGAAACCAAATTACGCGGTAACCGCATAGCGATAGATTTGTACGGGATGATCCGACATCTCTCTGTCGAAAGATCCTCGAGTCCTGTATTACATCGGTACATTTCATAGGTGTATCGATAAAGAATCATTCTATATCAACCACTCTGAAACCGGGCTCACCTGTAGGACAATACGTTGTCTGAAGATCGCTTCCTCATACATGGCTTACTTTCGACATACACTAATTTCACGTGCTGTGTTACCTTCTTGCAAAATACTTTAATAACGCCACTTTGACGTATTCATGCCACACCTCAGGTTACAAAGAGTGCTTTGTTGTATGAAGGGACATTACCTCAGAGAAATTCAAACGTTCAGTAGAGTTTTGTTTCATCACCAGCTCGGCTATACTGCCATCTCATGGCCGAATGCAGAATATTACGGGTATTGTTGGCTTTGTTTATATTTTACTTGAATATATTCAGGTTTGCTGGGTAGATAATTATGAGCACCATGAGCAGAGACCCATACTCGTTTTTGTGAAGCAGCATACGCATGCATGCATCTTCTGTCCGTAATTTTGAAACGATGATTGAAAATTACCATCAGAAATATAAAATGAAGTCTGAATGCAATATTGCTTACTTCTTGTGAGAACTAGTAATATATGATAAATAAGTAGTTTGGATGTTTTCAGACATCTTGAAGAGATAGCCGAGTCTTGCTTAAAAAGGAAACTTTTGTGGAAATTGCTAATATCGAAAGAGTTCTCATTATTGGGAGTCTTGGTTAGAGGTGTTCCTGCATCGTCCAGAGACGGAAGCCTGTTCCAACAATGAAACATACACAGAGCAATATCAAAGATAAGAAACCCATGATAGCTACTCGGTGAATATTTCGAGTCGAACACGCCCTGTGATGTCGATCAGATGACTCTAAAACGTGGTTAGCCACATTTTTTCTTCCTCCCATTTCTTCAACTCCATGCACAATTCTCCTCATTTCCAGTCGTTCAAAGAGCTCAGATCTACTTCTCCACCGATACCCAATGGTTGCCGAAACGAATACACTTTCTTTCACCCCCTCCCCCGCAACAATTCATTCCCCCTCCCCCACCTCATCTCATCTGAGGACCCCAGCAGCAGCACACGGTGCCTGAGGCGATTGAATAAGTCGCGAAGACACTTTGCAGGCGTCGTGGAAGCGATCGACGCCGCCGAACGGCAGGGAAGGTTCGAGGTCTCGCTGCCTCGAGCACACGAATGAAGTCAGCGATGAAATATCGAGAACCTGTGGGAGGGGGAGGGAGATACTTGGAGACGAAAGCCTTTGAGTACTTGAAGCGGGAGGTGTGAAATTGGCGGAGAAGCAGGAGATGACAGTGAACGCGGAATTAAAACGTCCAGGATGTGAGAACGAGAGTTCGACTCGAGGCTTTCAAAAATCGATAGATTTGTTCGGTGAAGGTGGGTAAAATCGATGAAGTTGGGTGAAAATACACGTTATATTTTAATATTCTGCAGTACAACACAGGTCCCAAAACACCGGACGGAAGAAAATTTAAAACGTTTTACACAAAATAAAAGTTTCTAAAAATTCATTGAAATCTTTCAACTGGAAAGAGTTTGTATATAACCGTGCAAAATATACAAATGACACACACAAATAATACTGCATTGGATAGTATTCTAAACAAAGCACAAGCAGTAGTGCTTTTCAATAAAATAATTGAAACATCAACTTTTTGTCGTGCAGTACACAACGAAACGATTTCCTGGATAATAAAAAATAATTATCACAAATGGAGTTGACATCAGTATCGTTTTTGAAAAGAGTTGTCACGTCAATGTACACATATCCATACACACAGTGGTTTTCTTCGTGTTAAAGTCATTTGACACAAGCGGTAAAATATTAAAAATGAATTAGCACCCTTACAAAATTAGAGAATAATAAAAGAGTACGAAATCCGTATCACAATTCGCACAATTCCTCAATGCACACTGAACAGAATTGCAACAAAGGAAATACTTTAAGCAGGATGGAGGATGGTCGTTAACCTCTTCTCGGTCCATTAAGCACAACATAAAACTATGAGACTGGTAGTTCTTTTTTATGTTGACAACCTGCATGGAGGGATGTAAAACCACGATAGTATGGTTCAGTGGTATTATACACGTTTGCGAGACTGTGGTAGATAGTATACACACCTAACGATCTTGTCAAGAGAATATTAAAAATTGTTGCCCTAAAGTCAAATCAATCATATGGTTATCTTGACAAAAGTCATGAATTTGTTGCATTATTTGTTACATATTAATCAACGAAATGTTAACAGTGAAATACCAATAAAACCTGTAAAGATGTGGTCTGAAAAAAGTTTCATCAGTAAAAGATACGTCAAGAGAGTTATTTGTAGGACCCATCATAAGAATAGCATAAAATTAGTACATGTGAATTATTTACACAAGTGTAAGATTCATTTGCTATACGTCATCGTTTTCAGGATATATTTTGTTATTGACTACGCTAAACATGAATATTTACGAACAAACGACAAAAAAGGGACAGTTTTTTAAAATTTCATTTCGTGCTTTGCTGAACTGAAAATTTTCCTTGAATTACAGTAGGAAGAAATCATAGAAAAAATAAAAATACTAGTTCTTTGACGTCCAAATCCTTATAATGTTCAAATTTTCCCTTATATTATGTCTCTAATGAAAAAATACACACATTTTAAAACGGAATAGTTTAGTATTTTACGATACGTCATTGATTTTTCAAGAGGCATAAAATTATAGGACTATTCATATTATTAGCGTATTATCGCATTGCAGGACTTAGTCATCTGCTCTCTCACTCACCATCGCTTTCTTAAGAACGATGGTCTCCGTGATTCAGATAGAAATTCCGTGATGTTTTCACTTTTGAATTATAGTATTCATTCCCCAATATCTCTCAGTTCAACATTACTCGTGAACTATTTTTTTAATAAATATTGTGAAAATATAAATGAAGTTACTTTGAGAAGAGATATAGCAGTATCCTCAAGGAAAATAACAAAAATATTATTTTTCGGTAGAAGTCAATTGTGTCCTTATGAGGAAAAGAAGTCAATTATGTCTTTACCTTAATAACAAACCAAGAAAGATAAATACGGGTTTAGTATTGAGCTATCATTAAGTTAGTATGCATATTAACTGTTTCACGGATTTAGTAAACACATGCAACTTACAATTAAACAGTAGGAACTGGGAAGTGAAGTCACTTACCTGAAAAAAGAAATAGTTAAGTTAATATAAACAAGTCTCTTAACAAAAATTTAAAAAATACAACAAATAAAATATATTACTAAAATGAATGATTAACGCACGCATGCCACATGCTATGTCATTTTAGATGCTTGCCACAAAAACTTAAATAAACCATAAGTTATGAAAACTTGATAGAAATAATATATTAAATCTTCCAAAGAAAGAAGACAACATAATTTCAAAGTCTAATTAATAATTGTCGCAAAGCCCCTTAAGGGGCTTTGAGTGGGAAGGATAGACCTTAGATATAAGCGGAAGAGTTGACCGGGATTTTACTACTGGCGTTGGGTTTGTAGTAAAACATCGTATTACACTGGATAAATATAATGTTTACTGAACTTGAAATATGATCTTTTGAATAAAAACCTTATTTTTAGAGATATTTAAATGGTTACATTAAAATATTTAATAGGAGGATTAAACAGTTTAGTGATTCAGTGAACTATCACTAAGAAAATATAATAGAGAAGAGTTTATACCTGACTCTTATGTTTTTCAAGAAATCAGACATCAGAGATTTAGATTTTAATGATGCTGACGTACTGCGTTTCATATTGAATAATTAATAAGCATAGTTTTCTCAAACACATAGTCGCCTCAGCGGCGACATCGAAGAAGTAAAAGTTAAAACGGAAATAATGTACGGAAATTACATAATAAAAAGGAGAGCAAAAATGTCACTCCGTGACATAATCATTATGTTAGTATAAAAATTTCCTGTTGGAATCTATTTTCGCAAATTAAATCAAATTTTAAATGAAATTGCCTCGACATTTAAGGGTGTTTAATTGAAGGTGTTACTTCCAAATTAAATGGGAAAAATTAGCGAGGATTTAAAATGATTTTTCGAATTTTAAACATTAGATACTTTTCTGTAACACGAGTAATTAAAAGGAATGGGCCAATATGAAGCACGCCCTCTCCTTATTTACATTTTTACAAAATCGAATGCCATGAAACCATTACCTTCCACCAGAATTAGTACGAGGGATGTCCTCTGATGTGTTCTAAGTTAGATTCTCCGAGTGAAAAGGTAGCAAGGAGAAACTGGAGGGAATTTTTGGGGCGCTTGGTTTGACTGAAGGCGTGATGGTGTTTAGGAGAAGGGTTCCTGTAGACGACAGCCTTTCGGAGCAACACAAAGAGGCAGATAAAGTGCGGAGACTCCGCCCTCTACAAAGATCAAGGGACCTAGAACACAGCTGTGAAGTGAGATCTGAGTGTGACGCTACACACCTTAAACCTAATAAACAAGGTAGGAAGGGAAGTCTTCTGAAAATGATGTAATAAATGGAATAGAAATCATTCAGTTTTCACGTAGAAAAGACTCAGAATTTTTATCAGATGTTCACGAAACGATGATTCAATTACGATGCATACTCTCGTCAAAGTTTCACACAACCGGTTACGTGAAACTGCTCATTTGATCAAACCGTAGATCCAATTTCACACTTCGGAACAGAAGTCAATAGAATAGAAGTGATTTAGCTGTTCGCGATATATTAAGACTGCTGTTACGTATTTCTTCCGGATTTCAAAATTCATCAGACCGACGTAGTATCAATCGTACAGTTTTGCACCATAATATTTATAAGATTCAAAGTATCAGATAATAGAAGTGTTTATTATATACATTTAAAATGAACTGGCTCAAACTCATGTTCACATTGTCTTTTATGTGATTGATCTATTTTAAAATAATTTCAGAATATGTCATTTGAAGCACAGTGATTTTTTGTTACAATATGTCAACTAACATTAACATTATGAATTTTAAAGGATAACACACACTAAGTTTATTTCATGAGGATAACTATTAAAGTAAATACATCAAAGTGCTTAGCATGTACAAGAAATAGTCTAATGATGTATTCTAGCATTTAATTGTTCCGCCAATGCAGTGAAACAATTTGATTATATTCAAAATCCAACCCATTCTGAGAACTCGTTACATAATCAATAACAAAGTGTATTTTGTAAAAAATGGAAATCACTGTCTCAATTTAGTGCTCTTTGAAGTTATTTTCCTGTGAGACATAACTGAATTATGAACCTTCCGATATATTTAATACAGTATAAAATTTAATATTACTGACACCTTGAATCATTAGAACGAAAATCCCTTTCAAATTATATTTGTGAATACTAGGGAGAAACTGAAATAAACATTTTCCAAATTCCACGAGTTCTTCATTAAACATTACTAAAATATTTATTATATTATTGAATTCTTTTTCGAGATATGTACTTATAACACTACCTTTTTCCAGTAAACAATGGTTTGTACTTCCTTTCTGTAGAAATATAAATTATATCTATTGTTAGAGTATATGTATCTGTTATCATTTTGCAACATTCATGAGTGTAGTGAAATTCTATTCATTTCTGAACTCAATGTATTTAGTTTCCTCCTTTTCTTCATCATACGCTTTTCATATTGGTCTTGAAATATGAATTTAATTAAAGAGAAAGTATCTTTCTCAGTGTTTGCACACACGTAAGGAAAAAAATCATAGACAAATTAACAAGTATACTTCAGTTTTCCAACGTATTTTTATTGATTTTCTAGACAGACAACATGAGATTCAAATGTTTTTAAAGTATACAGACACAACTTTTATGATCTCATTATTTCTCTAGTGAGAACTGGAAAAATGATTTTACGAGAACTTCGAAGCATGCACACCCATGTTTAGGAATATTTATGCGTTTTAAGGAATGTAATAACTATAATAATAATATGCTCATTTATTAATAAACTTAAACAGCGTCGGTATAGCATTTGAATTTCTCTCTGACCGTTCCAAAAAAACTCACGAAGTTTGTAAATATAATAGAATATGAATAGATAAATAGAAAAAGAAAAACTTACAGCGTAGATCATACCTTGTCCAATTTAATGCTAGTAAAATATTTATTCGTAAATTATAATTATTTTCCAAGTCTTAGAATGTAGTATGAATATGAAACTATCTTTCAAATATCGCCGCATACAGGGACGAAGTCTAGAAAGAAAACAAAACGTACCATCCGAAGTTTTTCTACTGCATTGAACAGATATGCAATCCGCTTAGCACAAGTGTATTTACTCCTTTTGGTAGTCTATCGTGTGTTTTCTTTCCTCCTCTCCTGTCCTCCTCTCTTTCAGACTTTCGGATAACAATTCTTCTTTATTGTAATACTTTAATCAAAATGTACATATAATTTAATTGTTTTTATTGGGCTTTTACGGCTCGCCGACATCGAGGTTATTAGAGCCCTGTACATTTTCTTAGAATTAAATATTGATTTTTCTTTTTATTTATAAACGTCTCAACAAAAGTAACGGCAAATGGTATATTATGACAGATAAGCTGAACAAAAAGAGACATTACTGGACTATTAAACAATTTTCCAGTATATTTTACTATTATTAACTATTTTAAAAAGTAACTCCATACTTTTTATATAAATTACTACTTCAATTAGTGCAAATACTTCATTCATGAGTGAAATATTGTATCAAACAACGTACTCCTCGAGGAAATTTCAAACAAGGCATTTTATTTAAATGATCGAAACGAATAAAGATCATTATGATCAATTATGCCACAAACTAAGAACAAAATTCTTTGAAGTAAACTTTATAATTTTTAGATTCATCTTTAACTAGCCAACTTCTAAGAGTCCATGTTCTTTAGTTTACTATTATTGGTTTGGCATTTTCTTAAAGAATCATCTTTTTTACCCATCGATCCGACAAGAGATTACATCATCTTTTCCATTCCTCCCCTCCCTTCGCTTAGCTATACAACCTACAGCGTAAGAAACCCAAGAAGCATACTCCCCCTCCGCCACAGAACGAAGATTGGGAATGAATGATACGGACACGAAAAGAAGGAACTGCATGAAAAGGGGAAAGTAATTCAAGATGTGGTTTCCCACTGGCACGAAGAAATTGCACTCCAGACTATTCATACAAAACGTGTGGTGTAATCATAAGCGAGAACATATAAAGTTGTAATACAGCACATCAGTGCAAGCTTTATATATTAATTTAACTACTTCCACAAGTAAATGTGTAATACATTTATACCTCGGTAATGCAGATCTCCTTTTACCGGAAATATGGAATAATTGAATCAGAAACATTTCGCTAGCGTCGAACAATATGAAGTATTTACAGTACAGTACATTTACAGAGTACACGCATTGAAAACTAACGGACTTGATTGGTTGCAAGTGCACTACTGTAATTATTCTTCCGTCTTACTCAATGAAATTGTTCGTTCAAGTTACTCATAATGTACGAAAATATGTTGGCGTTGAAGTTATTCGTTACACAACTTTGTTGTAGCGTTTATCTGATGTCCCTTCTTTAAGTTCGTAACCATTTGTAAGAGTGTACTCATCTTAATTGGACGAAGTGAATTATTATGAGTTTATTCATGTTACATGGTTCGAATGGCGAGTGAATGGAGTAACTCTTTATTGAGATATGTGAATATGAGACGTTTTAGTTATATTTACGAATAATTTTTGTTTATTCTATTATTTAAAAAAATTATTTTACTCGATGTTATTTTGTACTTTTAAGATCCCTAGTTTTTATTCATTCCTGGCGGTGCGAAGAGCGATTGTCATTTCTGTTTTTTCTTTTTCGAAATGACTTTGCTGGACTCCGATATTGTTCTCGATAAAATAAATGTTTCTTGTTCCAGTTAGGCGCGTATACTGGAATTTGCGACGAAGATATATTCCAATTTAAATTTGTATGTTTATTACATATATTTTTAAAAGGAGTAAAATTCATTATTTCCTTATTCATTATTTCATTAATCTTGCGAATTCCGCTGAATTAATTTTCAAAGTATAATGCCATTTATGAGAGCTAATTCGACGATTTGTTATGTTCATACTCATTATACAAAAAAGTACTAAAACCAAATGAAGTTTACTTCGAATGAAATTACTCAGTAAAATGTGTATTTTGACCTTTGTATAAACGCATAAAATTAGTGTTCATAAAACCAAAAATACAACTCTTTCGTTACAATTTTAGTAAAACCCACAGAATTATCATGACACGTCAGGGATACGTATATTAGTCGCTAACGAAATTTCGTTTGTGTTTTGATTACAAATAAAGATCGGTCACGCATGCCAATTATTTCACATATTACCTAGAATAATGTTCTAGAACGTGGTTAAAGCATGCGTAATGTGTCTTAGTTTATTGAACTCACAAAATATGATTAAAATTGGGACTGCTCCATGCGGAAACCTACAAATTTATTCAATTAGTAAATTTTACTCTAACCACTATCATTTCTTTAAATTTACATTTCTTTAATTCTAACATCACAGCATTTTGCAATCACACACTATATTTATTTAATGAGATCTCAATAATCAATTAAGGAGACTTCCTTCTTAAATAAATAGTAACATGCCTATATTTTCTCAATGAGCTATTTTTACACGCTAGCTACCCGATCGTACCATAAGATACTTTTTCATTCTACGAGATTCCAATGCACTTTTTTAAAGTTTTGGGTCATCAAGAGACGTTTAATGTTCTTTCATATAATATAAAATCAACAAAGGAACAGAATTTCAAATTATTTATTAACATGTATAACGATCGTGTAATTTTATGTACTAAAACATTAAACACCTAATGATGACCCAAAATTTGAGGTTGAAACGTTATATTGTTTATATAAAATAATAAATGTAATGATACCAACAGAAAAATTTAAATGATTATTGTAATGACTCAAAGATTATGTACAATATTATAACAATTTTAGAATCTGTAATAAAATTAAATTATCGATATAATCGAGAGATTACAATGTTCTGGTTCGACAAAATTAGGTCATATCTCCATTTCAAATACTCCATTGTAGCAGGTTGTTTAAGACAATAAAGTCGGGAGTCCGCATCACGCAACAGCTCTTCATTCAAACATACAAAGAGAGAGTGGCGAGCTTCGCTTCGCGTGCACACGGAAGTGCAGGTGAACGGCCTTCATATAAAACGACGAGAGCGTATGGAGAGGGATACTGTTTTGTACTGGTTGCACGCGTGACCTCCTGAGACGCAGACGTGTGCCCTTCTCACGCCTCGTCACGACGTGTCAGTCACTGGCGTGTCGCCCTACGCAATGCCCTTCCTCCAACTCCCCTTTGACCTAGCCCCAGGTACCTTCGTCTGCCATCGAACGCCTACAGCGGTTTCGTTTTCTCTTGTGTAATCACAACGCGATGGTTCGTGTGATTTCGTCACACTTTTATCACGGTCTCAATCGATAAACCAATACGTTACATAAATCAATGTAATAACATTTCAAGTACTATAGTTTATTCAGTAGGATTCACAAATAAGACGTTTTGGTCCGAGTTTAGGTCATCCAACATATACCTCCCCCCCTCTCTCTCTCTCTCTCTCTCNCATGTTTATGGAATTTACATTTGTCATGAATAATATGCATTTGATTTATCTATTATTAACACCCAAGAATATTCGAAACTCAAGTTGAAATGTTGTGGAAGTGAATCATGATAAACAAGTGTAATTGAAAGATTGTTATATTTATGAATATCAGTGGTGAACTAGCGAAAACAATATATTATATAACATTACGCAGGATCAATTTTACATTCATTTTCGCAGTGCATATATGAACCACAATAAATACTGTTAATAGTACACATCCTGGCGAGAAAGATGTTTAATCACTTCAGATACAAAAATGGGCTTGAATCATTCAAGAATAAACAAGAGTACAGAAAAATTCAACTCAAATTAATGCAATTATTCATCTGATTCTTTTTAAGGTTTCGTTATTCGGAGAGAAGTGTTGGACTTCGGAAGCCACGAATTCGAACACCGTTTTTGGCAAATGTCACTTTCGTTTTCGCTACTGTTCAAGAGTTACATAGGAACTCATAACTCTCATCGCGTTATTGTACTACACTCTTAAGTGGACTGCCAACCTCGATGTCAAGCTATGAAACACGTACGTGTTCGTCCTCCTAATACAATTTACTGAATAATCAATCATATATTTCATTTATTTGGATCTCCCTAGTAGCCCAGTTCCCAAAATAGTAACCACCTGGGTTGTCTGACGTGCAATTACTCAATACAAGATTGAACCAACATTTTAAACATAGTTTGATTGGGCCTTTGAAATATCTCAAACAACACGGTGGTAAAAATTAGATTCTGCTTTGTTGGGCTCAAATCATATCAACTAATCAAAAGTGCAAAAACTAAATTTTATGCATACATAAAACTTATGGTCAAATAAGCATATATTATTAGCACAAACACTTATTCGTGAAAGATATTGTAACAATAGTTTGGATTTCAGTATATGCATATGTCCCCAATTGATATTCCTTTTCGCGTAAGAGAACTAAATAATCAGGACAAATACACTTTATGTGAATTATTTCCGGATCAGACTAATTCGAATAAGCGGGAATCCGAAAGAGTGAAGCTCTAGCTCAGGCAGAAAGAAAGAAGGGCGTGAAAGAGAAATTTGTGACTATTATTCTTACAAATAGACGTTCGAGTACGTAAATAAGTTAGGCTACTACGTCAAGCACAGTGTAAAGATACCTGTAAATAGAATTGGAGCGTCAGTATCGCGATCAGAATTACACAGTTTGCAGTAATTATTAGTATCATTTTGGCGTTTTCTAAAATAGCTGCCGCACACAATTTCACGAAAAACCCCCACGTTTTGATTTTATTCAAGTATTTCAATAAAGAGCATGTGTATTTTTGTATGTTTTGTGCATTGAGAAACAGATTTCGTTCCACTGTTCGGCGTTGCGTAGTTGGTACTCCGTCTTGCGGTCGATAGAGTTGACCAGAGCTGGCGGCTCGACATGAAAATGTTGTCGTAGTAGCAACGGAACACGTGCTACGAGGCGAGCGCATGTCAAGAGCGAACACGACACGAGACGAGATTCACGAATGACGCATCGCAAGGGAACAGAAATGCGTGTTCTGCAAGCGATTCTCAAACACAATATTATGACGATCTTATACATTATTTTGTTACAATATGTCACACATGACGAAGACTTAAATCTACAGCCGAAACGATGAGGTCACAATAAATATTGTGTATCGTCCAAGTAATGTATAATATAGTTTACTACTCTGGGTTATATAACGGACATAAATAGTAGAATTATTATATATTTCTCTATTGTTTATGCACAATTACAAATTTATTGTAATAATCGTGAATAATTCAATAGTTTGTAAATAATTATAATAGTACATTGATTTTGTTAATGTAATATATTGTGAATTTTTTCTTGTTCTGGTTTCTACAGATAGCAACATTTTAAAAATCAAATAACTACATCCTATACTCACCCATACAGACCAATTGCATATTTTGTAAGTCTTAAAAACAAGAATATTAAAATTATTAACCATTTTACTTACGAGGCAGACAAATATCTATGATAAGGAAATATTACATTTTTGGAATCAAAATCTGAATTTAATTATTATTAGGATTATTGTGTTTGAGTTTGTAAATAACCCAAGAAATTCTACGTTGAATATGTTTGTGAATAAAATTTAAGGGGTAAGATTGGTTAGTAACACATTCGTCATAATATTCAAATTATTTTGTTGAAATTTTTATCAGGAAGAAGGATGGCCTTGTCAACCACATCACTTACAATAGCTCTCTTTTGTGTTAATGGATGGTTAGAATTAAAATTCAAGACTCTATAAGAGGAAGTTGGAACAAATTATATTACGGTGTAGTTATATCTGAAAAGTTTTATTAAAATCACAGTGTACTGTTATATATTGAAAAATTTACTTAAAATCCATCTCTTCTTCAAAAGTACACTTTAGTTTAGGGTGGTATGAATTGAAAACTTTAATAACGTTATCAATCTTGTTAAAAGGAACAATACAAAAAATATCAAGCGTATATCTAACGTAGATAGGGAAGTCAAAATCCAAAGCGGCAATACAAGAATTTTCCAGATCTCTAATAACTATTTCAGCCAAAATAGGGGAAAGGGGCTACCCTTTGGTGACCCTTCTGATTGATGGTATATGTTTTATTAAAAGTAAAAAACATAGAACCAAGGATAAGATCAATTCTTCTTTGGGTCTCACTTGATAGTCGTATGAATAGGTTATTTTATCTTTCTCGATAATGGTACCAATGGCAACCGAAACGTAGTGAATTTTAGACGTTTTTAAAGTGTTTGTATTGTTTTTACGTATTTCATTCTGAGATGATGTATTTACACTAAGTGTACTATAACATATTGTCTGCTTGAAAAAGGTCGTTATTTATTTATTCAGATACTGTTATGTCTTTTATATCGCTGATGATGGTGAAACAAACTAACCGAAACGTTGACATAGTTAATAAATCTTTTAATTTATGAGCCTGCTCTCAATATCATTACAATATATGCTAGTGTGGTCAAGAATCCTGAAGATATTACCACATATAGTTATGCGCGCTACCACGAGAATCTTAGTTCAAAGTTCACTGTGGATATTTAAAATATTTTTAATCCTCTCTGTCGATACTGCGATGATCTGCCAGCCATCGGAACTAAATTTAATATTTTTTTTAACAATTAACATAAAATATGTTGTATTTTGTTTTAAAAATACTTTATTGGAATAGGAGCAAACAATTATCATAAATATACACATTTACAATAGATATTACAATACAATTGCAGCACAACTCTCCAATATTCAATGAAACAGGACAAATTGATTAATTAATTAATATAATTAAAGGTAATCGAAGGGGGTTGAAGTACGGCCTCTGGGACGAGTGTTAGGACAAATTTCAAGAAAACCTACTTGGTAAAGTTCCGATTTTTTGGAACATACTTTAGAAGAAGAATAAATCTCAGAATTTTCAAATTTCCATTTAAAAAATTATCACAAAATAATGATAAAAAATTGAAATATACATTATTGTTAAATCGCTCTAATTACGTTTCTTTTAATCCTTCTAATTTCTTCTTTTTGATCTAGCCACGTAAAATAATAATATTTAAACTTTGCATTTCTATCCCGACGTTATCATTAAAGCCACACTCCCTCCACCCTAAATGTGATCTCCGTCTCTCTTAACGGCTCTTCTGAAGGCAGGCGTTCAACTGTCTCAACATGCATCAAAGCGCACTACGAATGTTAGTGTCAGTTTTCAAAGGTCAGGTACTGTATTTAAAGAACAAAAAACGATGTTAATCATATAATATTTTAAACATTATTTTGCATATGAATGCGAAACTCGGCTAAGAGATAGTAGGACAAAATATACTTACTAGTCGCTTTAATTTGGTCTTCTTCCACATCTAACAATGAAGGTTTGAGATACAACCTGATTACGAAAAGATGTAACTTCAAAACATGTAGCTTACATACATCTACGTATATTGAAGTATTATTAGGGAAAAAATTATCATTCCATTTTTATTTTAAGATATTTTTCATCACTCGTTCTCTTTACATGAGAAGGTAAGAAATGTTATCCGTACTACTTTGTTGTCTTTTCACTAGATTAGAATAATCAGTCTTGATATACATGTAAAATAAATTATTATTTTTACGACTACGAATGAAAAGAATTACCCACGTATCCTTCAGTTCCGTGCGAGTGTATGGGGTAAAATATCTGAATGAGGATAAACAAAGCTCGTTTATAACTTATAACTGTTTCGTTTATAACTTATAACTGTTTTACTGTTAATTATTTGATATTGTAAAAGTATTCTAACCGCACAAAAAAGTTATTTCGTTATCTCTTCTTATCATTACGAATTGGTACCAGGAGACTATATTATCGATTTTGACTTTCCAATTATACACAATGAATAGTTAGAGTTGTGATTGGCCGAAAAACAATTCGAAATCTCTTCGGATCTTTATGCCTGCAGGAGAGTCTATTTACAAATTTTGGCGATGATGTCCAATGTCACATGGATGTGTGTACGTGTAAATAATTTTGTCCCCCCAATAACTCACAAACAAATTGATGCATCAAAACCATACTTGAGAATTGACTTTTAATGCTTGGGGAAAAGAAGTATATTTTTGCACAACTCATTCCTTATTCATTTACACTCGTTTTCACATTATAATTTCTTGAAATACACAATTTTGAGAAACATGAATATAAACATTTTTATTGTGCAAATAATTCTGCGTGCGGATTGCTAATCATCATTTCCGTATGTGGCTTCATTTTTGAGATACAGCGAAAAAATTCTACATAAAATTATTACTTTCCAATTATACAGAATTTATAGGGAAAGTATTGTAATTAGTCGAAAAAAAATTCGAGTTCCCTTCTGAAAATTACGAATTGCCTCCGGGAGAGTCTATTTTCATTTTTTTACGTTACTTTAGTGTATAATTACAACATGCTAATGACAAATGGTAAATATAATTTCTTTTGGATAATAGACATTGACTCAATTTAACGAATGTGCATCACGAACAAGCTTGATTTGTTTTGCAATGGATTCATAATTCGAACACATAAAAAGTGTAACCAACCATAATCTTACACAGTGAAATACTTCGGTTAACAAATAAATTGAATGTAATTAAAATAGAATTTTCAATAATGTGTAGTGGTTACGTTATAACATCGCGTGGGATACTACTCTCATTTCCGTAATACAAGCAAATACTGTCTTCATTGTTGCAAATTCAAACTAAATGAATATTTATTTATCTGATACCGAAAATCGTAATATATCGTGAATAGAATGGTACATAATTTATTAATGTAACTTCGCATACATGCGTTGTTCTATAAATATTTGCGATATAACATTCTCCACCAAACAGCCAACATCCTCATTAGTAACTTTGTATGTTATATTTGACTACGCATTACATAGAGTAGTCACTATGATTAAAAATACAATACGATAACATAAATTAAATAAAATATGTAAAGTAACATCTATAGTTGGAAGCGGGAAAGGCTAATGGCGATTGATACTTCAAACAATATTACATGATTCTCTTAACACATATTTGATGTTCCGTATTTAACTAAATACGATGACATTTTTGTTCGCCGCATTAACAGTAGTATTAACATCTTTTAATTAAGAGAATGATGTTGGAATACTGTAATCAGATATTGTGTTATAGTACGAATGGTCAAAGCAAAAAAGAAACTGGGCAATTTTGAATCACATAAAATTAAACACAGACGAAACAGCGCATGTCGCGCTAAGAGAAACATATCAACAGTACTGCATTATGCAGATAAATTGTCTGTCCCTACCTTTCCAAATTACTAGCACAAGCGTTTCTCCACATAATTTATTCAACACAATTTCCAAAGGTGGCAAGCTGTGAATGTGGGTGCGATAGTTTGTTCCATGCCACCGCATATGCAACACAGCGCTTCGTCGTTTGGAGAAGGGAAGCTTTCAGGTAACCCTACCGGGAGGAAGAGAGCACTTACGCGCGCACACAATGATACGGGCACAGTGACTTGTAGCATAACTCAGCAAGGCTCAGCGCAATGCAGAGTTAGGAAAACGGATTGTGAACACCTGACGTGATGTATAGAAGTAGGTACAGTTCACATAAATCCAGTGTTCTGCTTCAACACGTCGAAGTGGAAATGGAAGTGTAATGGGGACTTGAGCTAGGAATTGAAAGAAGTAATTGAAATGAACAAATTTCGTTACGACGATATAATGTCATGATGAGGTTGAGATATAAGTAATAGCAATCATACATTTGAAAAATCTTTTCTACTGACAAAAGAAAACAGCATTGTGAACGACCTTCGTCTAAACATGAAGAAAAGACTATACATAACTCTTCACTTAACCGCATACGTCAAAAACCGGAGAAGCCTCTAAAACGCCCAGTAAAAATAGAAATGAATTCGATGTACCTTGATGACAGAGCTATTAATAGGATATTGTTGACACTGGTAAGAATTGATATAACATTAGAGCATTCTTAGGAGGAAACTCAAATTCAACAAAATTGCGCTACCTTGAGCTAAAATAGAGGCAGGAAGATAAAGTATTTGTAAGCTTGTTGTTTATAGATATGTAGAGTGTTAGACGTAGACTTCAATAGTAGAATGAAGATCTACGAGAAAAGTTTCGAACGAAAGTATCGTTTAGTGGCATTTCATCTCAAAAGTGATTTTCCTCTTTTGCAACTCACACATTGTATTTACGTAGTGGTTACATCACTTTTCATATCGCCATTTTTTCTCCGTAACTCGATCTCAACTTCGTCAATAGGTCCCGAATGCAAACTGTAGGAGGCAGAGCGTGAGTGCAAAACGGTCCAGCTGACGTTCCGTTCCCGAGAAGCGGTGAAGTGCGTAGGGGGAGAGGGGAGGGCAAAGCGAGCTCACGTTGCTGATGGGACAGCGGAAAGCAACACTTTCATGCAGTAATCCAATTAGGCTCCCCAGAGAGTGGAGCGCGCGTTCCACCTTCGCTTTGGCCACTTCTCACACCTTGGTTGTGGCGCCATTCTCACGCTATGCGACGGGCAACTGTCCTGCAGTGGACCTTTATCTGTCTTTCAACGAGTTGCGTGTAGCAAATTCCAACATTTAGCGTTCATTTCATTCAACAATAGAGAGACTACATCTAAAATAGGATGTGATTTTGGTTTTGATCTGTAACAAAATACTTGTCAATCAATTGAGAATTTAATGTCACAGTCAAAACGTTTTAATACAACAAGAAGAAAAAATATCATCCTGAAAGCGCCATTAAGAAGCACAATTTTGAAACGTGTCAGTACTATTATGAAGTTTTCCCCTTATTATGATACAATTAATGAACTTTAAAGGTTTTTCTATTTTACATGACACATTTTGAATTCGAGGCAATAATTCAAATCATTGTTTCATGTTACAAAGACGTTAAGTTCTAACAACATTAAAAGAACACTTTTTAAGGAGAACGTGTGATGATAATTAAAGTTTCAAATCAATCTGACATTGATGTGAATTGTGTTGTAGTACCAATCTGTGATTTGGTACTACAACATACTTTCATCATGTTTATTCTTTGATGTTTGCGGTAACTGCTGAAATATATTTTCCATGACGTGACTTCCCCATTATATTGTTCAGATGATTTAGTCATAATAATGTAGTACCAAGAGAACATCTGATGATGTCTCAAAATTCTCGACGAAATGTCCTGTATTTTTTAAGTGTACCAATATTATCTACTTTCGAGTACTTTTACTCAAGTTGTTACCAGTTTTTCTCTGTAATATTTTAAAGCAATTCCTTTGACATGAAGTTCAATAACCATCGGTCTAAATATTATTTAAGAAACCTGTCTGTATAAACAAAATCGTTTGTGGTTCTCTATTTGTCAATATTGATGGATGAAACAGACGCTATTCTGGGAGTGTCGGAAGACCCAACTCCGGCACGAGGCAAGAAGGTCAATCATTATAGTCCGAAATGTTTCAATATTCACGGATATTTTACACTTTTGTTACTTATTAAAGTCAGTTTGGAATAGGATTATTTTGATGCGGCATTAGATATGCGAATAAGAAAATGAATTCCACAGTAGAGTAGTTACTCTCATTACATGTATAGATTGATTCATCAAATAACCCCGTATCCTAATTGAACCCATACGTAGTGGTCTTTCTTCCATTAGTCTGTCTTTTCAAACGTACCTTCCATGCTTTGAGCTTATCGTCATCTCCTTTCGTCTCCTTGGAGGCTCTTTTGGTTGCGAACGCTTCGCTGTACGCCTAACGAGACGGCAGTCATGACGTCTGGTTGGATGAATGGCTTCACAATGCTCCTCCAATTGATTGTTCACCCACCAATGCATTCCCCAGTCACTTTGTTCATCACTACAGGCCAACATACAAAAATTCCTTTTTTCCCTTTCATCATTGTTGCCTACGTTTCGAACCTCCGAAGATATTACAAGAGCCGCCTGGTGCTCGCAACTTGCGAACTAACGCCCTCAGCAAATGGGGTTTCTGTACTTCACGAAACTGCAGTAACTGCCTATCCCAGCCAAAACTTCCATTGAACACGAGAACAAAGTTATAACTTCCATTCCATTTCGAGCTATATTGAAATGCTTTATTGACGTATAACTCATCAAATATACTATTTTCCCGAGAATATCATTTTACGTCATCAATACGGCGAATGTAGGACAAAAACGTGAGTATTGCTTTGCGAACATACAAAATTAATCCCCATGAAAGCCATATTGATTTCCTTTTCGTGTTCTTGCTGTAAAATTTTGTAGAGAATAATACTTGGATATTTTTGTTGAACTTCTCCCCTTAAATACAAAATTTTAAAACAATAGCAAAGAATACAAAAAACTCATGAAATAATCTTCTTGTGCATAGGATGATGTAGATTATTTAAAAATACTATTCCAAATTATCCCTGAAATAAGAGTGGTGCTTAGTTGTATCGGAAAAATATTTATATCAAATTATTTTTAAAAGGATTAAAATAAGAAAGCGCACTTGGCAAGACAACGCGATGACGTAATAATAACCAGAGAAAATACAGATCAGATGTAATATATTACATAGCTTACATACCACAAATTATACTAGGGATGATGCGCATTAAGACAAGGGAACAAACATACGTTGTATAAATGTTTAGTATAATCCACTTTGAGTTTTTGCTCTATCGAAAGAAAATATTTTGAAATAAAATGACTATTTTGTAGATACTCCTATCAGCTCATATCCATTTTACCCTGATATACCCAGGATAATGCAATAAGAGACGTAATTATTGATAAGTTAAACGTTTATCTAGAAAAGAAATCAGAAAAGTATAGTACAAAACCAAATCATTGAATTCTTGACAATTACTCGCAGGTTTTTGCAGTCGTCATGAAATAAGAGGTCGTATAGCATGTAGCGCGTCGTAGTATAGAATCCTTGAACTCATTTGCTTTTCTCGTGAGTATTTTGAAAAGGGTACGTGGGTTGTGTGAATGCAAAACGTGAGGGTACAGTAAAAAGAAGATTATTTTTCGTCTCCGCATTCGCAACAAAAGGTTTAATATCCTCATTACCCACGTCTGGCCCTTTCGAAGAAGAAAAACCCTCCAGCGAGAGCTCCTCCGAATGGGAGCGAGGCGACGAATGTCGTCGACGAAGACGTTGGTGGGGTGACGAAGACGAGGTTGTCGTGGCTGTTGAGCGGGAAATAGAGTAGAAGGAGAGAGCACCCGGCAGGAATGGAGGCGAAGACGGCGGCGACAGGAGATTAAAATGTAATAGCAGCAGGCGCCGGAGAGACGCTAAGAAATTTCTAGGTGGCGCCTGAGATGCGCGTCTCCAACGCACAAGCTGTAAGACAGAATGCGTCTGGAAGGCAAAAAAATGAAAAAATGGAAAAACATTATCCAAAGATGTGTATTACAAACTAGTTATGACCAACTATGCATATAGCCCATAAGTTACAGATATGTATACGTAGGGTATTCGTAGTTACCCCACGTATACATATAATCACTTAATTCTTGAACATGAAATTACAACAAAGTTGCGAAATGTAACTTAGACGATTAGGATTACAAATTAGAGTTAAATGGTATTCAAGATAAGAGAAATGGAGTGTGGGTAGTAATTAAGTTGGAACGGCTGCATAGTGCTTCCATTATACGCATGTCACCATGTTAAGAAATATAACGAGAAAAAAGAGTGAATTTAAATTAGTCTGGATATACATTTCCTCATTTCAGAGTGACTTCAAAATTGTTTACAAAATGTAGAGGGTTTAAGAGACCATGGATTCTGGTGTTTAATGAATGTATCCGAATTGTAATTTTACTCAGATTTTAAGTCACCATTATACAGTTTGCTAGTTTATTATGTGACATATCACATATTACACTACTAACTTCAGGGTCTCCAGTGAAAGTATTGAGACAATTAATATAATATTATTTCGTTACTGGGAACAGAACAAGGAAATACGATTGCTTTTGGTGGAGGAAGTAAAAGTTATTGATCTCTTGATTTCTTATATTTAACATGATCCCTGTGACTCACATTTCTCGCCGGATGGAGACTTCAGATTTCGTTCTGCGTCGTTCAGAAATAATCGATCAATTGAAAAGTAACAAAAAATATTCCGTCTAAAAAATAGTTAGCGAATTGCTACGGTGTACAGAATTCCTCAATCCGGGAAGTAAAATTTTTGCTACAATCATTTTTTGCTACGTTACATTCAGAGAAATAAAGAGGACCAAGATATTTGAGCAAATTCCAGACAAAATTTAATCTTGGGAAAAAAGATATCCGGACGACAGGAAATACTTCGTTTATAATCGGGAAACTATCGACCATGTTTACAAGAATTAATCATAAAAAACACATCATGTACTCGATCATATGGCGCAGACACCAGCGCACTGGTACATGACGTAGTCAATTGCTTACAAAAAACCACCAGGAGGTCGGAATGTAATTGTTTACCTTGACGACGTGTATTACACCTAGTGCATTTTGATAGAAAACATTTCAACACAAAATTTGCACTTTTGCTATGTTCTCATTATTTGGATTACTAAAAGAAATAAACAACAAAATTTCAACACTCTGAGGCGCTTAGAATTTATTTTGGACGAGCTCCAAAACATTTGCCTTGCAAATCCAAAGGTTCAAGATGTATTATTTTCCATTTCCGACAAATTTTCCTTGTTCACGATGAGGAAAATTGAATGCATCAAACCCCAATTGTCAGAAATCTTCCTGACAAAAAACGACACATACATAATATTTATGGAGAGATATAACCCTTTTCGATTTTCTTACAGTTAAAGAAAACACATACTATAATTATTCTGATGAGTTTCAACAAGCAGCTCCTTCGTAATCTTTAAAAGTCAGTCGCGAAACACATCTTGCGATGCAAATAAAGCATATAATTTCTCACTAAAAGAAATACCACATTAATGCTAACAGAAGTACCACATAAACAGTGTCAATAACTAGAATAAAGAATACTGAATAACTGTCTCATTTATAACCCAAGGAATTTTAAAAAAATATTGCAGGCAGGCATATAACAAGAGACGTAACAGTCTTCACCTTGTCGGTGATTTGAGGCTGTATTTCCATATTTATCCATGGCGTATTGATGGCTGTTTCCTTATAAATATGCATGCATTATAATCATAATAATACTCATTTTTATCATCTAAAGGTCATAATGGTGATATTGCAGTGCATATATTTATATTCCGAGACTTTCACAAAACGTCTTTTGGAATTACGCATACAGAAATGATTGAAGTGAACCTCGAACGGTCATAGTCCTCGTGATTTAGATTATAATCTATTCTAGGTTATTTTACTGTAACCCGGGCATAGTCACGGGTTGCGGGAGATGATGGGGTGATTACGTGCCACCATCCCCTCTGAATATAAAAAAGCATAATTAATTTTAATTATAATAAAATAATCCCAAATCAAACTTTCTGGGCCGCTCAACAAATTCATGTCAATCTAACGAACAGTTTATAATCAGTAATATTTAATCGAAAATGAAGTAGGTGCCTCCGATATCGTCGCTACTTCAGCATTTTGTCAAATTACCGTCCGCTGCCCACGCCGCTCGAGAAATATCTGACAAACTCAACGAGCTCGAGAAACTTTGTTAGGAGTTAGTGTCACGTTTCCGCGCTCTCATTGCGGAGATGAGAAGATGTATCTACTCCGTTCCCTAATAGGTCATAACCTAACCCCGGCTGAACTCAGTCAGCGTCGCCTTGGGAGCGGGGGTGGGGAGTTCAATGGGTATTATACTCTATACCGTTTTCGCAATTTTACGAATATATATATATATATATATATATATATATATATATATATATATATATATATATATATATATATATATATATATATATANATACAGAAACAGTCCCTTTCATTCCTCAACCCACAGTGACGTCTCAATGAATACTCTTGTGGTTCTCTAACGAAAATCGTGTACGTCCTCGAGAAAGATAAAAATCTAAATCGACTCGTCTAGACCATTTCAAATAATTTGTTCAAGTTTGCTTAAACTCTATCAAATTATCTTGATTGTAATGTCCGATAAACGTTCAAACATTCTAATATTTAAGCGAACAAACATCTTTATATACTAAATGAAGATGAGAAAGATAAATTAAGCCGAGGAATAGGATTAAATTTGTAAATAATCCAAGACGTGGCTTTATTTGCAACTTATCAAATGTTCAAATTCCACTTCGCTACGCATACTTCGCAATTTATCAAATGTCTATTATGAATCTTCTTCTATATAAATCCTATTCCTATTTAATGCACATCTGAACACATTTATGAGCTCCTCTCTAATGATGAAACTAATAAAAATAACACTCACAACTGTCATGGAAACACAATTAACGCAAAACGTAGAGACTTTCTGGTGATAGTTCCATTAACAACAATCCATCATTTCATTTATGTGAAAAAAAACCTCAGATGATTGAAACTAAATTACGCGTTCCAAATTCGTTTTTATTACATTTCGTTGTCCAATTATCTCGGCGTTCACACAAAGTTCAATACACGTGAAATTGATCCTGTGACTTCCTTACGCAGCAAAAATAATTGGATATTAATTGTTCGACATAAATTAATGAATTAGTTCAAATATGGAACGAACATCGAGGAGTAAATGAAAATATTTTTAGTAATGAAACACTTCACAGTTACGGCAAACAATGCTGGACAACGTTTCTGTAAACTTAAAAGTCTGTTATCGCAACCAAAAGGAATTGGAAGAAATTTATAAATAAAGAGATGTTAGATCTTCTTATTTCCGTTTACATATAGTCACAAGATAAAATAAGTGAAGTTATGTTTGTTTGATCTCATTGTCTTTCTAAACAAATTTACGTTCTTCCACAACACATCGAACATTTAAAAAATTATCTCCAGTTACAAAAACAGAAATTGCGAGATTAGTTTTAAAAAATTTTACTATGTACAAAAGTTTTCCGCTATTAAGAATACGTCAATTATTAATAAAAAATTTAAAGTGTTGTTGTACAACCAAAAGCAATAAAAAAAGTTTTTATTTGAAAACTAGCAACCCTACGTTCGGATGTTTTTTGTTACGTTGCACTTTAACTTTTCTTTATACTTTAGAACAGACGAAAATGGAAATTCAAAGATGTTTGTTACACGTGAAGCACGTCAGTCGAATGCTTGCCTGGTCCTCCCGAGGTGGCAGCGACGACAACGGCTGCTTGTAGAACTAAAACTCCTATAAAGTCTAAACAATTTGTCCAAATTTTAGGATTTAAAGGCAGTTTTCATCTTATTAGATGGAAAATTAGATGGACATCTTATGTTGAGACTCAAGTCGAATATATCTTTGATGATTGATAAATCCGTCAGTATACAACCAAAGACGTGCAGACCTAACAAGGTGATTGGACAAGATGTGGAATAAAGATGAGGATAGAAGGAAAAAACGGGTACGTTGACATTTTTTCTCTCAAAACCTTACAAGTTTTTGCAGGTACCTACTTATCTGAAAATTCTAATGCAGTAATACAATTATGTACTACCAAGCTGAACTCATTGGCTAAATTTACGTTTCCAAGATTTTTTTGCGATATAATTTTTCGCTGTGGATAAAAAACTGTGCGACGCACGGTAATGCGGTTCAGCAATCTATACACAGAATTTAATGTACAATAAACGATTCCATGATATTTTTTAATATTTAATTTTAATAAACCCGAAATGGAGGACGGTGTGTAAATAAAGTTTTGTTTTCATGAATTAATTTGTTCGTGAGTTAAAGAAAAAAAACTTAATACACACATAATACATTGGACATCATGGAAAAAAATTTGGAAATTGACAAAAAAATATTCTCAAGGCAATTTTCAAGAACCTGTAAATATCTCGATTTTTTTCGACCGGTTGCAATGCTGTACATGTAAATGCTGTATTATTGGAAGTAAAAATAATAATATTTGTCCTCAAATACAGTTTTAATATTTGTTTCCAGATAGAAGCGCTTCGTCTAACGTAGTATAGAGAATAATCGCATAGAAGCAATGAAAAGCAGTAGCAAATGATGGAACGCAACGTGCAACAAACGAGACATCCGATCCCCGTGACTTGTTCTCCGTGATCTCATCCATCATTCCATACTACGGGACCTCAACGGAGCTCAGCTCTCAACAGTTGGAGAAGCGCGCTCTGGGATTTGAGTTACGAGTGGCGTGACGCATGAGCAAGAAGGAGAATCTACGTGAGCATAAGGACAGTGGAAAAGAACATGGTGGCCGTCCATAACACAATTGCGTGAAGCAACTATCGCCATTTTTGACACTCCTTTCCCTCCATAACCCACTTGATAGTCCCTTCAATACGTAACCCCCCCCCCCATAAAGAAACTGTTTTGTTCCCTTTCGAAATATTGGGAAGAATTTAGATAGACTACTTTTATTATTCATTCCTCTGTGCTCTCATCGAGCCGTTGAATGCATGAATGACAGAGACAAACTTCAAGGTTAAAAAGCGCCTTATAAAACACGCCTGTAAAAATTTAACCAAGTAAAAGAGAAAGAACAGTGCTAACGTAACGCAGTGTAACGATATAACAACTACCCCTCTCGCCTTCAAAGTGCATAATGTCGGAATAGACGGTCGCAGAATGAAAAGTTGTGGAACAGCAAATAAGTAAAAAATTCTACAATACAATACAACAATTTCTATTTCTATCCGTTACAAGAAAGATGCAACCAATGAAAAAACGTGAAGAAATAATACTACTAGAAAGGAAAATAAAGGTACGATCGACGTTTATGTTGCAAACTGGAGAATAGACTATTGTTTTAATAAAAAAGACGAATTATTGATAAGAAACAATGGAAAGAAAAAATAATAACGTGCAAACTATTTTTAACACTATATAAAGCATAGTCACATACGTAGTAAACATGCTTGCTGAGTCTCCGGAAATTTGCTCACGTGAATTTAATAATGTCTGAAACATTACTCTTTCTCACATTCTCTTTTTTTTGGGGGGGTGGGGGGACTTTACGGCTCGTCGACATCTAGGTCAGTCGAGCCCTAAAATTCCGTACAGGTAGGGAAAATGCAGTTACGCACTAAGAAGAGCCAACATGGCTCTCGCCGCGTGTGGGACTCACCGAATGACCCAACCATACCCACTAAAAACCCTCCTAAATTACAACACATCAAAACATACTTCAAAAAATTGAGGACAAAAAATGAGGGTAAACAAAAGAAAGAGGGGACAAAAGAATGAGGAGGGGGGCAAAAAATGAGAAAAATGAAAGATACCCTAGCCCTAATAGCGGCGGGATCGAAAAGAACAAGAGGTGGCCAAGGCAGGTCAGGAAAGAGAAAGGAAGGAGCATTGCACTAGTAAGTGGAAGTAATGCCTGACTCAGCTCGGGGCCCCGTGTTTGCCAAACATCTACTTACTAGATGTAAGTCCCCTGGGGGGTTCTCATTTGTAAACAGTAAGATTGTTATTCATTAAAATTGGTGGATTGATAGTTCTGATGTGTATCCTCTGTCCGTTATTTTCACTGATGTAATTGAGAAAGAGTTTTTAGAAAGCACCAATTTCCCATTTTACTCTCTTAGGGGTAAATTTTCATAAAATCAGGACATTCTCGATAATTTTCGTGACAAGCACTTCCCAATCCCCACCTCTAGTGCTATCGTACGCCTCATGTGGTCTGAAGAGTATATACTGCCATTGGAATTGCGATTATTCATCTCAGAATACACGGAAACCATGGACTCGATCCTAATATCGGTCTTTTTACGTTATTTTCACGTCTCACCCTTCCCACCACCAGATCTAAGAATACTGTGGCCCTAAGTTATCTCAACTTGAACTTACTGCATTGGTATTTCAAACATCTCATCAACCCTAAAACTATAGTTCCGATGCAATTTTTATTTTTTTATACTTCAAAATTAGTTTTCAATTACTTTTATCCATTTCCACCCCCTCCCCAAGGGATGCTAGTGGTGTCTTTCTTCTATGAGAGCTAAATTTAGAGTTACACGATATTGGGATTTCACTCTCAACTCAGCTACACCGAAAATTATGGACTCGTCTCTGATTTCTGTCATGTTCGATAAATTTTTCATGGCATCCCCTTCACTACGGGTGCTGGGTATCGTACGGGCTGATAGAGGGCTTCCGCTTCTTCGGGAATGCCATTAGTATTGGCAGCTACCCGAAAATTATTACTTTTACATTAAAGTCAAGCTTTTTCGTTTATTTTTACGTTTCATCCTTCTCTCGTCAACTCGCCCCCCCCCCGCAAAAAAAAGAAGTATATTTTCTCACAGGGAGTGATCATGGACGTAACCGGCATTGAGCGTGTGACTCTTCTTCTACATCCTAAAAAACGATGTATTCAACCGCAAGATTTGTCGTTTCTTATTATTTTTATCCGTCCCCCGTTCCCACCGCAACACCAGGGATGCTAGGGGGATAATATCTCCAATGTGGACTGATTGTTAACTTACAAGGGATCGGGGGTGTCCTTAACCCTCTCAACAGCACAAAAAACTGTGAATTCGAATCTAATATCTGATTTTTCCGTCATTTTTACCCTCTTCCCACCATTTCCCATGAGGAGTGACAGGTATATCTTATCCACACAGCTCTTACTGTGATATAGTCATCTGTGAATCAAGTTTGGTTGAAATCGATCGAGGCACTCCAAAGTTAGTGGGATACATATATATATATATAAAACTTTCCATCCCTACTTTACTCTCTTAACGGTTTTTAACGGATGTCTACATCCTAATAGGATCCCACCAGCCAAATGTCAAGTTTGTAGCCCTTGCAGATCTCGAGAGTTGATGAATAGTCAGTCAGTGACATTTCACTTTTATTATGTAGACATAGATTTAATAAAGAAAATAGATCTGAAAAATATCTATTTAATAGGATAATACTAATAAATTCAATTCTAATTTTGGTTTCAAAATATACATATAATAGCTTCTGAATTCTCCGTTTAGGTATGTTGATTCCTAAAAGATATCAATGAGACAGAGGAACGCCCAAGTAGTCACCCCTTCCATGTTCCAAGTCCCATAAAAGAGAGAAGGGGGATAACGTGAATAAAATGATACAAAATAATGTGAGGAGAGCAAATAGTACGAATGGTCGAATGAAATGAACTGAAACGACGAAAAGAACAAAGAATGAAAACAACAATTTAATACTGAAAGAGAAGAGACCACTGTTGAGGTATACGACATATCACCTCCCATCAATAATGCAATCCTCCCGGGGAGTCACTGGACTCTACCCTCAAACGGATGACAAAGAACACATTGTTTTCCACGCTCTCTTCAGAGAGGTCAACACAACGCTCGGGCAGGAAGATAAACGATGCAGATAAATCCGTGAACGTGTAACGCATGAAATTTTCAGAGTTCCATTAGAGGCGCTGGGACGTATTTGAAAAATTAAGAAAAGAGAACTGCTCTTGTAATAAGTTTCTCACCCCGGAGGGGATTGTCTTATTAATACATTTTAATTAATTAAATTTTTTTATTATTAACATTTACCGCAGCTTTTAAAACGTTTTACGCAGATACTTCGCTGATTACTCAGTAACAAAGTGGTCACCACAATAATCTTAAGTGTACGCAGTCATGTAAATGTAAATTTGATACATGCAAATTAAGATATGATTCAGTAATGAAGTAATGCTAGGAGATAGTTAAAAAAGTTTCAGGTGATGCTACTATGTGGTGGTACATTACCATTACCTGATCTTGTTAGTGACGAGGCAAGAGAATTCACTAATACCATCACATATATGTACGGATGGTAAACTGGATACATAATCATGCAAAGGAGTATCGGAATCGATCAGAAATATGGAGCATTGGCAGATAGGTTGGCAAGTGAGGGGTAGAATTGTTTGGAAAGGGTTAGTTTACTTATGAGGAAGGAGTTGCATATGCGACTGATTAAAGCAAACATGGATGAGTTGCTGCTGGAAGAGAGGTCGTAAGCGAAGGAATATTGGAAATTTATTTA
Organism: Laupala kohalensis; assembly: GCA_002313205.1. Taxonomy (NCBI): domain Eukaryota; kingdom Metazoa; phylum Arthropoda; class Insecta; order Orthoptera; family Trigonidiidae; genus Laupala; species Laupala kohalensis. The sequence goes on from NNCF01126512.1 coordinate 1,802,826, forward strand.
ATAACTTTGAAAAAAATCCGTTACATGTACCAAACCGGTTTCGTGTATGTACTGCGACAACTAATTCTCAGTTCGGCGCATCCGATGTTCAATTCCACTCGTCGCGATGAAAAGGTAACATACTAATTGCAAGATGGAATTTGTGGGAAAGTTCTACTGCCAAGTAAGAGTTACAAGCGAATTAGCAATGAGCAACCTCGCGATTATTCCTTGAATATCCTGAATATTTACTTTAATGGAATAATAATGTACTACACTACGTAACAAAATTTGACAAAGGTATTGTTTAGTTGATTTGTTAAGAGTATATCGCTTTATTATGAATATATACGTAGTTTTCTTAAGGGTTGATATTGTTGGTGTGATATTGAATTTTCAATCTTCTTGGAAGCTATTACTATTCCATACTTATATAATGCAACTAGAAACATATAGCACAAATATAACATAGTATGTCAAGAATTGGTTGGATTTAATGTAAAAAATATTGAATAACACTAAATTTTCAAGCAACAATGGTTCCATTTCAAAATGTACATTAGAACGGCTTTTTCTAACCGCTTTGCACATACTAAACCTCATACGTAATCTCCAATCATAGTATACTCCCAACGACCCCAATACCTTCTTTTCATCCAAGAAATGTTTTCATGAAAGTGTTTGTCGTCTTCTTCCCTTATTTGGCCAAAAGATATCAATATCGGAAAATAAATTGTACCCTGACAATATACATCCAAGTACATAGTAACTGTGTCATATGCAATTGATATTAGTATTTGACACAAGATTTACAATGTACTATTCCATTGTAATTCTAACTTCTATTGTTAACCAAAAACTGTTGCAATATCATTCTTAAAGCACCCAAGCATTTTGTCAAGAGTCATTTAACGTCAAAAGTCCATCGATATAGGATCATTAAGCGAATCTCATGTCCTGTGAAAATTCAACCAGTTCTCTTTGCTTCAGTTGACTAACTTGTCTGATGAAACTCAGAGTATCATTGTTGTCTATTTTTTAAAAATGATTTGTACACATCATAGACTTTTGTGCCGACTACAATATTAGTATTTTTCACTTGTTTGGTTGAACGTATCCATAACAAAATAGTGCGTTGGCGTTTTAAAACTTCTGGATGTTGATATTTTTCCTTAATAGACAAAATTCAACTTTACTTTTAAAATGATAATATTTTTCATTTAGCAGTAGCAGATATATTCACAAACGACAGGAATACATTTTGTGAAAAAAAATCATAATATAGTTTATATTGTTCACTTTAGTTACAGAAGGCGATACATTAAATCCTTCCACCTTGAAATAGAAATTTGGAAATCCATATTACAACCACCAACGGGTTATTACCTTAAAAATTACAATTGCACAAAAAAGTGGTAAATTTGAAATTATAAAAAAACTGTGAAATCATCGAAAAATTGTGTTATCTATCGACTCTTCTTATAAAATGTGGACCTTACGGCGCTGAATGTTCGAACAAACCCATCTTTAAGTAATACGGGTTTCTATAGGTAAAACCTCTGAAGGGACCAAGGGAAGGCACTGAAGTACGATAACCAAAATATCGAGATTCAAAAATACTAGTTATGGATGTTCAGTCGAAGAGATGTGCCAAGGAGAAGAAAAAGGAGCTCGAATGAAATAGAAGGAACAGTTCGTTTAAAAATATTCGGCAGCTTCAACCAATGGAAAATTTCTCATGAAATTTCATTAAACTGTTTTTAGTATTTGATATATTAACTTTAAAATGGTATTTTGTCCTTGACACTTGACAAAAGAAGGATGCATATTTATGTCTACTTTTATATTTTACTCTACTTTATGCAGATGACAAGGAAAACAAGTTTTTTAAAAAGGTAAAAAAAATCAGCTAAAATTAGAGCCTCCAAAAACTTTCAAAATATGATGATGGTTCAATTTATTTCCTGATTTTTTCCTTGTTTTCACATAAAAAAGAAATGGTGTTTTTTACTCCATATCGTGCATTAAAAAAGGCATTATTAAAGAGAATATTAATTCCACTCAGAGCAGATATGCTTCGACGCTCCTGGGAGTAAGCTGAACAGATTTATCGAATCACGACCGTGCTCGTCCATCAACTCGACCGACCGTCGTCTTTCACTTCCATCAGCAAGTCATCGACAGCACTAAATCCCTACCGGACGTTCGTTCTGACAGCGTCTACCCGCAGCCGCTCCACCGTCGCTCGGTCGACAAGTGAGGAGCGGGCTCAGTCGTCGTGTAATTGCGAGAACCGACCTTAGGGCAAGAGACTGATGAGGAAGAGCGAAGGGCGAAGGGAAGGCCCAGATGCAGGTGCTCGTCGCTGCCAATCGAGTACTCTCTATTATTCACATGCGCGTGTTGATCGGCGCTTCTCCGATTCTGAGGACAGTGGAAGAGGGAGACGACTGGTTGAAACATAACACACGATTGTTTCATTCAAGTACAAGATGTCGAGTAAGATTGCTAAAAATAATACACAATCCCATATTGGATCGACCGTCACCCATTTGGCATCCTTACTGAAAGTATTTTTATAAACATAACATGAAAAGAAAAACAAAACAAATCGGGGATGGGTTGCCTAATTAGAAGTATATCAGGTAAAAGCTACTCATTTATTCTCTCATTGAAACGTATATCAATATAAATATAATTTTATATCGAACACGGTGATATTAGTCGACACGTTATCACGTTTTAAACTTGAGCGAAAGAACGGTGCGCAACAGAGAAACTAGCGAAACTAATAAGCGTGTAGCGTATTATTCTGTGAGACAGAAGGACAACACTACCGCACTCTATCGCACAGAATAGTACGTTCTATCTTGAGAATGTATGACTGGATATGGAAATTTTAGTACATATTTGCGGCGGATATGGAAGAGGGATGAGGATGAATGTGAGTATGGATTATGAAGTGATTCGACTGTACAGTGAAATGGTCCGTAATATGAGAATAAAAGAAGAGAATTAATAAGCGAGATAAGAGGACGAATAATGTTAGAAAAGAAATACCTCCAAGGTTTGGTCACGGAGACGTAAATATATAGAAAGAGAGTTAAATAAATGGAAAATATAAAGAGTTGAATGTGCAAGAAGTTTGAAGTATAAGGAAAGATATACACAGTAAAATCAATTGGGAAAAAAGAAGAAAAGCACTATATTGTCTGCGATATGGGACGGGTAGACGAAGACTAATTAAAATGAAAAAAAGAAATGTTTACGGGGAAGTCAGAGGAGAAGAAAGAGGTAGATAACAATTAGCAGAAAACGTTGTGAATGCAGAACAATGCTTCTATTTCAGAATGTCGGAGCTTCAACGTTACATGGGGGAATTTTGTTAACAGAGTTCTTGAAAGACAGTGATACTAAAAATGCAATTTCGTATACAGAAAACGGCGTTTTGTGTCGACACAAAGGATACCGGAATATTCTCAATACACGAAGACCAGTTTGGCAGAAGTGACAGGGAAATCACAACGCTACAGTCTAAGCACATCCACGAAAAGGATTGGAAGTTGTTTAATTTATGAAGTTGAAAAGAATATTTACTCCATTTTGTCACATTCTATAAATCTCTTGATAATTACATCCACATTTATAGGAGAAATGTGGAATGTCTGTGAATTAAATAATATAATTTGCTACTTCTGGTTAAGTCTTTACAAAGATACATTCGAAAAAAAATTTGCAGACACCTCATTCCGACATTGTTATAGTCTAAGGATGACCACTACACTGAAAATTCTATTGCCAAATAAGATAATAAACGGAAAAGAAATGCCAAATCAAAGTTTCTATAGTATACAACTTCTAAGCACCTATTTTATTGATTATTCTAGTATTGGTAAGACTATTCACAGATACTGAATTCTTATAAAATGAATTTTGGATTAATAATTCCATATAAAATCGTCGACTATAAAATTTTTATGAGTGTGACGTGTACAACGATTCACGAGCAAGTGGAATTCCAAAAACTCAAAGTGTAAAGTAAAGTTGAAAACGTCAACCTGTGATCAACTGAAGATGGGAGAATGACCACATAGGAAACGTGACATGAAAACACCATTGCAATTCAGTGTTTAAAATCCCCGAGCTCTAATTCCCACGTCAAGATTGGACGATATTTTACGCTCTTGTCGATTTAAGCACGCAGAAGGGCTCCCGAGGGTTTGAAGAGTCTACATAAAACAGTGAAGGTAGGCAGGCGTCGACGATTTACTGCCGCCCGTTCTCACCCTTCGGTCTACGGTCGTTCGCTCCGACCACCTGCAAACTACCTCCGGACCACAACACACGCGTCAACGCAGGACACCATATGTGCCACCGCACCAAGGACAGCAATATTTAAAATTAAATCTTTTTGACAATTCCTTTCCGTTTTTTCGCTTTTCTTGTAGGTGAGATCTCCTACAATCGAATATCAGCCATCTTCAGACCAAAACAATGTCGTATATAGTATATCTCACCTAAAACAAAAATAAAAAAAACAAAAGAATTTTCAAAAATATTGAATATTAATTCGAATTTAGTTTACTCCTTACAAGAAGTAACAAAAATGCAATGTTTATTTATTAACGTTTACAAATTCATTGATTTTCTCTCCGATTTCCATCTTATGAAGCATCACGAGAATTTTTCCTACTCATATTCTTTTACTCTGTCTTTATATAATATTCTGTAGCGTCTACATTCTGTTTAATTGTACTATTACCTCCAAAAAGTTTTATCTTCTGAGTAACTTACCAATTTGTATCTTTCATCCATCGTAGAATTTTGTAAATGGAAAATGTAGCTTGCTACATGGAGCGGTAGGAGGTTGGAGTTGGGTAGTTAGTAGCTGGGTTAACTTGGCCCACGTGATGGGGATAATAGAAGTGATTAGAAATAGTTAAGAGTTATTGACACTAGCAGAAGGTGGATAAAGGAAGGAGGTTTCGCTCTTCAGTAGTCACAGCTATATGAACTGGGACATTCATGTAAATACCTAGAATTTTTTCTGGCCCCACCGGAAATTGAACACGGGATGACTTGGTGCAGAGCAAGAACGCTACCACCTGCGCCATCAGAGGGGTGTATCTTTTATCAAATTTGTGTGGTTCCTGGAATCGATCACAGTCCCCCCAAACCTGTTCATTGCATTCATCGCCTCTTCCGTCTAGACCGGTAGCCCCTTCTCTCATCACCATTCGATACAAATACTTATTGAAATGTAAGAGGTTAGTTAGATATTGAAGTACTGCAGGACTTCCCATTTCCTATTTTTATGACTAAAATAATTTTTCTTGATAAATTTACAATTACTTTGTCCTTTTTACGTATTTTTCACGGGCAATGTTTTCATCCCTTTACTCTTCCATTTCGTATGTTCTTTCTATCACCTCCACATCGACCAGAATACTTCCTTTCCTGTGTATTTCATGTCGTACTCTTTACTGTTAAATATAGGGTATTATTCCATTGAAAATATTTGTATAGTTGCAGTTGGCACACAAGGAATTCAATACAGGCTAGAAAGAAGTGTTCCGAGAAAATCCTTTGTCCAGTGTAATTCACAGACATAAAAAATAATAAAGATTTAAACTATTTCCAAAGTCAACATTGGTTCTCTTTAAACTGTCATGGTGAGGCACACAGCCATGATTTAAAAAAAATCAATCCTCTTGGAGAAAGAGAGAAATATGGCGAAATAAAAATCTGGAGCTATCATACAATACGAGTACTTCTGAAAAACACGAAAATTACTACAGTAAAAAATTATGAAGAAGCTTTCCTTGAGAATAATTCACGTAAAACGAATAATTTAAAAACTAGTCGCCAAACCCCGTCCAAACATTATTGGTGTCAAAAGCATTGTCAAGATAAATTTATAATCGATGCGACAAACGAAAATGTACGTGGGCAATATGTACGCAAGAATTAATGTACATTTTACAAATAAATACGAGTATACTCATTTATACAGAACGAAGTTAAAAATAGGTGTAAATGCTTATGTTCCTGTAAAACGCAAACAGACTTTGATGCGATTCGAACATACATGTATATTTTAAAGATAAAATACATATATTGTAAAAAATCAGTACCAACTGCATATGACCTCGAGTAGGACCATACAGTAATTTACTCTCCGGAAGCACGCAAGGGACCAGCCCATCATCAATGTTTTGATTGTAATTTTTAACATACGCGCAGAGATTAATTAGCTTTTTATTTTAGACCTCTATTCCAAAGAAAGAAAATTTAGTTCTGAAGTTTGGTACTTGATTGCTGGTGAGTTATCGAGTGTAGAAAATTGTATTTGTCTCAAAAGAGAACCAAACAAAAAAAATAATTCGGTGAGTTGTAGAGTATTGAAAATACCGAAATGGAAGCATATTATTGCTAATATGTATGTATAAAAAAAATATTCCAAGTAAGAATGGAGGCCGTTCATGGACGCAATTCATCGCGCTCGGACATTCCGTTTGAAGTGCGTGTGTTCAATAATTAATAACTGGAAATCCGCAATTAGTTACAACGGTGGTAGCAACCACATCATGAGCAAGTACCCTGGCGAGGTGAGGGTGAAGGGAAATGTGGGGAAGTGATCGACGAGCGAGAAGGGAAGTGCGAAAGAGTGGGGGTATCGCGTTCCGGTGGTTCCCATTCTATGCATTCGTTATCCTCTTCGCTTTGGAGTCCGATGAGTTTCAGTAGGTGCGTAAAATGCGGTTAGCACGCTGCACAGCATGCGAATTTGGTTAACCACTCCATAATAATTATATACTCATTGTTTCATATCTAGTGCACCGAATAGAGCTCGCTTTCATTGATATCATATTCATAAAATATATATAATATATCGATAAAATTATGAACTTCTACGACCTTTTATAGACAAGCAATTGTATGTCACTCACAATGTTTCAGACATGCCTTCGCTATGTGATAACACAAATAGTGTGGTATCCTAGTAGCATGACACGTATAGATACCTGTAGTATACGTTACCAAACTACATCCTCATGTTATGGATACTACCAGGAAACATTATTATATTCTGTATTCGAACAAATGTTCAGTACATATTTTAACAAATTTAAAGTATAAATTTTCTTTTATAAATATAATACTTTGCAGCTTCGTAAATAAATTATCTTTGTCAGAGAAGAAAATAAATCAACACATTAATAATCAAATAAGGGTATTTTTCTACATGTTACGCTATTAATAATAAAAGAGTTTATTACTTTATTCTAACAACTTTTACACAAGACGTCTTCTTGTTACCATAGCATTTCATAAATCCCATTCATAATCATTACCATTCCAAAATAATTTGAACATCATATAATCAAGTTAATCAGATACCAAATTAATTGGTTATTTATCATTAACAGAAAATATCTTATTGATACTATTGCATTTCATAAATCCCATTCATTCACTACACCAAAATAATTTGAATCTAACACAGTTAAAGAGATATAGAAAATAATTGATTTTCTATTTTGTTCAACACAAAAGAAGTTTCTTTGAAATCCAAAATGAAAGTTGGTAGAAAAATTTGACGACTAAGCTAGGCAAAGTTTCTTTTCTGATACACACTGATTCTCCTACATATCTTCCATGGTAATACGGGTCGGGCGTGAGCTCGAGTCCATTACGTGCGAATTTCCAGTCATTCAGTCATTCTTAATAGATCCAGAATAGTTCCATCTCACTCACAAATTTAACATGTGTCACAACATCCAGATTATTAATATTAATTCCACCACAATACTTTAATGGGTTTCACAACTTCGTCACACGATGTTCGCATTCTTCTCCTCTTACTTTTCCTAAAGACGCGTACAGTAGCACATAACATCCTTGATCCGTTCATGACACATGGCCACTGACTGTGAGATCATCAGGGCTTCAACTACCATCATCATTTTCCAGAGGTTCGAGTTTTCTGCTGCCTTCTTAAAAACTCTACTTCCAACCTCTGACTAACTCTCACTGTGGTTCTCACTCATTATATCCCTTTGTCGACCGCCGACCTCTATTTATCTCTCTTCGCAAGCTGGTATAGACTCGCTCCTCAGGTCGCTGTCTTCCCTCGGTCGCTGCAACGAAGCTCGTCACCTGTCGCCGCTTCAATCACCAGCTCCGTCTATTTGCTATCACCAGGTTTGCTTCAGTTCACAACTCGGGTCGCGGCGGCGGTAGCAGCTGTGATGGTGGTGGTGGCGGTAGCTATCGCAGCGATGCGATGACGGCGCACGTCACCGTTTCGAAGGGGGCGGAAGCTTCAAAAATTGGGATTGATGTGACCAAATGAATTTCTGATAAATATTTTTCACTTTTTAATTTCACATAGCACATGTCACTTATTTTACTCTTCATGTGTCACGACACTATCCCATCATATGTCATACTTTTTCTTTTATGTAATTTTATCTCAAATTTTCACTGGTATTTTCCCTTTAAGTGGTACATTTTCACAACAGTTTATTATGTCTTAAGGAAAAATTACCTCCTAATTTTTTAAAAACTTTTACCATTTTTACAAATAATTCTTCTCTGAAGAGTTATTTGAGTCATAAAACAAAATATGAACATAACTCAAGTTTCTTTGAAAACACTAGAAAACTAATTACAATTTAACTGGTCTCCTATACACACACAATAATACGCACAACTTGTTTCTCGTATCCAAATTATTTTTAAATCCGAGAAAAATTAATTTTACCTTTGTCATTTTATATTTAAATTAAAAACAATGTACAAAATGCTTTTATAAATTTGTTGCAGATTAATTAACCAAGATATTATTAATGCAATTAAATATATTTAGTCAAAGTTTTCATGCTTGGAAAACCTATTTCCTTATTTTTGAATAAATATGATTTTATATAAGAACACAATGCATCTATATTGAAAATTGATACAATATCATGCAAATACACGTCTTGAAAATAATGATATTGGAATACAACTTGTTTACTGTAAGCCTTCCACTAAAAGGAAAAGTAGTATGCCATTTCCATTTCTTTCTACCAGTATTTTAAAAAATCACGTTTTTTCTCCAACGATTTCAACATTTTAGGAATTTTGCTTTTCTTTCTTTCACATAGTAACATTTCAAAACTGCAGGGAAAAAGCCATAAGAGACTGATACGGCAAATATGTTGGGAATACAATTAGTGGTAAAAAATGTTGTCTTTTTGGCGAGTTGTTTATGGCATGAGACCAATGAAGAGGAAGTTGTGATGAAGAGTTGAGCGATTTTCAGTTGCTGCTCAGTGAAGTGTGTGTAGTGAGACCTACAAAGTCAACCGTGTGGCATAGAGATACGTGGGATCGAAGAGAAAGAGATCACGAGACACAACGACAGAAAGGAATAAGTAAACAAAAAAAACGTCAGAATTTCCCTCGGAATTTCGGGAGATGTGGTGCACGATCATTTAAGGAGATTATTTTATTGTACTTTGCAGATAATAAATATTTAAATTATTAATATTTTAAAATTATATTTGATCATTTGTAATAAAGAAATACGTATCTTCAAAAGGATGAAAGTGAATTTGGTGATAATTGTGACAAATTTTTTGTGTGTGTTATATATTCCCGATTATTAAGTTCAGTCCCTTTGAGCATACACGTCATACAACCTCAAAAACAGTTAGACAGATAAAGAAACGTAAAGAACAAGAAATATTGTGACATATTTAAATGTAAAAATTCTGTTTAAGTTTAAATGTAAAACTTCATTTTACATTGCCTGCACGAAAGAGAATAATACAAAAGCACTTTCCGAACATAGTGTCGATCCGTGAACTCTAAATAAAACTTCATCTTTCCTATGTCTCTCCGAATGCGATAATTTAGGCCTGAAATGAAACTTTCCATACCGTAGATTCCCTCTTAACCGGTCTCGGATCAACCAATCCTCGGTTTAACCGGCATATCCCGAGGAAACGTTTTCCTGGAAAGTAAAACGAGGATGACGCAACGTTAAGTGTGTTTCCGAATACCGAATCGCTCTGATTCTCAAATTTCCTTCAAACCTTTTTTTCCAAGTATGACACAATAATGAATTCCCCTTTTCCTTTCTGCATAATTTTACCACGATCCGAATATTTCTACGTTAAGGAATTTCTGGCAATAGAAAATTAAATCTTCTAAATATGTATAGTTGGTTGCAATAATTCATATTTATGAGAAAAGAATGGTTGTTTCTCTTCTGAAAGGAAACTACTTTCCAAATCTCTTAAAAAATAACAAAATAGGAAATCTAAATCTATGCGTATATTAATTTAATAATTATTACTAGATGTCACCAGACATATTTAATTTTATTCATTATTTTTGGCTAGTTCACCATTGACAATTACGTCACTGACATTCAGCTTAATGGCAGACTGACTCAAGCCGATCACAAACCGATTCAAGCGAGTTCATACTTAATTTATTTCTTGATAACTAACATTTTGGTTATGGTGTAATTTCCAGTAACGATTATTTGCAAAACTTGTATACAAAGTAATTAAAAAATTAACAAAATGATAATTAAACTTTTGAATGATTTGGTTACCTGGTAGAAGTAGAGCTATTTATGCCTACCATTATTCTATTATTAAATTATAAACTTTTACGACCTTTTATATACAATCAACTGTGTTTCACTCTCAACTGTTGGACAGGATTTTGGATTCTCGGGTATTTATTTATCTGCCAATATTACGATTATTTTACGCATTGTTTCTTTTTTTCTGTTTTTTTTGGTGTTTTATTTTTTTTTTGTTACTACGTACTATGTAATTTCACTCATGATGTGACTAGAATACTGCACAATTTATGTAATCACAGGACAAAGATCATAATCCTGGCAAAAATGGTGAGTAAAATACAGTTGTTTATCTACCGACAACATTTAACATTGTGTCTGCAGTTTTGATCAAATTAGGCGATTAAGGATAAAATTGCCACTCTGAATTCAATATTAACATTCATTTTACTCTATCATATCAGGTTATTTTACAATCGAATAAACAAAATTTATGGTATTGTGAATTGTCAGTTTTTTGTGACACTACATGCATAGTACTATCCTTTAATAATTTATAAAACCCAATAAGGAGTATTGAATAACTTAAAAATGACTCATTAAAACATAAATTCAAATAGCACGTCTACCCAAAAAATAGGATAAAAATACTGCATAAAAACATGCGTTTAAAATGGTTCTATCTGGTCGTCGGCATAGTAACACAATTGTTGTATTACGTTTTCAATGAGACTCATTTTGATTAGGCATTTTTTCAGCATTTTAAAAATACGATTGCCAATAGCGCTTCATCAATAACAGCACAAATTCAACACAGTTACAATTATAAAAACTCATTGCGTAATAATAAATCAGCATCGACAAAATATTATAAAACACTAAAACGCTTGAAAAACCTCAAATCAAGACTCATTATTTTATTATATGTAGTAATTCGTACGTAGGCCGAAAAAAGTTTATAAGTACCTTGACTACCTTAATGGCGTAATAAGTTCAACAATTTAAATGGCCTGCTCTGTTCATAGTAACAGATTTAAAATTCTTGCAGTGAATGAAAATCTGTAAACTCGTGGTACGTTCTGAGAGTGCAAATGCACTTGAAGTGCTACTTGAGGGATTCGCGTTACGACTCGCTTGAGTCACTCACAGAGAGCGTGTCGGTGGGCTTGCTTGCGTGCGCTGTACTGTGCCGTGCTGTGCCCTCGGCACGCGGTCGTTTAGCCACAACCGGTGGTTATGGCTCCCTCTTATTCCCCAAGGGATGACACGACCCACGACCTCCCCAGTACTACTTCTTCTGCTGCTGCAACCCCACTCAATTTATGGAGGTTTCTTGCCATGTAGCGGCGAGTCGGAGGATGCCCTTCCTTCCACGGCACTAACTTTCTAACATTTCCTTGGTGCATCGCATGTAAGTTTCCTGCGAATGGGATGCGGTTTTCTATTGCGCAAAGTCGCCATTAGACATATACATGTACTACACATACATGGTTCCATCGGTTTCTTGGAGGTGTCATTTTATCATGAACAACATAATAAATGGATTTTTTTTAAAAATCGGATTATTCGATCACGCGAAAATCGAAGAGGAATCATTCCTAACCAAACGTGTTTGACTTCATTCTGTGAGAATTTTGATAATAATTTAGACGAATAAGCGGTCGAGAGTGGCACATTGTAACTTTCTCGCCTAAATAAGTGGTTCCAACCACGTAAGATTCTTGCACAATTAGCTTTTCAAGTGCTACCAGTGGTTACCAACTTAGGTCAGTGAAATTATGTTCCTCTATTCGACGAAGCAGTTTTGGCGTGGTCTAATAACATCGTAGTATATAATAGTTTGATCTATATGTTTTGACCCCACGACTCCTTCCCGTAGGAAAAAGTATAATTTTTGCCTGTATCCAATAGTCGTACCACATACGACCAATGTTACGTCTTCAAACAAATGTGAAGTTCCATTCCAAAATTATGGTTCGAAGGAGCACAGGAGAAATGGGTGATAAAGATGAAGAGGAGGCGAAGCGATTCTCATTAATATAATGGGATACGTGATAAACCGGAAAGAAATTTGACGATTTTAACAGCGCTCTGAAGGAGAAGAAATACTGAAAATCGTCACTTGAATAATGGAGAGTCGCGTATCGATTATGGATTATCGAATGAAAGGAGTTTTCTCGATTGTAGAAAATGACAAACCCTTGAAATCGAGAAGGGATTAGACGTTTCTGTTATGACTGAGTGATCTTTTAACCAGATGCAGTAGAATGAGAGGCTCATGAAATATATTTTCAAAATTTTGAGCATAGACGGATGTTAGAGAATTAATCACCAAGAATCTGAATTAAAGTTCTGATTCTGCTACGAGAAACAGAAATTTATCGTATCGATTAATGGATATATTTTTAATATCTATCTATATAAAATAATTTATTTCCTATTGTTTATGCGATTGATATAATCGATTGATATAACCCATGAATTAATACATTTTTCCTCAATTTTAGACAACTAAATCATGAAAATAATCAATTTTCATTCCCAACAACATAAGAAAGACCAAAAAACTAGCGAAATTAAGGTAAATTCAGTACCTCCCTTCATGAATTCTCCATTTCTTCCATAGTTTAGACAAGTACTATCTGGATAACGTAAATAAAATTGTAATTTTGTTGGAAATGTTACCTCTATAAAAAAATATCGTAAGAAAGAAATTTATACTGAGTTCTAAATCAATGTCTCTGATCCTAAAGCAAAACAATTGAACCTGCACACGTCCTTTAAGGACAAAAGACGAGACTGAATAACTATATTTTTCTTATTGTAAAGCTTTCAAAAGCAGAGAATTTGCTATACTTCCAGACAAAGCTTGACTTCCAAAAATATAAAGCATCGTTAACAATTTTTATCTTAACAGGTTTTACAGAAGAAAAAACAACTCAGACCTCATGGATCCTCAAGAGTTATTAAATATTTTATTAATTTGATATTTTAATTAGTGTTTCCATTTTGACTGAATTAATTACATGACAGGAGTTGAAAAATGTGTGATATCGAATAGTAACGTGAGTTCAAATTGTATATACGCATTTTGTATGATTGGTGAAGATGCTTAAGAAATATCATTAGTCTTCATACAATTTTCCCCTTTGAGATACAGAGCTCTTTCCTTGACAATATTCATGAACACCAACATGTAAATAACTTAATAATCGGAAAACCATTATCCATATAAATCGTTAAGTAAATATTCACATCAATAGTTTCAGAACCACTCTGATTTTTGCGTCTATTTCACTGAAAAAAATCCAGAGCTGTCTATTTCATTGAGAAAAAAAAGCTGATGTATTAGCTGCCAACCGGACAGACAATACATGAGCTCGCACATCTAACATCCGTCTGTTATGACGTGAATCTTCGAACTTCTGTTTCACAGCGTACAGCAGTAGCTCTCACAGCTTAAGTAGCTAATCTACAAGAAAAGAAAAAGGAACCAATAGTATGTTGCCAACCAGTAAGCATTTAATATTCGACGTGAGTCGATGTCGACTTTCTTCTCGATATTTTTTCTCGACTTTCCTGACAGTATTCATTTTTATTACAAATCCATGGTCCTTGTTTCATCACAGGCGTACATCAAACGTTTTTTTCCACGTCTGTCTTCAGGTATTCGATCAAGGGTGCTTTCCCTCTGAAGGCGCGAACGATAGCATTGAGCTACTGCAGTATGATGTTTTAATTATCTGGTGTTACGTTGTCTAAGAGTTGGCACCATAGTATTGGTATCATGAATAGTAAATACGTAAAATAGTAATCATCACTAAAATCTTGAAAAATATATCTTTAAATACCCAGAAAATAGTTTTTATGTATCCAAACGTTTCTTTATTTTGAATATACTTGAAATTTTCTCTTATTAGATTAATACATTTGAAAATATCATTGTTTAAAATAATAATTAGGTATTCGCCAACACTAACCTTCACAAATTCAAAATATCATCAGTGTACGGCTGCTCGACGTCAAGAAAACACTAAATATTCGTTGTCTAGACTTCAAATTTCGGGCTACGCAACGTCGGTATGGCGTCGTTTAGTCGTTGTAATGAATCATTTTGCTCAAGTATACAACTATTCATAGTTGCGAAAGCCATGGTCGATTTGACTCCGTAAAACAATTGCTGAGGTTGCGCCGCCTCAGTCATGATTCAACGAACCGAAAGAATTGAAGGCAGCGCAGCCGAGTGTCATTTAGCTACAGCTACGAACGAGATGAGCGGCGAGGAACAAACAACAGTTCTTGTAACTATGTCGAATTTTTGAGCGGGGCTGAGCCTTTGCGCGCAAAATGTATACGCTATAGCTGTTGATGAAACTTTCTTCCTCCCAGACAAAACAGCGTTAGTTTCCGCAGTGACAGAAAATTAGTCTCTTTCAGACGAAAATTATTTAAGGGCAGCTTCAGCATAAGCAGTGGCAGCTAAGGGAACAATCTGTCCGCTAGATAGCCAACGCGTGAGCTATCACAGCAAACTTTAGGCAGAGCTATCTAACATTCTTTTCTTTTCTTTTTTCGTGTTGAGCAATTGCATAGCTCTGCAAATATATTCGCAGGATTCAGACGCGTGAACGCGCTCTCAGCTAACTTTCAGAAGCGAATGTCTCATCTCACACTTCTCCACAGCAAAGGTCGTCGATCTTAATGAATATCGAGAAATGCTCTTTATAAATCTCAACCTTTCGCGATAAGAAAATAAATTATGAAAGAGCTGAATGAAATTTGTAACTCCGCCCATTGTGTCTGATATAATAATTTATGAATGGCGAAACTTAAACTCGTGAAAATTGAAGTTGTTCAGATGAAATTTACATGTTGGTCACAATTGAGTTTAAGACCTCTAAGGTTTGAAAATGAAGAACCGTGGAAATTAAACACGGAACTTTCAATTTTCAGCAATTCCTTTTCATTAAGGCATGAAAAATCTAATTGTTTACGAAGTTCAGTTTGTGGAAAATCGATTAAGCACGAAGCGCTCCCAAAAGGAAGGAAGACGAAGGGAAAGACAGATCAAATAAGCCTAAACAAAGATTGCAGGTTCCTTTGCGTTAAAGGCACATAGTTTTACCAGCCACGATGATTGCATTTAAGATAAATGAAGCAAACAGAAAAGTCTCTCATCGGTGCGAAGCAAGGAAAGACAAGAAATGTGAGGTTTCCCAACTTAACAGAACTAGTAAAATTGGAAAGTTGGTGAAACATCGCAAACATAATGAGTTACAAAGACACCAAATTTAAAATAATCCACATTATAATATGCAAAATACGGTAGAACCAGTACTACAGATAACATACTCATACGATAGGGGTTAATAATTAACAGCTGAGACGTAAAGGGAAGTTAACTAATATTTCCCACCGGAAGAAACATATTTTATATCTCACAACCGCAAACAAAAAACAAAAGAGAAAGCCAGGTTCAGTTGGGGATACTGAAACAGATATAATCGGCTCACAGTCTAAACTGCAACGAATTCATGAGTGACACCTCGCAACTAGTTAAATATGTTTTTAAAATGTCCAGTGATGTATAGAAAAATGTGGTGTTAAAATAGTATAGAAAATTTCCTACAACATAAAGTAAAAAGTAATGAAAAGTATTAAAGTACCTGTTAATATGTCTGGATTTTTTAGCTCATTTTGCCCGTAATTACCCGGGGATTTTATATAATATTCTAAGCTCATGTTTCCATATTTCTCTATTCTCGTGATAAATTAAAATTTTCACTTTTGTAAATTTCAAAAATAAAATATCACGAAGTAAACCTACGAAAATACACAGTTTTGTTTGCGTATATGTACGTCATTACGAATTATTTTAAAACTCAAGCAGAAGGAAAATACAATTGAAACAGAAAGCTTGATAAACGTAGCGCATAGTCAATACCTCTGAATCCTTTCGTTTTCGTTTCACATTTAAGTTAAGTAATTTTGGAAACAATGTTCTTCAAAGCCTTTATATAATTTTGCTTCTAGGATTCGGACACTTAGATTATACGTTCAGTGGTGGATTATCCACCTCACGTAACGCAATTGAATTTAGGCGGACATATTAGCAGCTTCATAGCCAACAGCCATGTGTGTGAAAATTCACATCCACCGATTAGTAGCCAATTTTAATTTATCATATGCTCTTGTAATTTATCAATATTAACCATACTTCGCATTTTAATTTCAATAATCCTTAAGAAGAATCCTTTGCAATTTAAAATAATCTCATCGATTACTTTCTCCGATTTCCATACCCCAGACATTCCAAACAATTCAGTAAGTTTAGTATAGTTAATCTTCCAACTCCACTATTAAGCCCTTCTCTGCAGATCATATGCCAAAATGTGATGCAGGTATTCGTAGTACTGTACATATGATGCCCTTGACAGCGACGCTTGCTCTCGGAACACGCGCTGCGTCACACGTTGCTATGGCGCGGACGCAAACAGCCCGCAATGACGTCACGGGGTCACTGCCAGTGCCAGGTGCACCAAAATAGTTGACGCACACCACGCACATCACGAGGTGGGTATTTTAGTGCGGATGCGCAGTGCAGGCGTTCGACTCTCTCTGTCGCGCAGTTCCACTGCTCTCGTCGATATGCTTGATAGTCCGAACCATTCACGACTACATCGCGTCTCTTGTTCTCGGCTTTAACATTATGATGTATGAATAGAAACTTGCCATAAAATTATTTGTTGCAATAAGTTATACGATCGGCATTCTACAAATTTGAATATTATTTGTCTATTTCAACATTTTTTTACAATTTTGTTTTATATCATTCTTTAAATAAATCGTTTATTGTCAAAAAAGTATTTACAAACTGCTTATGACCACGTGGAAGACAATAAATTCAGCAACTTAACTAATTGTATAAACATACACAACACATAGTCATACATATACTCTCAATATATAACCTAAAACTGAAAAAAAGTTCCAAGTTCATTACTTACTAAAAAAAAACCTACATATGGAAATATTTATTTATAACTTTCATATGACTGGTTATATTTTTGTTTTATTCTTCCGTGTACATGCTCCTAAGTATTTGTTACTTATTCTTACAAGGAAATTCCGCTTTATTTTATTTTTAATCTTACACGAAATCTTAAACGTCACAGAACACGACTTTTCATTAAGAGAAAAACAAATATCCGAAAACAACCTTAATTTAGATAAGGCTCGTGTCCGATCGAAATCCGATCGAAAATAGTGGACCAGATCCAGTTGCTGTGAATTGTTGGTACATTATCCTTATAACGATACCTCCCTTTTGACAATTGGATATGCATGAGGGGAGAAATTAGATACTTAGAAATTTTACGTCTTACAGATAATATATCTGTAAAATTCGGATTTCTACAATATCTATTTTTATGTAAAATTGCTAGTTCAGAAAATACATAGGAGTTCCAACCCTTGTGTAACATCTGTTACATACACGGTAAGAGAATATCGGTCATATTCAGTCTATTACACAGAAAACTAATGAAATGCGCAGGCCGCTTCAAACACGTGTCTATCTACACCAGAGAAATATTCAATTTATTTTATTGTGTTTCTAATTTTTCTTTCTTTCTTTCTTTCCAATATTTAAAAATACGAATTTCGTAAAATAACCTTTTATAATAACAGTGGAGATGAAGCTTCAGAGAAAACTGGAGCGTGAAAGCACCACAATATTGACGTTGCGCCATTGTTGTGCTCGCGCTAATTATTCACGAATAGTTAAGTGGTTCGAACAAAATAAGTAGTCGAGCATCCCAACTCGTTGAGCTTATGCGACGCAATAAGACACTGTATTCACTACACCATTCACAGAAGCAACACTCAACCTCTGTTCCATATAAAAAGACTCCTAATGGATTGGTTCGTTTCATCGCAATATTTGGACGACTTCAATCCGAGGGAAAATATTACTTTACATTTCACCATATACTAAGTGCAAACAAAACGCGTTTTTTAATATCAGACCCAATAAAAAACTCTTTCTCAGACCCAATAACGTTTATTTCTAGTCGTTTTACCAGCAATTTTTAGTACATAAAAATATTTCTTTCGTCACATATCCGTCTATATATATTATTGTTAAATTTTACGATCTACTTTTAAAACAGACATAAATTTGGCAATTTAAATGGTTTACATTAATACCAAGTTTAGACTTACAGGTCAAACTCAGCTTAACGTTTAAAAATAAATACGTAAAATAAAATAAAAAACTTCATGGACAAATTGGATCTTCGTAAATATACTTGTGAATTATGAAGACTCGGAGTTGTGAAGAGCCAACTTTCCCATTTAGCTTTAAATTTGTTTTTTTAGACGTTATGATGACCAGTAAGATGTATAAACGTTAGATTAATGTAAATTATTTAAATTGCAAAATAAAAATCTCATGTAAAACTGGTTCGTATTTTTTAACAATAATATTTCTAAAATTTAAAACAATATTTTCTTAGGATTTGTAACTCCACAAATTACACCTTTTAAAAGTATATTTCCGGAATTAAGAAGCCAAACATTGGATTAAGATTTAAATGAGTTTATTTGAATGGTGATTCGTATTAAATGTTTTTTATTAGAAACCACATGCTACGATATTTGTGAACGAAATAACACTATTGAATATATGTTGGACAACTCAATTTTTACATTTAATTTTTCTTCAATTGTTGTGTATCGAAGAAGCAAAACCAATGCTTTTCGGCATAAGACGACATGTTCCTATTGATGGTTGCACCAATATGCCGTGGTCGACAAGTCTATTGTTTTTCTTCGAAATGATAATTGATCATTCCTTTATATAAATAAAAATTAAATGCTGTTCGTTGGTAAGCGCATCACTTAAGAACGACTGGACCAATTTGGATAATTAAAAAAATCATAATAGGCAGAATGAGGTTTTTAGAGAAAGAGAAATTGTAAAAGGTGCCCGGAAAATTGAAAATTTCTGGAAAAACTGAAAGTGCTTTTTTTCTATGGGATTTTTGTATGAACTCAAGACAATCTCTCACGCTTCGAACGCTGGATATGCATAATTTTTGTTTTGTTTTGTTCGTTATGGTCCTGGAAACGTTTCCAGGAAAAAAATCGGGACAATCCAGAGGTAACCGACACAAATTCACAAAACAATCACAAACAAATTTATTGAAATTTGGACAGGACAACGTCTTTCGGGTCAGTTTGTAATCTATAAACCTGATGCTTGTTTATTTTACTGAATGTAAGGTACATATCTGTCGGAGAAGAGATCCATAAGTACTGCAGATACAAAGGACCCAAATCGTACTGGAATGCAAAGAAAGCGAACTGAATTTAACGAGGAGTGTCGGCAGGATCTGATCGACCGGCCGCTGGGAAGACAGCGAAGCGGAGGAACAAAGCCTCAAAAGAGTAGCATTGGAACGAAGTCCAGCGGACGTTAGGTTTCACCTCCACAGAAGCCGTAGCCGACGCAACGGCAACGGAGATAATTTGGATCCGATTCGCCGCGTCCAGCGGGAACCGTGATCTGATTACGTTACGGGCATGGACCAGTAATCAGCCCTCCGTCTCCCCCCCCCTCTCGGCGTGATGCACGAGCGGGATGGTCGGCCGGTCGGTCGGTCGGTCGTGGCTGCCCCAGCGACGCTCGCTTGGGTGCCGCGGCTCCCTTACTTACGGTCACCCCCAGCGACCGTCAACCCTCGCGGCATCGGCACGGAGGCACACATGCATTATTCATAGCCTCCGTCGGCGCTGGGCGAAGGGAAGGAAGGAAGACGTGGGTGGGCATAGAGCATTCAGAACCTGGAGAAGGGTGGGAGGGAGCGAGGACAGACATACAGGTCATCCAAGGACTGTACCTACTGCGAACGAGTCAAAATTACAGAGCGATGAGAAAACGGATATTTCTGGATTACTACTATTGAGAAGTAGACAGATATGAAGAATTAAACTCAAGGGATATACTACATTCCTCGGGCACTTTAGAAGGTAGCAGTGATGGATTTGGGTTGGGGATGGGAGTTTCCAAACTAACCCAATGCGACTCCAATACAAATAATGGACCTCTGTACAAAACAAGCTTTATTTTGTGACGAAATACAAGAAAATTACACTTCATGAAAAAACAAATTATGTTTAGTACATAGGTCTATAACTCGCATTGGAAAGTATAATTATATTCTAGCAGTATTACAAATTGTCTGAAATTTGCTTTATTTTGCACCAATTTTTCCGAATTTTCCAGACCCAAAAACCTCCCGGACATCTCCCATAAGTAAATCCTGGATACGCCACTGGAAACCAAGATCCCCAAAGTAAACATTAAAATCTATAAATCCCAGAATCTAGAAGTGATAGCTATAAAGACCAAAAATATTTGCATGTGGAATTTTAAAATGTTTATATACGAAATAAAATTTAAAAAACTAAAAACATAAATAAAGTTTAGAAGTATTAAGAGATTTAAAGTCTATGAAATTATTCCGGGATTAAAAGTTACAAAAGTCTAGAAAATATTTGAACGCACGACGGTACATGTATAAAAAGACGACAATTATGTACATACTTCCCATCATACGAATGGCTAATCTCATTGAATTTGTTGATGAGACACTTTCCACTGCCATTGAAGATACTGGGAGCAGCAACAGTCTTGCACAAGTGCACAAAATGAAGGAGAAGAAAAGAAACGATTAAATTCTGAAATAAAACAGAAACGCAAAACAATGAATTATACAACGAGTAAAAGAAAATAAGGAATGAGAAAATCGTTCAGACTACAGATCCAAAAATGTCGACCAAACGAGGAGCGAAGACATTTGTGATGTAAAGAAACCGCAAAGGAATTGATGCGGGACCGTAAGTGACAGTCGTTTTTGTTTTGTTTTCTTTTACACGTCGTGCCTAATGACGTAAGTGACACGGGAAAGATGCGCCGTCCGCCTCCTTGACACGTGAACCAATGTCTTAGCAAGTCACAAAAAACGACCAGAGTGCAGGAGAAAGAGATAAACGACTTTGTTTGCTTTTCTCGCTAAGGAAACAGCGAACATTAAGTGTTTGTTGCTTCTATCTCATACTAGCTCCCGCCTAGGATACTGAAACATACTGCAAGTATCGCAATCCCAAATAGCTTCTCCACATATCATTTATCATTAAATAGAAGAGAGGAGAGGGTACAAGGCAAGACAATTTCCCCATTCGTAACTAAATGAACATCTCCGCAGAATCGTTATTAGCAGGAATCCTCCTTAACACTTCATCCCCAACCACACGAGAAAGAGAAGAGAGAAAGGATAATAATATATGGACGAAAACAACATCTTCATTAAAATGCAACGGATTTCTTCAGGAGGAAAAGCATTGATTACATAAGTGAAAGTAGTCATTTACCGACATACAAAAACATCTAGGTTAGCGTTGAGATACGAAAGTCCAATGTGCAACTCTGGGACATTGCTACAGACAACATTACACCCAAATAAACTTCCGTCTCATATGAAATTTCTACGAGTTACATTATCGATTTCGTTGGTGTAAGGTACAAGAATAGTGGACGACTAATAATTATTTGTATTTCTTTCTCCGAAAGTACTCCTTAAAAATCAAAACATATACATTTGGCTGTATTTCAACATAAAAATTTTCTTGAATGAAGCTATATGTAAGAGCACAATCGGACTACCAACGACAGGTGAAGGTAGTCAACCCGCATGCTATTACAAACTTCAAGAAATGCACCTACAAGATTCCTATGTCCGATCAACGTAATGAATCGCATTTTTGTCACACGCAATATGTATGGCATAGGGATATTATGTACCGTACTTAAATTGCTCTGTTGAAAACTTCTAGAAAGAGAAATACAGACATTTTTTATCTGAAATAAGTATTGCCCTCCAAACATTGTTAATTAAGATAAAAACTAAATTCACTTGTGGGTATCTCCTCGCTTAGTGATAGCATTCTTACTCAAGAATACAGTTTTTGAGGTCAACAACAAAACAACAACGAATGATATGCTTTTGTTTCTTCTGAGATGCAGTGAAGTCGAGATGTTTGAGATTTTAAATACGAATTTAACGTTTTAATAAGGAAATGTTATGAGCAGACGACATACAATGAAACCACATTACCCTGAAGTAATTAGGAACAAACGTTCTTCTGGATATAAAAATTCTAATTAACCATAAGCTTGGGGTTAATTTCATTTACACACTTTAATTAGTCGATTAGCGAGAAACCTATTCAAGAAATCTTAATGTTTAAGTGCTTAAAATATGCAATTATTAAAAAAAACAATAACTGCTTCTTAGAAATTGAGACGTGTTTGATGATATTATTCACGCAACTAGAGTGCAGGGAATTTGAAAATAATCCTAATAATCATAATATAATAATAGCATTGCTTGTGGGGGAGGGTATATTAATAACTCCACCGGCAGTGCTTGGGGAGTGCATCGAGTAGGTTAGGGCGTCAGACCAACGACTTGTCCCTTGTGAAAAAACCCACTGCTAAAATTCCCGACAATCTGCCTCGGAAAAGTGTAAAGAATAGACGACGAATCGTGCTAAGAAATAAGGTTATGAGTTCTTGGAAATGGTCTGAGCACGTCTATAATGATTTACCTAGATTGAAAGTGGAGTGGAAAAAGATGGTTAAAGATAGGGAGTCGTGGAAGCAAATTGTTGAGAAGGTAAAAACTCTCGTAACAGAGTTGTCGAGCCTGATGAAGAAGATAATAATAGCAATGATAATAATGAAAAATATATTTATTTATTGGCGAGACTAAGACAATATAGTCTGCTCTACCGTATGACCACGTAAGAAAAGAAAAAAATACAAATTTATGCAGGAGTAGAAAAATTATGGAGGATTAACACATTTAAGTATAGGAAAGCAAAACAAAGTACAATCAATTCGAACAAGTTAAAGTTTCATAATAAAAATTACCATAATAGTATGATACATAATAAAATTTACTATTTGCAACTTCACAAAATTATTTTCTTAAACATTTATCACAAATATAAGTGTCAAGAAATTAAAGATACATCGTTGTGCGAACAAACTGTCATAGAAAGCAGAAAAAATACTACACAGTAAGACTCAAAAAACAATTTACTCTAAACAAATAGAGATCTTTAAATTTGTAAAATATGTGGACTAAACAAAGATGAGTTATTAATAGGAGTCACTAAATTATAAACATACATTTATATCATGTGGGACACATATGACAAAGATATTGTACGTCGAAGTTGTCAATTGATTTTCAAGAATTAAAAATTATTAGTTCTTCAATTATTTTTATTTTATTACACATAAATCTGCAATTACTAATTCAGTAGAGAGAAGAAGTTGTAACTATTGTTTTCTCAGTTGTCAGAGTCTGTAATCATAATAACCAAGTTATTTCCATGACCGGAAAAAAAACTTATAACTAGAAGTTATATACAAAAGTGAACGATGATATAGATGACATAGCGGCCAGTTGTATAGTGAGCGTTGGTTATATTTTGAAACTGAAGACAATGGTATCAATTTCAATCATTTAATACTCCTATTCCACCATCATTCACAATCAATTTCTAGATACATCGCAAAAAAACAGCGCAATATATTGGATCTTATTGAAACTAAATAGCAACCAACTCATTCATAATTTAAATGAAGTTTAATGTTCTGTTTTCTTAAAAAAAAATTAATGAGAGAGGATCAAATTCCGTTCTTTTTTTACAAAAAGTACTTTGGAACTTCGAAAAAAATTGGTTACATGCGATACCAAACATCTCGAAACATTTAAATTGTTCTCTTGGGTTTGTCATAAGATCTCAAAAAAAAAAATTCTACGCCCTTAAAATATATGAACTGCACGTAATCCGCTGTACACAATAGTTAAGCACAGGCTTTACACTAGTCGTTTAAGTAAATTGGATAGCGAAACACACAAGACTTGGGAAATTAGCCTCTCACGAAATATTAAATAACAACCCCTTCACTCGTACGAACAAGCGTCAGTCATTGCGCTATCCGAAAAAAAAATGTACAGAGCAAGTAAATTTTATGAATAAATATTTATAGATGCAGGTAAGTTGTCACACGATTTTTATCATTAAACTTTTTCAGCAAAATGCTGCAATAAATTTAAAAAAGATAGAATTAATATAAAATTAACACGATAATAAAAGCAATTAAAGTGAAGTTCATTGAAGACATAAATTGAAAGAAAAATAAACCTTAGGTAACTGCAAGAAGAAACTGAAGAAATTACGTATTTTGGAATTCTGAATGGTTCTGGCAAGTGTGCTCGGGATGTACGACGTCATTATATTTCAAAAGGATGGATTTACTATCCGTGACGTAAGAAGTTGGAAATATGAACTTTCCTCCCCTTTCTTGTTCAAATGTACATTTTTGAGGATGGCTGGCTGAAGAGAGGGTAGCAGGTGAGGAGGAAGTACCCTTAAACTAGTATGATGCAATACGACAATTATTCAGAAAATCGAAATGTCCTAAACGAGTAGAGATGAGGTTGGTTCTCAGAATGATCGCGACCTAGGGGTAATCATTTTATGTATTCGAATAACTGAATGCTTATTTAGCTGCAGATTTATTGACAATATTATATAATTTTTTTAAATAGAGCTTTATTTTTTCACAGACAATTAAAATCCCACGAAAATACAAATACAAAGATTAAATATATTAAATTGCAGCAAATAACAGAGAATCAGCATCACAAATAATTTAATATTTCGGAGCGTAGGCTTCCGCGACCGGAGTCAGATGAGTCTTGGCTGTCTGAGAATCGACGCTTCGAGGTGTTGAAAACCGACGTTTCGGCCATATTTCTGTGATCTTCACGGTCCTGATGCCTTGCACCGAGTTCTTATGGCCCTGAGCGGACGGTGTGGTCTACCCTGATTGATCGTGGCTAGGGACGAATAGGAGCTAGGGGTTGGGAATCGAACGTCATGGAGGAGGGAGGTTTAAGTAAGGATGTGTTCGGAAGACCAAACGTCATCGATGAGGGCCGTTTTGGCAGGATGGTGGAACTGGATGCATTAGTGGAGTCTGGTCCAGGTTGAGTGGAGGAGCCTGTTCCAATTCCGGCCGAGTTTCAAAAAGTCGTCTCTGTAAATGTTATTCGGATATCTCACTATGTTAATGGCCTTTTATATTATCCTGAACCGCAGAGACAAGATATTTAATAAAAACCATATTCCATTAGATGTGGTATTGTAACTTTTATTGATTTTTTTATATTGATATCACTCTCACCAGTGTATTTCGAAGGGTTCGAGGCGCCAAGTAAACTGGATTTATGTTCCCTCTCCTGGATGCGTCCAATCTGGTCCGTTATGGCTTGCACGTAAGGTAGGATCGCAGTTCTGTTTGGTTCTTCAGACAGTGATTTGGTACTTCTTTCCTCAGGGTCCATTTTCTTGAATTTCTGGTTCGTGAATCGATGGCTGTATTCATTTACCCGGAATGTTTTCTACAGATATGATTTTTCTTTTGATAGGTTAGATGCATCACGTCTTGGTGAGTGGCGATTTCCAGACAGCTAATAATGTAATACGAACGAGAACACCGAGCGACGTGTTGCACGCAGCCTGGACGACCTCACGCAGGCATGAGTCCGGATTATTCTCTTACCCTTGCCTTGTACCAAGAAATGTTTCAATACTAACTTTTTCCATTATAACAAATCAATAAAAAAGTCAATTTCTCAGTAGTTGAAAAAGCTACAAACAATTTAAATACGTATTTGCGATAACTGCACTTCGATCTATATTTCCTTTCGGTGATATTTAATGTGTTAAATTCTACTACCTCATATGGTCTCATACTTTTATATAAAAATATTATCAAAGTATCCTTATAAGATTATATTCCCGTACAATAGAGAAGAATTATGATTGATATACCTGTCTAGTTGCATCATTCGTAACTAGTCCTTGATAAAGGAGAAAATTGGGAATGTCTATAAACGAATCATATAATATTCGTACATGCTAAACTGATGCTTACAAACAGGCGTGTTTACTGCACGTAAACTATGGCAATAGATGTGGGTCACGTCATAAGTACTACACTTATCTTTGTGGATGTTGCTCCAATTTGGGAACACGCTCTAACGGATATTACCAATGTGACACAGGTGCTCTGGCTTTCTGCCAACAGACGATGCCTCGTTATAAGGGATTAGATTTGTGAGAAGGATGGTAAATCTGCGCGTGAGTCCAACGACCCATCAGGGGGATACAATTTTTGTAAATAAAACGAAAGAAATAAACATAAAATATTCAGTGTTTCAAAGTCGCGTATTCATAAGATTTACACAATTTTAGAAAAGTCATTTAATTTCATAAATGCCATTTCAGACAAAAATTAATTATGTTCTGTAAAGTAACTACTTAACGTAACGTAATTATACGTGGGTTACACTATCCAAATGTCCAATTTATCAGTAGTTTGTTCTCAAATCAATTCTAGTTTTATATGACACTAAACGACCCGTCTCAGTTCCACATAGGAGTTCGTTATTAGAATACGGTTTAATATTCGTTGTAATTATATGTAGATGAAAATAACACGATTGCACGCAGAAAAACACGATGATAATTAGTTTGTGAATTATAAAGCAAAATTGATGGGGAAAAATATGCTAACAAACACCAAGATGGCGGAGATTTTGTGTTAACTCGATAATTTTTCAAAAGCATTTTTCCTGTACTAAAGAAATCAAAACATGGACGCGGAGAAATTACAATCGCAAATTTTTTTTGTTATGATTCAAATTAAGCCCAAATACTGACGGTGAGTGTCTCATAGAGCGAGTGTGAGCCTGGGTAGACGTAACATTTGAGATGAGAAGTGCTTCGTAATAGAATTGAATCAAGAATGCACGAAATAAGATACCAAAAGTGTTTTATTGCCGATTATTTATAAGTAACATGTTCTAGTGCAAATAGCCAACTTAATGTCGAACTGCGAACATACCATTAAAACTTTATTTTCCAAAGCAATTCATCCTCATGTTGTCGAATTTGAGGTTAAATCCTCCATATGTGGCAAAGACAATAAACTATTAATTAATTGCGAGTATACCGAATCCTTAATCAAAATTTGTATTATATTTGTTAGATAGCAAAACTCAGATAAAACTATCTACACAGGGAGGCCATAATTTTGAAATTAAAGTAAGAAGAATAAGTCAAACATATCCTAAATATTGGATTTGAATCAGGGTAATTAGATCATTTCGACAGAATCGGAGATGGATCAGATGGGTGGGAAAGATCGTCGTCATTCTAAAAACAGTTTTCTTTGGTATCAACTAAAATGTTCATCTTAAAACTCAGTCTTTACACATTTCCCCGTTCTAACAGAAGGTTCCAAAGTGTAACAATACCCTTTTTACATTATTTTAAAAGCACATGAGAATACGATTACAAAGAAAATAGCATTAATTAAGTTGAATGAATAATAGAAAGACATCATCTTACGCCTCGGCGTCCTACTGTCGTAAAAACTGTCATTTTCCTGGTCCGTATTCCAAATATAGTATAACTAGTTGATTACCCGGTGTTGCTCGGGATTTTTCTTAGACTTATCTACTTTTACTCATGAAAAAATAAAATATATCTATATAGTATGAACAAAATACGTTTACTTGCTGGTTTTTAAAAACATGTACACTACTGATAACATAAAAGGGCCCATTTATTTTTCTAAGTCCCACGCTCTGACCAGTGTTGGATCTGTTAGGGTTGCAACGCGTCTCTCCTACTGCTTCCCCTTCGACAACACACATCATTTGTAGGCAATGAGATCTGATTTCTTTACTTCACTGTATAAATATAAGAAATTATAGGAATATTTATAAGTAATTTGTGATTCGAATTATACCAATTCCATACGATATCTTGCAAATATATTCAAATTCTGTTAAAAACTATCTTTTATCACAGTATTACGCAAACGTTTTTTATAGAAAGTGTAATATCTTTTACATTGCCTATGAAGACCTCTCGAGACAATGAATCTCAAGATGTCGTTTAAATATAGAGAATGGTAAAGTTTATTGAAGTCAAGAATATACAGAATATTTTTGTTATAGAAGTCTAAGATGTGTATAATAAAAAAATACAAAATATTTCTTTAATAGCGGTATAATTAAACATTTTATCTCGTTACGATTTACCCGCCGCATGATGTCTTCCAAATATGAGCCCCGTTTCAAATAGACCTACGATTGGTCGAACGAAACTTCCCTGTCGAAGGGAAAGCAAGAGGAGGGAGGCGTTGCAAACCCAACAGATCCAAAACTGGTCAGAGCGTGGGACTTAGAAAAATAAATGGGCCCTTTTATGTTTGCAGTAGTGTACAACATCTTAATTTTACAAATTCATAATAATACAAATTTAATACAACTTGTGTACTTGGTTGTACACACCATCTCGTGGGAGCAACGTCGGTCGAATTTCCGAGGCACGACGCGGCTGCACCATTTCATTACAATCCAAGTATAATCTAAAGTATTCGTCGATATTTTACGATTTAAGGGCATTTTCTATATTTGATAAATATACAAAAGAAACAACTCATTTAATTGGAATATTATTGATTCTTTCCTTCATAAATCACTCCTAAATTGAAGTATTTTAGCAGTTCAATTTTGAAAAACGTTCTATCGGTAATTTAGGTTAATTTTTGTAGATAGACGTATGCTGTCGCGGACATTTTTGTAGAACTCCTTGAGGTAACAATATCGCCATTCATAGTTGTCAACTATCTCTAACCGTTTAGGCAGCGTAAGCAAATATAACACTCTTTTTTCCATATTTTAACGACATTTATTGCCAAAAACCATTTCTATCTTTCTTACCGCATATTTTTAAAATAAAAGTTATCCTATATTCATCCTGGAAATTCAAGCTATCCCCTCACCAAATTTCATCACGATTGGTCCTGTGATTTAGTCGTGATCAAGTAGCAAACAGATAGACATATTTTCACATTACGCATTTATTTATTAGTATGGAATAGTGATGAAATATAAATATAAAACAACTATTTATGTGGATGATGTCTATAAGAATATATCAACCACAAATGAAAATCTCGTTTTTACAATCCGAACACACAGAGACGCAAATAACTCACCACACTGCAATGACACACAAGTGCTGAACGCAGAGTGGCTAATGTGCGCTCTCCATACACAACAAATGGTTACGTGTCAAATAAACGAGGGATGGCCCGGCTCCAGAGGTGCGTCCACACGCCGTGATTAGCAAAACGTGCTGCGCGAGCGACAAGCTTCGCACAGCCACAAGCCTCGCTCATCACTCTTTGCACAACATTTAATTGCTTCTCTTTAAGGGCTTTCCTCACTGCTGCTGAACTGCACGGAATATTCTAGTTTTGCAGTTGCAATTCAGTTGCACCGACGATGTGAATATTATCGTGAGTTTCGTCACATCGTAAATACACAAAATTATAAATCGATTAATGAGGTGTCATTGCAAAAATTTTCTTGACACACACAAGGTTGCGATCATTTTAATTATATTATCTTTCTATTTTTCTAATGCAAATTGATTTGCAATTGTAATTAATTTATAAACTTCCTCCCAGGTGACGCTACCTATGGAATTACGTTAATTACAAAATTTATCACGTTTATTGCACTTTATTATTGAATATGTCGTTTACTACTTTCACGATTCAGTGAACCTACAGATAGGTACTCGTTAGTATAACTGCGCAGTCTTTGCATAGACCTACTGCTCGTTTTTGTTATTAATCAACGTTAAGCTACGATTAATATCCATTATACATTCAAAATATTTAAGACTTACGGCCTTGTTATGGATGAATACCAATTATTTTGTGTTTTTAATAACACAACGTTTCGACATTAGATTTAAGTCGTCGTCAGATGTAACAAATTATAACAAGAAACATAGAAATAAATAATTTTGTGTTTATATTTGCGTTTATATCATCGGATGTTATGTTTCTTGTTATTATTTGTTACATTTGACGATTATTGTATTTTATAAAGAAGATGTAGTCATACATCTTTTTTTTTGTCCTCTTTTGTAACAGCACTGATGATGGCCTTATGAATGACGACTTATGAATTAATAAAAACAATGGATAGTATGACTACATCTTTTTTATACAATAATGTGTATACTAGGAACACCAAACCTCAACGAACAATGCAAATAAGATATATAATCAATAATGCGATTTGTTTTAGCAATTATCGCAATGCCTCTATTTTTCATTTAATGATGACGGCGTTTAGGACACAAAGCTTAAGGGATCATACTAAGAAAAGATATTACGAGCGTTCGTAAAGTATGTCAAAATGTATTTCACAATTGAAAAATGACTCTGTTGGGGGCAGGGTGTTAAAATTAATTGAATCTATTACATTGAAGAGAATACTTTGAAATGATAAACATAATAAATCATGTAAAGATACGAATGTATTAATTTTTATTACGCGCAAGTTACAATAGTGTGCGAGTTACTCTTCAAAATATTTTTGATATTTTCAGGCAATTTAAATAAGTTCCCGGAGCGTTTGCTAATGGATTCGTAATTATATGAGGCGAAAATGAATGTTCTTACATCTTTTATCACTAGATAATGAATCGTTGAATTATAAAAATAAATGTTAGTATTTTAGTCAGCAATGCAGAACTATATCCCAACTTCATAACAATTTAATCTGACATTTCTGGGACAATATTTCATGTAACAACGATTTTCGTAAAATATAAGTTATTTTTATAATTACTTGAAATTGTTTTGACAAATCTCACTTTCAATATGTTCACCAAAATATGTTCACAGGAAAGATAATGAACACAATTTTTTTTATCTCTGATATCAGTATTTAACTATACTTCAATGAAACTTTGTATTCTAAAAGTTCCAGAGGTTTCAGGAACTTACTTGGAGAACGAAATTTTGTTTTAATATTTATACTTAACTTATAATCCCATAATAAGCTTCAACCTGAAGCCAATAATAAGTTTCAACCTGATGTTTGAAGTATTATGTTCCTTTACTAAATTAAATGTTTTATCATATTTTGGATTACTTGGATATAAATTCTGTACATTTAAAAATATAAGTCTTTGAAACAACTCCATGAAACATTCTAAACATGGCAGCACAATGGAATACTTCGTCCTCACTCAAAATTGTGTAGGACGTCACAGTCCTGGTACGAGACGAAGTTACTGAGCGCGGTCTTGTCAGTGTAATGCAACCATCGCCACCGCAGGCGCTGCGTTAATTAGCAAAGGAAAGACGGCGGGCTGGCAGACTACGACTCCCTACGGAAACACACCAACCGACGAAGCACCAAGACACACTGACAGGCGACGCTACACAAAACCAACGCGTTTATTTCTCTCTCACATCACAAACAACGTGGGCAAACACCTACGCTCCGAACTAGAACTAATTTGCGTACTTATTATTTTTTGAATTTGATTCCTGACACTCTAGTCTTGTCATAAATTTGTAACGCATATCATACCAACAAGTATTGATCTGTACACTGAATGTTCGGAACTTATTTATTTGTTCTAGTAAAATATCTAAGAAGATTATAAAAACATATTTTTAAACCCCACGATTTTAGAATACGCGTTTAATCAAAGTTTACTCAGCAGTAAGTATTTCATAACTTTCTGCCAGGTGAAAATAGCGACCAGTCGAGAATCGAACTCAGGGTCCTCCATTGATCGCAGGGTGTTAACCACTACACTCCCCAGGTGCCTTCAACAACTGAGCCTAAACACGTTGGTACGTGTAAAACTGGTACTACAGCGCACGCAGAATAGTATGCCGCTTGGGTACACCTATCTCCCGTTTTCAGTAGCAACATATCACGAATGAATTTGTTATGTTGCTTCATACTATAAATATCAATAATTTCATGTTATTAGGATCCAACCGTTCTTATGTTAACAGCTGATGAAGTACAAAATTAGGGTTGAAACGTAATATTGTTAAATAAAGTCATTGTCTACAAAAGGTTGTTAAATTTTACAACTTCGTAGGAGAATATTGACGAAAATAATTCTAAAACTAGCTTAGTCTGACTATGTTGCATATTCAGAGAAAGAAAGAATGAACAGGCTGTGGTAGAGGATAAGAGGACACAATGGAAACCCGAAGTGCACGGAGCGATAAGTCTGCTGTGGAGACGGAATAGGGAGGGATTTGAGCACACAAACGCCAGCGTAGAGTCGACGTAGGAGCGCTCTCATTTGTGAGACGACATTGGTGGCATCGCACTTCGTCTGTTAATGAATGCGGCGGCGGCGTTACATGTCTTCTCCCTCGTCCTCGCAATGACTTCGGACATTATTCCTCCTCTTCAACAGTTCGTATCACGAGACGTCATCTACACACTAATCAAGAATTCACGGGCCACATTGTCAATTAAACACCGAACTATTCAAAATTCAGTATAATCCTGTATTTTTACAATAGTACCACCAAAAATTCTCCGATGAAGAAAGGTACCAATAGCAACTTTGGAAATAATTCGATCGTTTACATAAAAATAAAATTTCATGCATTTTGGCGAGGTTTAAACAATAAGGTCTGGTCTTTCACACAACGATGGTTTTGGAAGAAGGAATTGAGATGGTGGGATATACATTAATAGCTGTTGCGATGCAAATGCTCGCATCTCCATAAAGTAATATTTCTCTCTTAAATTAAAATAATTTTGTTTATTTATGCATCCAAATGTGTGTAATATGCATTTAACTTATTAGATTGAAAGTATGTTCGGAATAGTTCCTTGGATATTTTATTTAAGTCATATATGGGATTTTTAGATCATTTTATATATGGTGAAGGGATGATCTCTGATAAAGGTGGAATAAGAGAAATCGTCTTATTAACTCTTTTAAAGCATGTCTGAGTACAAAGATAATATTTTCCTACTGTTTGTTCAAATTTTTTTAAAGTTTCTGTTACTGGTAATGTTTAGGTGGTAGCAAATAACATTATGATAAACATTGTTCTCACAAATTGTACGAAATATCTCAAGGACTTTTCATTTCAGGGATTCATTTCTCAAATTTTATTTTCCTCTTCTTAGAATATATCAACTCTTCTAAAATATTTGCTTAAAATTTGTAAGCACAATTTTTGTCGGGATATTATTTCATCTTCCTCCTACTTCTTTCGTTCCTTCCATTTGCTCTTTAATCCCTTAATTTCTGGTTGAGTCGCACGGTCGTCTCCTTTAGTCAGTCTTGATTCATTTATACGTTATCTGAACTTAAGTTTGATAAAATTTCTAAATTACATTAAGTCGTGGAAAAAGCAGTAAGACACACAAATTTTCAAGTTGAAAAGATAATAACTATATACTGTTATTAATGCAAAATATGACTTGCACTCGCCGCATCTTACTGTGCGCAGCCTGACAATCAAAATATAATATTACAATATAAAGAATCATGTTTCCGTCACATCTCTGAATCGAATGTTGTTTATTTATCTTATTATTATGTACTCACATATTTCTCTATCAGTTGATATCTATAAATAGGGGAAGACTTGAAAAAAAACAGAATTTTTAGTTACGCCACATATTGTATGTCATAATAGAATATCTCACGAAAGTCATTAATCAAGTGTTAACATTGATTTTAACTTTTCTACCTTTAATCTAACAAAAGTTGATTCTCCCTTTTCTTACACATTTTTCCGTATCCAGAGTATTTGATGCAACAAATTGAATTCACAATATGGAATCCGAAGTTCAAAATTACCAATATCATTTATGAGCACAAAAAGGGAATAAAAATCTACACCATTTTTGGGGGAAGGAAGTTGTGTCAGTGATGAAATCATAACGATAAGTTAAAGAGAAAATACGTAATTTCTACTACATTGTTCAATAAGCACACATTTATTTTAATCAAACCACGAAAAACACATACTTGAGAAAGATTCAGACCTCTCAAAAAAAGGGGGATGGAAAACCACGAAATGAATTCGTGCACCGCGCCGTTATTCTTGGGCGTCCGCCCGATACGCCCAGTGGATTTATTGGCCTGACATTGTATCATAAATGAAAGCGAAGAAAAGAACTGCGAGCGGTGGAAGGAAAACGGCGAGGGGAGCGTGTGACAAGTGTTATCAGGAGACGGATGGTGAATGCTGGGCGCCGGACGAGTCGTGATGACGAGTTCTGAGCAGCGACGGAGGCAACAGGGGGTCTTGAAGAACGAGAAATTGAATGTGATCGCAAATGGGCAGACGACCCGCGAAAGAGAGGGGAGGTAAACGGAGGAAGTAGAGCATTTAGGGGGCCTTAGGAAGATTTTGAATTGGGGCACTCTCACCCCTTCCACTCAATCCCCCTCCCCCAAATTGCATAGATCTAAATAGGAAATCTGTGTACGAAAATATTTCAATTCTCTCTTTAACATACACAATTAGATGGCATATCACTCTAAGTAGCTCGTGAAATACACTTCGATACCTTATTCATGACTGAACAAGAGTATATTTAAATAATGCACATTTACTCTTTCTTCGGTTTTGTAATTTAACAACTACCATCAATAATGACATGACAAATTATTGACAGGACATGACCAGGGTT
Source organism: Laupala kohalensis (assembly GCA_002313205.1). Taxonomy (NCBI): domain Eukaryota; kingdom Metazoa; phylum Arthropoda; class Insecta; order Orthoptera; family Trigonidiidae; genus Laupala; species Laupala kohalensis. The sequence goes on from NNCF01126512.1 coordinate 1,838,109, forward strand.
CGATCTGGGTGGAAATGGTGTACAGTGGTGGCAAGTAGACGGGTAGTGTAGTGGTTCGATTCCTGACTCGTCACTATTTTTATCAGACCGAAAGTTATCACACATCTTCTCCACCTGTAGGTACACGGAAGAAATATATGCACATGAAAATTTAGTGAAATTTATCCTGTGATATTGTCTAATTGATTGAGATTCCATTAAGTTGATTATTAAAAATAATATTCATTTTTAATTTTTTACAGCCCGGTGCAAAGTGTTTCCTCCTGCAACTCCCGTCTCGGAGGCACTGGGAGGTGGATACTTCACGATGAGGGAAAAGACCTACTGGGACACAAACACACACATAAATGCTGACATCACAGAGCAAACCGCGACCGGGACACGTTGAGGTAAGCGTCCGCTAACCGGAAGGAGGGAGGCCACGACCGCAACTCACTGTCCTCCCAGATGAGTTATCGCGGTGGTCCAGAAAAAAGTGCTGCGTGGGCGACGAGCGTGAAGCGTGGGTGTGAGCGAGAAATCGTGGCCAGCTGGCGACGGTTGCTCGCACTGTCCCCGGTGCTGTTCACATTCTGCATCAGCGTCCGAGCCCTTTGGTACACGACCTATGCGATTACTTTCCTTTAATTACGCTATCAACTCCCACATTCGATTGCATTTTACTTTCATCTAGGTATAATTTTTGCTTTCACGGACAAAAGGAAGCCCTCTTTTGGTAAAAACTTTTTAGAATTAAAGTATAGCGCGTGTGAAACTATTTTGAAAACCAAATTCATCAAATCAGGTTAATCAAATTATTTATTCATACAGAAGAAACTACAGTATTTTAGTTTACAATAATTTTACTTTTCTCGTGTAATAACTTCGGGTATATGTAAGTGGTGGACTCGTGGGACTCGACATTTCCTGTTCTAATTACAGGGACGCTATATTCTATTTCACGCTCTCTACCTTCCCAGCACCACTTCCAGTTTCAATTCAGGTCCACTACCATATTCACCTGTCCTAATCACGAGATTCCCTCCACGGAAGCAAATAGGTGTAATATTATCATGATATGACATGTTCATAGAAGCTAGGTGTAAGAGCTCCCAGTTAGGGCAACCTCCGGAGTTGACTTATTCTCTGGCTTTGGGGGTGTTTCAGGCTTCCGAGATCCAGAGTTACAGAATAGAAGTAGTGTACTTGCTTTGGGAGGTAAACTGGGAGGCGCTGAGAATGGCAATAAAAGAGCATACGGGAAAATTCTTCGTGATCATGAGGGATGGAGAAGAAAAGTTTGTGAAAATCACGCTCCCAAACTGCTTTCGCCGAGGAACCGACGCTCCTTTTCAAACAGTAGGTTTCATCATGGTCGTGTAGTCCGTTCAAGTTTTAAAAGAAAGAAAAATAAACATTGTCTAATGAATAGTGATTTTTTAAAATCAAAATGATCCCACCTACATAAATTAAAGCCGATACAGCCTTAAAACTCACCATTTTGCATTGAAAATAAGGTACTGTAGTATAAAATATCCATTGGGTGACCATATGTTATCCATTGGTGGCCACTTGAAATGAATAGCTGTTTGGCGCTAAAAGATGGACACCAAATGGCCATTTTTACTAGAGAGTAAAATTTCGGAATAAAGCTACTGCGATGGATTGTCTATTCATTACTAAGTACTCTGACATGAGAACTTCCGTATTACCTACTGAAGTACTACATCCATAATCATACACATTGTTATTAGTACTTCACAGTGAAAATTATTAATGCTTTTAGATGTTCTAAGTCTTCAATCACTCGCCTCATTTGCGCATATAAAGCGATTTCAATCTCTTTTGTTAATTCATTATACACATCATCACGCGGAAGTGCACGTTCACAAGGTACACGTTTACGACTTCTCAACCCCCTCCAGACCTTTATCCCCTAAGAGCACTTAGCTGCCATGTCGCGCAGTTGCTCCCCAGCGATGAACCGTGCGAAATGAACATACATTTGCGCGTCTAACGACAGCGAAATCCGACACCAACGCCGTTGTAATGCAATGGAGCAAGCGTGAATGGCACATGACGCGGCGACAACACAATACTCGTCACAGGAGAACCAAGAGCAATAGACAGGTCGACCTCAAAGCGGAACCAAAGTAAACAATAGGGAAGTGGTTTAGCGAAGAAAAACATCTGGAGTAGTTCGACTCGATTTTGCGAATTCACATTCGTTTCGAATGTTACTCAGCTGAACTGGCATACACAGAGTGTGCAACTCCAAACACTTCGGTGGACCGTGTCCGATGCAAGTGACGGAGGATATCATCATTTTTTTATTTTCTCTCTTCACGTAAAGTAATGTCTGTCACAGTCTTTTTACGTGGTCCTACGTGGCCCTAAATCACAAATTCCTTCATATCGTATTTCATAAGAAAAGTTACGAATCGTACATGAAACAAGACAAGGAATGAAAACATATTCAAACTAAAGAATTATAAACTAAAGTTTCCATCCAATTTTGAGGAGGGGACGTACCCATCGCGAAATACCGGTATCATGTTTCATAAACTAGAAATAATTGCACGTATTCTTTTTCTAAAAAAGGGCACGATAAATTTAAGTGAAAATCATAGTGTAGAGTTTTGACAGAAAAACAGATCAATCATGGTCATACCTCCGGGAGGAGTTCTTTCTTTACTTTTTTTATTACCAGAAACTACCACATAACCGAGTATTAAAGCTATTAGACTGTCTCTCTACTATTTGCATCCATCTTCTGCTGCACAGTAAGAATGAAGTGGGAATATTGACCACAATATTTGTAAAAATTTGGGTCAAAACGCAATATTGGTGGAAAACAGATTTCGTGGTAAATATTCGGGAGAACCATCAGCTATGTAGGCAAAAATTCATCAAAAGACAAAAACTTCATAATGTCGAATACGAATCGTGAACATTGTGCTAACATAAATTTAAAAATAATGGAAAATATTTGTCATATTCACCAAACTTTACCCTTGATCTTGGAGAGGTTTACCGACAATTTTTTTTTAAATTATAGTGCCCCGGATAGAAGTTCTAGAATTACCTCGTTAAAGTCGGTAACGAGAAACATTGTAGAAAAAAATGGCGTGGACGTTAATGCAAGTCAACAATTACCGAAGTTCAGAAAAAATTGTTAGTTCGCAAGCTATTTCAAAATTTTGCATTTTTTTCTTAGCAAGTTTTTATTTCTTACAAGTACAATAGCGCTCTTCTTAGATCAATAAAGGCGGTATCGTAAAAATGAGGTGAAATACATTAAATATACATTAAACTCTAATGAACAGTTATACAAGACTAAGATCAATGAGTACTTCCTAAAGAGAAAAAAAGTACAGTTGTAAAAATCTAAACAACACGGAATCTACATTATTCATCTTGAACGTTCAGCCCTAGAATATTAATATCCGTTCAATCAAGGGAATGAAACGGCCTGTCATAAATATTGCGTCCACCGTCAGCAAGCGCTTTCGAATATAACTGAGAGACGTCGCCGCTGCTAATTGAAGTCTCATCAGCAAGACGAGGAACCACGAGATGAAGGCAATCAGTCTCGCGACGAACTTCACGAAATGAAGCGATATTACGCAATGGGAGGACGAATATGGAAGTGGAAATGGGGAAATAGAAAACAGTAGCACCACTGGAGAGACGGAAAGAGATTGGAAAAGTTAAAAGTAGGATAGCATACAGCGCTGTGGAAGTAATAACCTAATTAGCTCTCTGGGTGTGATAAAACAAAAAATCATACAAATTAAGCATTTTGAACATACACTGTTTTCATTGTACAATTTGTTAATGGGAAATGTAGCGTGCTATTGAAGCATATCTACATGGTGCGATACGAGGTACGAGTTGGGTGGAAGTCTATTGGAAGTAGGTGGCCGCTTAGTTGGGTTAACCAACAAAGTAGGATTTGTTAGTAATAGTAGGAGTTGTTAGTAACATAGTTATTGATACTAGGAGGAGGTTGTAGGAGGAGGGTCCGCTTTTCAATACTCAACAGCTATATGAACTGGGACATTAATGTGAAAAGTTGCAAAACTTTTTCTGGTCCCACCGGGAATTGAACCCCAGATGACTTGGTGTTGAGCTAAAACGCTACCACCTGAGCCACGAAGAGGCGTGAATATACACTTAGTAGTCAGATAAAAACCCTGACTTTTGCCTCTTATATCTTTTGCTTTTTCTTGAAGACCTTTATTTCATTTCTTACATTCTAGATGAGTTCTCGCGACTTCATTTACATCATGTTTTGAATTTTGTGAATAAATAATCATGAACGTCAATAGCCAGAAGAAAATTGACGTTGCAAACACTCCTCCATGAGCAGGTACTCGGAATCATCTTTGAATCCTCATTGATATCTACAGAAAATGTTTGTCGTACTTTTTTCTAAATCAAATCATGTATTGTCTATATAAACAAAAATTAGATGATTTTCGTTGGTAAACGCATCCCTGGGGAAGGGCTGGACCGATTCGCTAATTAAAAAAAAAATGTTCGTAATAGTCAGAATAAGGTTTTAAGGGAAAGAAAAATTGGAAAAGTTGCCCGGAGAATTCGGGAATATCCGAAAGTGCTTTTTTCTATGGGATTTTTATATGAACTCAAGACCATAACACATGATTCGAACGATGGATATGCGTATGTTTTGTTTTGTTCGTTTTGATCCTGGAAAAGTTTTCAGGGGGAAAAATTTGGAACATTAAAAAAACAGTCGGAAAATTCGGACAAACTGCAAAAATCATGATTTTTGTACATTGCAGGCACATCACACATTTTTAGCATTTCAGCGGTGTACTGCTAATAGAGTGCATCTCCCAGGAAAAATTTCTCATTGGCGTGTTTCTGAATGTACTCCTCCTCAAATTGAATATCCAAGGTCACAATCGTTAACAGAAACAATGATCACTCAGAAATAAGTTTTTTTTATCATTTTTATTTTATTTACACATTTAAAATAGCTTTTCACAAATTCACAAAACGATCACAAACAAATTTATTGAAATTTGGACAGGACAATGTTCGTCGGGTCAACTAGTAAAAAATAAAGATGGAAACAGCATGGCAAACAATAAATTGCTATGCTTCCTCATTAATACTCCAATTAGTGAGCCAAGAAAATGAAAAAGGACAAAAAGTAATATTTTCACTGAGAATCTAAACATAAGCAATGAATGTAAACAATATCTTTTTTATGAAGGAGATGTGATTAGATCATGCTCTGTCGATTATCCGAGATATCTCCCGTGAGCACAAAAAGTGAAGGAACTTATAGTATTGAAGATATAAAACTCACAACTTATAAGAACCCAAATTTAATTAAGGATGATTGAAAGAGAAGGTCCATGCATAGCGGGTACGTATTATACATTCATTTCCATCATTTACTCCTGTACTTCCTCTTGTAGTAATAGCTAACCCAGGCTTTTGTGCCAAAGTGCATTCTTTGAACAAATTATATCAAATGAATTATTATAAATGTCAGTTTTATATATGTCGTAATATTTCATTTTAGAAATTCATATCATGGAACCTAATAAAACACACTTCCTTCATTGAAGATGAAATATGTAACCGCGTCTAAATACAATAATACAAATATGATAAAATATAGCTCACAATGTAATCAATAATAAACTATGCGTCATTTTCAAATGGAGACAACATCTATGTCGGACGGATACATCAAGTACTTTAACATGATTCATACAAGCTGGGTTTTTAAAACTCCTTAATTTTTAGCTTTTGTGAAATCATTTATGTACTTTATCGTAAGCCATATGCTACGGGAATAAAGTTGACATATTTTGAAATAAAATTAAATATTCTTATGAGGATAGATCTAATCTTAATTATAATAAAGAAAAAGTTAGTTTGAATTTCTGTTTGTAGTTTCAGAAACATTACACGAGTATTGTTTCCTTTATTCGTGTAAACAATTAGGCGTATAGAGAAAAATTAATTCTCGCGTGGAAATATTTAACAAACGTCATTAGCAAGGGCGGACATTTTCAAATCATATGTGACAGTTTAGACGAAAGGGTTTGACCTAGACTAGGAATGTTTTATAACCTGCACGTACTTTAGTAAAATCATGTGAATGTCAATGGTATAACTAACATTAAAAAAAACCTAGCAATCAGAGGAATGTTTCAGCGTTTTCTGAGCTAAGGAATAGTTACTGACAATAAACATCATTTTATTATCAAATTTAAAAAACAGTGAAATTCACATGATTGGAACTCAAATTTAATAATGAAATATTCGCGCCTACAGACAACGCATGAATACTGAACATAAAGTAGAAAATCAAAGAAGAGTGTTTATGCATGCAGAAGGCCGCCACTGGAGAAAAGAGTGAAGAGATGGTTCAGGTGAAGGAAAGAAGAACCGCGATGAGGCCGCAGGACGCAAAGGGCTGTCAGCGCGCCTCAAGAGGAATTAGCAATTCCCGTGAATAATAAGGTCGTTAATGACCTCTGCAGAGGCACGTTGAGAGGAGATTCACAACGACGTTTCACACCAACTACCGAAAACGAATAGAGATGAGTAAAATATCGTGTGTGAAAAATGACAATATCTCCACAATTGCTAAATGGTCCACCATCTGTAATATATTTCTTCATGTTTAAGAATTGTAACACTGCAAAAGAGTTCGGCATTCATTTGTTACTTATCATCATAAAAATAATATCGAGAACACAGACTAACGCATCTATTCCGCATTTTCGGTTGATAATAAATTCTTTTAGAATTCCGAAATAAACAAGAATGTTAATAATCATTATTATAAAATCGTCATACCATCGTTGCGCTGCTAACGTTTCGTCGCCGTAAAAAGAATTATTCCAATATTTTACTATTTGTTTTCTTGATTCCTTTTGTAGATATTCATTACAACATAATATTGCATCAGTTATTGTCAAATTAATTTACCTGCAGTTGTCGTCCTAAATTATTATTTCTGTCATTTTAGTTGTCGGTTTCTTTAATTACTCATTTTTTAAATATCCCACTTGCAATTTCCTTAATAATAAATTTATTATCATACTAATATCTGTCAGTGTTAGTTGTCAGTTCTCGTGTTCTCATTTGATTTTGTTGCAAACTAACTCACAACAATGGACACAATCGCATTCCTAAACGCATTCAAAGCTGAACTTCACAAGGCGTCCAATGACTTGGTACATTATATTGACTCTGGTGACGCAGGTTCAAACCCTGTCCGATCCAAGTAGAATTCGCGGTGGAGGACGAAGCGGTGCTCGCGGCAGTTTTTTTCGGGGTTCTCCCGTTTCCCCTATCATTCCACCACAACATTCACTCATCATCATTCGCCTCATTCGCATGTCATCCTTGTCATCCTCGTCATTAGGAGGCCGTCTGAGCACAGGCGGTGGTCGTGTGCAACGACCAGGACACTGAGAAGCATCTACGCGGTGTCCCCGAAGGAGCAAATGCTGTTAGAATACTTCTACTCCAGAAGCAATTCTGATACGATACATTACGTGCAACGTGCGGGCTTGATCCGGGACTAGAAGCTATACCAAATTCATATTCCCCTCCACAATCTAACTTCCATTCCATTACTCGAGAATCACAAACTCCTTGCAAAAATTAAATTATTATATTTCATCATAATGTCCAATCCCTTTCAAACAAATTGAATGACGAATTGAATGACTAAAGCCCCACCAAAAAACAACAGCAAACAAACAAATTGACAGACATTGAAATTTTTGTACACGAAAATCCATTCGATTTGCTATGTCTCACAGAACATAGGCTATCAACTAAAAACATCAAAGATACTTATATTTATAATTATTATTTAGCAAGTTCTTACTGTCGACAAAATTTTAAAGGAAAACATCCCCACGTAGGTACGTGTATATACGTTCGTATTGATATTTCATCTTCTCAATTGTCAAACTAAGAGAACTTCTGCGTTGATAGCGTGTTCGAATTTACAGCAGTTAATTTGACCGACATAGGTATTATTGTTTTACGTATTTATAGATTTCCTCAATAGATACTTAACACATTTTTTCGGAACTTTGAGATTATATTAAATCGTACTACACGTAAATCTATAAAATCTATCGTTATATGTGGTGATTTCAACTTAGATTTCTTGAGTGCTTCGTATCGCGCAAATTCACCCATAAATCGATTCAAAATTCTTATCGTTTCCTTCAACCACGTCACTACGATGAACGACCCAACTCACCTTTCCAGTTCATCTCAAACATTGCTAGATCAGATTATTGGCAACAATGAAATCTCGTATTTCTCTGAAGTGTTTTGTGCCGGACACAGCGATCACCTTGCGCAAGTGTTGACCATTGAAGATAAACTGAAACCACTTAAAATCATTTACAAGAATTCTAGACAGTCTAACGACAAAAATGTAGCCATATTTACATTATTTGCGTGAGGAAACTTCGAAAGATGTGTACAATTGCCAAAACACCGACGACAAATTCAATGAAGGTATTTCAACATTCCTAAAACATTACAACTGTAACTTTCCAATAAAACGCACATTAATTAACACAAATACAATAGATGTATCAACCATGGGATAAGAATATCTTCCAAAAACAAACGCCGTTCATATTATCTTTCAAAACTCTATACGTAACCACCCGAATTCCATGATTATTTCCGTAAATATAAGACTATTCTCCAAAAAGTAGTGTATGCAGCTAAAGTTATGGAAAATGATACGCAGATACTAAAATAGACCAACCGGACCAAACCCATGTGGAATATTGTTAAAAATTACACACCTGAAAATCGAGGAGAAAACATTTTCCCTACCAAACGATGGCAAAATCGTATCAAATCAACTTAATATCGCAAATTTGTTTAATTCTTATTTCTCAGAAGTAGGTAAAATAATTAATTCAATATCTCAAAACCAATGTCCTCCGAATATATCCACCCACGTGCCCCATTCTATATTCACTTCCGAAACACCAGTGAAGTCATAAAAATCATCAGTTCATTAAAAACATATTTTCAACAGTCATAGATGATATATCCGAATTTATTATTAAATTTTCGTCCCACGTTATATTAAATCCAATCATAAACATTTAATAGTTCTTTATCAGAAGAGGTGTTTCCAAACATATTTAAGAGAGCTAAAGAAAAACCTTTATACTAGAAAGAAACAAACACAATGTTGGCAATTATCGACCAGTTTCTCTACTTCCCACTTTCTCAAAAATCCTAGAAAAATTGTTTTATAAGCGTCTTCTAGATTTTCTATCGAAAAATAACATTCTCTCTGACGATCAACACGGGTTTCGGAATCCCGGTTTTCCACCTCCAGCGCCATACTTACTTTATTAAATGATGTTACCACTTCTCTTGACCATGGAGAAAATTCGCAGGGCGCTTTTCTTGATTTACCTAAAACATTCGATGTCATTGATCACGAAATTCTCCTTTCAAAATTACAATATTTTGGCATCCGTTGACTTGCGCATCAGTGGCTGACTTTCTATTTAAAAGATAAAACAGATCGAAATATCATATACTAAAAATAAAGTACTTTAGCATTACCTTTCAGAAGCAAAGCCACTAATTCGCGGAGTTCCACAAGGTTCATTTCTCGGCCCTATGCTCTTTTTGTTGTATGTGAACGACATGTCTTCCACATCATATTGCACAATGGTTCTTTTTGCCGATGACACTAATCTACTATGTAAACACACCAATGCTCAAAAAGTTATGTCTATCCTCTCGGCTTGGTTCTATGCAAATCGCCTCATTGTAAACACTGACAAAACAGTGTCTATGTCATTTTACAATAGTATCACAAAATCTTTACCCCAGATTTCTCTTACGTTAAATGGAACACAATTAAAAACTGTTTCTAATACAAAGTTTTTAGGTCTTCATATTCAAGACAATCTCAAATGGAAATGCCACGTTGACAATCTTAATTCCAAATTAAGTAAATTGTGTTACGCATTACGAATCTTAGTTAATATTATTAGTCCACATATTTCCCGTTGCGTATATTTTTCAAAGGTTTACTCCCATTTACGATACGGCGTCATCTGGGGCAATTCCGAGCAGAGCGTCCAAACTTTCGGAATTCAAAAGAGGATTGTTCGGATAATTTGTAAATCTCACCCTCGACTTGTAAACCTTTATTCAAGGAATTTAATATTTTAACACTTTCCTCATTTTATATTTATGAAACTGTCGTGGTTGTTAAGGCCGAATTACTGAAGCACCACCCTTGTTTCATACAAAACAGTTTTGTTCACGAACACAATACTCGCAATAGGAATAATATTCATCGTCCGAGAGTGTCAGCTGCGCGTTGCCAAAAAGGCCCGTATCTTTTGGGAATCGTTCTATATAATTCCCTGCCAAAAAATATAAAAGATATTCAAATCCGCGGTTAAAAGCTAAATTCTGCACCAGTGCTTCTACACAGTAAAATAATTTATTGATTTTAATAAAAATTAAAGCCGTCTTGTACTTTTTCACGCCATTGTTGTAGTATTTTCCAAATATCTTACAACAATTTCAAAACTATTTTCCTGCATGCTTGTATTATGTCTTATTATTCATATAAATTTAGTTGAATATGTAGTCAACCCATGCGAATTAATAACAAAAATAAATTGTAGAGTATGACTACATCTTCTTTATACTATTCTATAAAAATAGTTCACTGTTCTGAATATGAGTTCTATATGGCTGCATAATTATATAACTGAGTGTTAGGGGGACAAGACTGGTCTCCGTAGGAGTTTGCTCAAAGTATAATTTGTTGCCGGGAAGGTGCAGGTTTCAAGCTTGCTGTATATGGAGGTGATGAAGAACGGACGGATGCTTAACAGCTAACGTATGTGTGTATATCGGTTATTTAGATAGTTAGTAGGGTGAGTATTTTGACCCAATGCCAGAGTGATTGGTAATAATAATAATAAATTTATTGTCAAAAGAGAAGTTATAAACTGCGTATGACATGGAGGACACAAAACTAATTTACTCTCCGGAAGCAAGCGAGGGACCCTCCCACCACCGTCCACGCATACCATCGTACGATCCACTACAACCGCAAATGACATCCCACATGCGCCATCGCGGAATGGCTCAACTGTCTATCGGCAGTGAGGGGGGTTAAGGAGAACATAGACCCCCTCTGTTGGACGTGAACGTTTGACAGATAAAATTGAAGTTGAAAAATGGCATACTTTGTAAAAGTGTTAACAGGTTAATAATTGTTATTAATAATATTAGATTAGTTAGAATTAATAACACCTTAATAATAAATTAGTAATACTATGTTAATAACTTTAATAAATACTAATTTATTGTTATTAATAGCAGATTGTTAATTATTTATGTGATGCATTGTATTTAAAGGCAATATTTATAAAATTTGATTTGTGAAACCATAATTTTTACACAAAAATGCTTCTCTTGATTACGGTCTAGATCCGCCACTGCTTGCCAGCAGACAACGGATAAGGAAAGATTTATACAAAGTGGACAGGATAAATACTGTACGAGAAAGCAAGATGAATGACACGAATAATATCAATGGGATGTATGTGTCAAAATGGAAATGAAGACCCAGAGCGCGTGCTATGGGAGTGCGAAAGATGTGGTGAGGAGTGAGGAGAGTATTCGAGGGTTCTGAAGTCTACGGGAGTGCTGAATGTGAATCCGAAGGCACGATTAATAAAGGTCAAGGACATGTTCAATAAATTCTAAGAATATGTAACTGCGATAGGCATGGTATGCGTAAGGGATGGATCATAAAAGAAGTATTAAACCCTAAAGACGTTGACGAGTCCTAAAGTCCCACAGAAAAAGTGAGGGCGCTTTTTAATAATGTACATCGTAGGATGCGCGGTTTTGTAAACCACATAGCAAAATAAATAAAACTAGTGGTGCGAAAACGTAAATACTTTCCCTTCGGTCATCTTAGTGAAAGGGTCATTTCTCGCGTGGTCCTCTATATTTTGGTCATCTTCCAATGCTCTATTCGCGATCAAAGTAGCTAGATGAACTAATTACTCTCTTTTACTTGAAATTTGAAAGTAAAATAAGTATTCAGAATATTATTTCAAAACATACAGCAACATATTATTCTCATAAATATCGCAAAACTGTTATGTAAATGTGATATCGTTGTAAAGAGAAATTGATGTGTTTTCGTATCTACAGAGTGTTTGCTGTCCCCCTATGTATTTTATCATTATCATATTTTTCATTTCAGTTTACGAAAAGTGTATTTATTCTACGACTGCTTGGTCCATTTACACTACAAATTATTGTTCAAGCTTCTTGCAACAGTAAACTAATGTGCAAGAGTAGCAGACAGAAATCATTTTATTGCGTCTATACCAAACGTTCAAGCGAAATACCGTTGATGAGGATGTAATACATTGTAATTGTACTTTACGTACAGAAAATTTAAACAAAATCCTTAAAACAGTTTTTGAGAAACATTCAAAAGTGTACTTTGATCTGCATGTGAAGTACCCTTCGTTTTAAAGTAGAAAAAAGTAGAACACGGGCATCGATAAGAAGTAAATTTTACCGTAAATATGAAATGCGAATTTAAATTAATTCATCCATTTACTCAGAATCGTTGTATACAGACGGACTGACGGATGAATGTTGTGTCAAAAACCTCTTTTTCAGAACCAGGGGTCGCCAAAATGGATATTTTCGCCCAAATCTCGCTTTCGAATTTTTTCACCATTACAATACTTTCCATATACTACGTATATGAGATAGTAAAAATATTAATATCCTATTGTCGTGTTCATCAATGTTGGAATACAAAAGCGAGAATGAAACCTTCTGTAGATCACATATACTTCAAAACGTTTGTTATATGCTTGAAAAGAAAACTTTTTCTGCTTGTTATAAAACTGCAAATGAGATTTCCAAAGATATTACTTCATTAGAATTTTAAATTCTGTTTGATATTTTATTTAATATAAAAATACCGAACGTTATCAAATTATTTGAATCGAAATGCTTGATCGGATCCAAGCATTACTTATCCAGAAATAACCACATTCATAGGTCTCAGAGGCTTTTATCTCGCGGGTTTCCCATCGACGGAGGCACATAAAGGTAAAGCTGTGGTCGCCATAGCAAAGGTACGCTTAAAACAGACGACGTGCTGAGGCTGGGAGGCGGTGGAGTCGTTGAAGCAAAGGTATGTTATCCAAAGAGCGCGTTTCAAAACTACAATACGAAAAAGGAACCAAAGCAAAGAAGAAGCATTGAGGATTCTGGCGGTAACATTTCTTGAAAAATAAGTAAATGCATTTTTTTATATCAACGCGTGCTTATGGACACAGTCAACCACACCTCGCTCGTCGCGTCGCTGCTGAGGAAGATTTGAAAATCCGTTTGTAGTATCTAAACTATTCGACCACTTATTACGAACTACGAATAAAGAGCAGTTTGTAACTTCGTTAAATGGACAAAACAGAGAAGTTATTTAATTTTCAAGGGTTTAATATTTTTATTACCTAAATTTCTCTCTTTAGTTGAAGTGTTTTGAAAAATTATGTCAATTTTTAACACTTTTTCGTCAATATTTCGCCGACATTCGTACATAAATATGATTTTTTGGACTTTCTTTTGAAGAATTGAGGCGGAAACTTTTCTGCATATTGTAGTCACACATCTGTATCCTTTTACGCAGCGTGCGCGAATATACCTCTCCGAAGATTCATTTTCTTGCGACCTATTTCACTATCATTCTTCCTGCTTATTACTTACGTAACAAACTTAACGTAACGTAACAAAATATACATTAAAATCTTTTGAGAGAGCATTTAAATGGATTGAAAAGAGAATAACATAAGTTAAAGTGATTCTCGAGTGATAAGCGCACAAACGGAGGGACAGGCAGACGTTGAGTTTTATTATGTGCAGGGGAGGTATTCATCTTTATGAATGATTACTAATTCAGACTTTAGTATGTGCGGCGTGTTCTAGATGAGCCCCCACAAAACTATGAAAATAAATTATCTACACTCTGAAATTATAAAACTATCAATTCAACCAAATCAACATGGTATTTATTTGAGACAAAGCATAGATGTATTTAGTACAGTATGATTAATTGTCTTGGAGTAGTTCATACAGTTTCTGATCACTGCAGTTTTACTCACATGTACAATATACCGGAGTGATGTCACTAATCCGGTCGCACAGAATGTAAGCTAGATCGGGAGCGATGTTGTTCGTCCGATAGACTGACTAAGGTTGCCACAATTAACCACCTCCCGTTGCTAAGTTATTTTAATAGTGGTCTAGGTCTCCTGTATGATAAAGTTTTAGAAGTCTTGTCTTTATTATTATTAGGGTATGTAGCTTCTGCTACTTATGGATAAGGATGTAGAATAATAAGACATGTTTTACATTTAAATCAATAAAAAGAAAACCACAAGCTTTGAAAAAATACGCAAGAAATGAATTGAACAAGTAGCATTCCGTTACTTCTTTAAAGAAGATAATACAGATAGGGATGAGTCGGAAGAAAAAACAGCCAAGAGCCAGTACAAATACTATTAGAAAGTCAAATCTTATCGATGCACTTATGAAGAAGCGACTACTCGATGACCTAAACTGAGGAAGCTGAGGAAACGATGAAACTGAGGAAGAGTTATTGTAAAGCATGAATCGAAAGGGAAGACGAAAGGAGAATCCAATAAGAGACGAAAAGATTTGAATTAACTCAACGTCGGCAGAAAATCTGATGGCGGATTTTGAGCATTCAATGTCATTCAAATATACTCGTACCTCGCCTACAAATGTATAAGACAAAACTGTATTGCATGATTGGTTCCTTTAGTGGTTAAAATGTGAGCACTGATGGTGATGGTTCATTGATATACTTAGAATTCAGTATATGACGTATATATGAACATGTATTTATGGAATCTCCAGGGCCTTTAATTAGGAAACATTAAAATAACCTATATCGAAATATTAATAATAAAGGAATATTAATAAAGTTTGAAATAAAAATAACTCTTATGCATCTACGTATAAGTTATCATAACTCAGAAAATAATGAATGAAAACAAATATTGTCTTTCATGTGATCTTATCATGTGAATACATCTACTTTCTTATATTCTACTATTTCGTATTACATCTTCTATCCTCAATAAATGAAGATATCATATGTTATTTTATCTACAAAGTACAACAAGACTTACATAAAAGTCTCTTACTATATATTTTTAGTTGAATCCCGATAGGACGTAAGTAGCAACTCATTATGTCTCTCTGGCTCCATTTTTAACAGAATTATTGAACACCATCCACGACTTCTTCCAGCATTTTTCCAGACTTTATTTAATTATCCAGTAATATTATCAGATCATTATTTGGAAACGCTCGTCCAGACAGATTGGAAGTACGTTGAAATAGGAAAACGGGCGATGTGCATCTTCCTCTATCTCAAGTCAAACGAAGAAAAAAAATAGACTGGGAATGTTAGTGAGAGTAGGGGAGATGGTGTGTGCGAAGAAAAGAGTGAAGGACCTGAGAGACCAGCGGCTATTAAGAAGCGTGTCAATCCGAGCACAGACGCCTTTCGCTCTTTCAAAGATCGCTGCATTATTCAAGGCTCTGTCTGAGAAGCGTAGGAGGATCGCAGCCACCGGGGGAGACATTGGAAGAACTGACGATAAAGAAAAAGCAAATACGAAGAAGTCGAGGCACGAGGAAAGTCGTCGTCGAGGAGATGAGGACGTCGTTGATTTAAAATTGGGAGAGGAAGGTCGAGATCCGTACGGGCACAAAGCTATGGAGACGAGTGAGATATGCCACGTTTAAAACGAAAAATAAATTCATCCTTTAAGTAAAAATTATTGCACAAAACGTATATATTTGCATTAGTCCTAGCTGCGAATTGGCGTTACCCGGTCTTACTCTGAAGTAAGAAACCGTCCAAAAAACATAAAATGCACTCTGAGGCGGGGAGGGGATTTGTAATATTGTTACACTACGTTTCGGCGAGCTAGGACGGTTACGTAACGCTAAATTTTATGTTACGTTTCATACTGCGCGTTTTATCCATAAAGTTTGTCACTCAGCAACTCAGTTTGTACTGAGCAACAAGAAAAATCTCCATGATGAACGAACAGTCGTCAGTATTCCAAAATTTATTTCTAAATTTTCAGAAAAACAAAACCTTTTCTTTACAGAACGGGGAGGGTGGTGGGGTTGGCGTAACGTACATATTGGGAGATGTAAGAGATATCGTTACAGTTGATTTATAAAGGGTAGTTAAAATGCTAATTCTTGCATTACTTATGAACGACGTGTAAGTGACGATGCATAAAAATGGTCTAATAAAAATACAGTGATCCTCAACTCAGTAGAGCTACTTAGATTTCTTGCTGGATGCATTTATCGTGGAAGTAAAACAATTCTTACTAGTAATATCTAATGTGAACATGGGAGAGAAGAAGTATCGGGCTTTATCTAGCCGCACAGTATTTAGTCACCCAATTACGAATGTGTGCACCGATGATAAAGATCTCTCCAGCCATTCAGCTGAATTCTTCAAATACATATTCGTCAAATACTGGGTGTTTTGAATCTGAGATACACTTTTTTGACAACTTAAATATCATTTACAAATTTTGCAACACACTACAACGTTACACTTAGTTAACAACTTAATATCCTTAAAAAAATGTAGAAACACATTTCAACGTTATCAACCAAACCCATTAGACATTAGTTTACTACGTACAAGAAATTGCATCACCGAGCGTTCAAAGGGATTCTCTTATTTCACAGAAACGTTTTTGATCACCAGTTCCACTTCTCAGACGTTTTACTCATTACAAATAGCATGGGTAGATAAATCGCGTATTCCAAAATACCTTGCGCCTTTACTCAGAAAATTTTGACAGATATTTCTAAATTCAGTGAACTTCTGGTCATTAACCAGTTACTCGAAAAAGTTTGCATAAATGTCAAGAACGTAATCCCATAGCATTTCTTAGTAAACGTTACTTCTACGTCAGGTAAACATCAAACGGAAATTTGACGGAATACTTCACTAACTTTGTGTTAGTGAATACAATATTTAATATAAAAAAAGTTAAAAATGTTGCAAAGGACAACAAAATATACATAAAAAAGTCTGTTTTCGCGTTACTGCATGAAATAAATTGTAATAACCAAGGAAATAATTAAAAATGAATTATCATCCAACGTGAAAGTATTTGTAATAATAGTATACAATGTACACTATATTTGTAAATAAATAAAGAGGACATTTGAGATCATGGCTAGATAAAACACTTTTTGGTCAACTTTACAATTTAAATATCGAGGATAACATTTTTTTAAATAAATATTTTGAGGTCAGTTGACTGTTAATAATATATAACAGAATGTTCTAGTCATGTCAACTTTTACAGTGGTTAATAAATTTACCAGTTAATTTATTTTCCATTCATTTGAAATGTCAACAAAGTGAGCATCACCATGTCTTAGAGTCGTCCAGTTCCGAGCCCGACTAATACAAGTCTACCTCTAAAATTTTGTCTGAGAAATTATTACTTCCTTGGAACCCTGTTTTTAAATATACGAGGGATTGTAGAAACAGAAGAAAAAAATCCTCTTTTTCTTGTAGAGTTTCGTACGTCACTTCTACGATTTTTTGTATTTTAAAATTGCCAACCATCTTTGCACAGTTCAAGACGTAACAATAAAATAATGAGGATAACTAAACTTCATTTTATTATGATGTTATCATTTTATCCCAATGTCTTTTATTGCAGGAAAGAAACTGTGAAGAATCTTTTGAAATTCGAGTTTGACAATCTGAGAAGTTCCGGTTAACTTTCGTGATGCAGGCTGACATGATGCGGTTAACTTTCATGACTTTCATATACAGATTCGAAGATCTCACACCTTTCTTTTAAAAACAAAAATTGCTTCCGAAATTGAATTGCAAATTGAAGCAAGCGCCTTCCAAAGCTCACCAACACGAAGAATACCTATGATATAAAATTAGACGCGTAATGTGAGTTAAATTAAATGTATAACGCAATATATCCATTACACGAAAAAGCAGAAAAAAATATGAGTTGAACATTGAAATATCATTTTGTTTTCAGTTTAAGACTCAGAAGGAAATTATTTAAACCTTTACAATTAGTCCATATTGCGTCAAGTGAGAAAAATCTACTAGATTTGATTAGATTAGTTTGTTTTGGTATAATATGTCAGGTTTAGTTCTTTCTATACCACGTAATATCTTCAAGCACAAATGCCTCCCACAAAACGGGACGCAATGGGTTACAACGTATAACAGGAAATATAGGGTATATACTCGAATGATGACATATAGTTTGTGTATTCTCTCTTTATGACCCTTTCAGGGTGGTGTAAACGAACCACAAGAATTTGTATCATAAGAAGCTTTTCTTGTGAGGTTGACACGTCGTAAGAGAGGAGTTGGGAGTGGAGTATAAGAAGAACGGGTGTCCAATGGTAACGTCTCACATCCACGATATTGCTGAGTGGTAGAGCGTGGGTTCAAACCTTGCCGAACTAGGTGAGACTTTCGGCTGGGGTTTTCCTCATTCGGTACTGTAAGTTCCTCCCCAACCCAACATATCTCCTTCCCAATTCCCTCTCCCAAGTCACGGTTAGGTGGAAGAGCAGGTCTCAAGGCATAAATCTCACCATAAGACAACCATACTTCCATAGTAATATATAAATGCGTAACGTAAAAGTGTGTCTGTTTGCTACCCGGCCACGTCTAAACCACTGAACCGATCGCAGTTAAATTTTACAAGGAGATAGATTAGGTGTACAGGATGAACGTGGACTAACTTTTATTTTTTTAATGTGTGATAAGAAAACTAGAAATGGTTAAATGGTTTTTGACAATAAATGTCGATGGAGTAAGGAAAAAAAGAGAGTTTTATTTGCTTACACTGCCTACACGATTAGAAGTATGCGACAGCTATGAATGGCAATATTGTTTTCCTCAAAGAGTTCTACAAAAAGTCCGCGACAGTATGTCTATCTACAAAAAATTACCTCAATAATCGATAAAACTTTTTTAAATAGAAATTTTAAAATACCGAAGATTAAGAGAGTAATTTACGAAAGAAAAAATCAATAGTCATCAAAAATCTTTAAAACAAAATTTCAACGAATTGTTTAGAATCTACAAGAATTTTTAAAAAAATGTTGGAGCCGTGTCATACCTCAGAATCGAACATTTGACCGGTGAGGCTCCCGTGAGACGGTGCACAGTCAAGTTTTGTATAAAAATCGTATTATTATGAATTTGAAAAATTAGGATGCTGTTTATGTTTTGAATTACCCGTAATAAGAATATTTTGATCTTACAATTTAGATAGATTTAATTTTTTTCTTAGTAAAAGAAGATTAGTCCAAGAAAAAACCCCGGGCAATACTTATCAGTTAGTTAATAAATAATTTCAACGCAGAGTTGCCGTGGATAATGAACATAATAAGCCTAATCTCCTTTCTGGTTGCGACGCTGGTCATCCAAAACCACGTCGAATCCCTCCCCAGGGTGCTCGATCATCCCCCACCCCTCAGGAATGTTTGCTGATGGATCTCTCGTACACTTTCGCATCCACTGCGAGCGACGTCATAATACGCGATCGAATTCGTTCGTTCCCTCTCGCTTCAGGTCATGCCGAGCGATGACGAGCGCGTTTTATTACCCGTGCGCTGCAATGTGGTGCCGTGCGCCACAGACAGAGAGGTTGATGCGGACTGCGAACGAAGCTTCGGAAAAGGAAGGGGAGAGCATATTGGTTGGAAAAGTACATACGACATATTGCTTCCACCAGCGAATTTACCATTCCATCTCAAGAAATGGGAAAGGAAGTATTCAATATGTCTTATAGATAAATAATGCAAAGAATAAAATAAAAAGAATATGTACAAACAAATAATTTTAATTTCCAATTGTGCAAAATCTTGTGCACATAAAATTAATTATTTCGATACTAAAAACTTCAGAAAATCATTAATATTAATTCTTCAAATTTTATTTATATTATTGGGTTTTGATACCTTTTTCTCAACCCACAAAAATATTCTGGTTTTTCAATAACTGGAGGTGAGAAGAAGTTTTAAAAAAAATTTATTGTCAAAGAAACTTAAAATGCATCAAACTTTAACTCGCGATTCTTCATTGAAAATCACTGTTTACTTGTCTATTTATATACGTCACGGTTTAGTTTTTCGAAGAAGAAGATAAAAATGTCACAAAAATAATACATAATACTAATAATTTTGTGACTTTAATGTAAAATTCTCATGTACTTTTACTGATATAACTTATATTTATATATAATTTCTTTAGTAATATATAATCGAATTTTAATAATAAGATAATAATAATTGGCGATCATGTCACAAAATAATACTACATCACAAAATTTTACATAGTACGCGTTGAAAACTATGCTTCTCTCGTGAAACTTTGATATAACCCTTTTCCGAGAAAACAATGTAGTGGAATATTTTTACTAGCGAGAAATGTGACACAACAGTATAAATTTTGTGGAAAATCTTATTAGTTATTTGCATACCGTAACAGTTAAATTTCCGTGGGCAGCGTGACCTGGGAGGCAATACACGAATTTTCTACATTTTCAATTCAATTTTTCTTCCAAATCAAATTATAAAAGAAGTAATATATTGTTCAAACGTAAGATCAAGATAACGTCTCTGACAACAAAATAATCTTCGCAACTAAACCTCATTCTTAGTTAAGAATGATGGAAGAAAAAATGTGATTTACCAATAGTTACCTTTTGGAAATAAGATATAGCGATTCCCAATCTGAGTTATTTGTGTCCCGTGCTAGCTTTGAAGTCGAATTTGTTTTCTCTTGTCTAGAGAACATTGCTTTCGAGTGTCCTAACAGGAATACGATTTTGTGGTGCTGACTGCGAACGACGCTTCGGGTAAAACGACGCGAAACCCCGAGAGACGAGAGCCAATTGTGTCAACAATCAAAGAAGTAGTTTTCCTCATTGTCTATTTTTTACTTCAAAATGTTTGGGGTACTATAAAACCTCCTCAAGAGACTTTATTTTTCCGTGTAGCGCAGATGTCACTAGTCACTACAAGACCAGACGTATTGTCCCTTGCTGCTTGTTCACTACTTGCTTTTAACGCACTGAAACTGCGAGGGGACTTCTACCACGAAAACAGGTTATTGAACCTGTAGATGAATTTCGTCTTTGACAATATTTCTTCGATCCTGTCTAGTATGTTCTAGAAATGGTTTTCCTGGTATGACACGTAAACATAGAGGTCAGTAGCAGTCAATTTTATCTTTAGTTTTTATTGGTTTGCTAAACATTTTCATTTTGGCTAGTTTGTTTACGGGAGATTGACATCCTCAGTTGACAAGAATCATCACGAGACTTGAATCATCGGCCACATAGCTCACAATATCACTTAGTCATCATTTATAAACGAATTCGCTATTTTTCACAAATGTATTTGGTTAATTTCAAGCCTGATCCTCCAGCCAACAACGTTTTAGACATATTGCCTACCAGGTCTCGTCAATGAAGCACTGTCAAAAATAGCACAACCAAATGCGAGTTTCAGCGGTTTAAGTCATAAATTCCCGAAATTCCTAAAACAAAAATGTATTTCCTCTGTACATGTTTTCGAAACGAATTCTTCTTTATTTATGAAATTACTGGTGGGCATGACATACATTTCATATCTAAGGGTGCAAATAATAATTAAAACAATAATTTTTGGAGGACAGAGAAAAGTTTAAAAAATTATAATAATAGTGTATCACTCTGTTAGGAATGATAAAAAATACATTAAAGGACAAAGAGTAGGAAAGACGAGAAAGCGACGCATCCATCACGCAATAAGCTATAGTGAGTAAAATTTGTTCTTGAGAGCCTTGTAATGTCCCTGTCAAAGACAAGGCGCTCACTGTACCAATAACCAAAATAAATGAAAGAAAAAACGAAGAGCATTTCTGTATTTCCATCCTGAATCATCAAAAAACCTATCGGAATACATCAGAAGAGAGATTGCATACCACCAGCATGGGAGACCCACATCGGGCGATCGATGAAGGAAGAAGCTTCGCCTGCGATGCAGTGCGGACGGGCTCCATACTGGCGGCACCTATGCAGAATCCTACGCCGCCGCCCCAGTTGCCCCAAGACTACACACACGCCTCCTCGACGGACAGCGGCAGATGTGTAAGGAGTGAGTGGTTTCTCAAGCGAAGCGGGAATGCCGTCGAAAAGGTTTAGGGTACCAGGGGCAGGTATTGAATTTGGAGCCCCCTCACCTCTCCTCCCACAAGTAGTGAATCTTTGAAGTGAATTTACGTTGGAAAATATTTCAAGAACGTTTTTTAAAAGTAATGTATATTTAGTAGCATCTTAGTCGGTAAAATAAACTATAGTTTAAATAATGGAATGTTGAAATTATCTGCAGTTTTATACACCACAAAATTACCTTTCTGCAGTTACAGTAAATTTACTTCAACTAACTAATGAACAACGGAAAATTGACTACCAACTATACAACAAATTATATATTGCTACATATATTATAAGATGAAAACGGAGAAAAAAATTATAAATATAGTGGAATATCACAATTAATAATATTTTCCTCTTTAAATGACTTAATTTGGAAGAACAATTCTTCCTACTGTATTTACTATGTATCCACACGGCTGTGATAACAAATATCGCACGTTTTAAAGTAATTAAAAATTAAAAATGAATAGTTTCAGCAGTTATTCTTTGATGAGTGTTCGCTAGTTACTTTTTGTAATGAAATTAACTATACAAGTGGGGTTTCAGTTGGTTTGGTAATGGCAAGTGTCATACAAGCGCATCCCTTTGTATATGTCATAGGAGATAGATTGGAACACCAGAATTATTGAACTCAAATGGTTTCTTTACTTCCCAATTATAAAGAACAAGCTTACCTGGCGTTGCCTGTGATTTTTTAAAAATCTATTCTTTACACAGGAAAAAATATCTATATATCGTACGATCAAAATACTTTTACTTGCTGGTATTTAAAAACATGTACCGCATCCTAAGTTTTCAAATTTATAATAATACAAATTTAATACATAACTTGACTGTATACACTACACCATCTCACTTGAGCCGCGCCAGTTTAGTTTTCGCTTCCGAGACATTACGCGGCTGCACCATTTTTTAAAAATTTTTGTAAAATCTAAACCCTTCGTTCAAATTTTACGATTTACAGACGTTATTTTATTTTTGTTAAATGCACAAAACAAATCATTGAATTTCATGTTTATTAATTTCTTTTTTAAATAACGCTCTTAAATTGAAGTATTTTAACATTTCTATTTTAATAATGTTTTATCCATAATTTAGTTATTTTTTGTGGATCGACATATGGTAACGCAAACTTTTCAGTAGAACTTTGAGGCAAATAATATTACCATGCATAGTTATAACCTATTTCAATCCGTTCAGGCAGCGTAAGCATATCTCTCTTTTTCCCGATTTGATCGACATTCATTGTGTAAAAACATTTCTATTTTTTATTACACGATTTAAAAATAAACGTTAGTCTATGTTCACCCTGGATACCTGAACGTTCTCCTTGCCAAATTTCATCACGATCGGTTCAGTGGTTTAGTCGTGATCAGGTAGCTAGCAGGCAGACACACTTTCGCGTTACTCATTTATACAGAGTGATTCAGAATTCCTATTACACAGTTATATGTGATGTAGAGAGGACTCGGAACAGCAATATTTGGTAATAAACCCATGTCCGGAAATGCGCCGTTTGGAAGATAAACGACTTTGAAATAACGTCAAAGGATACGCTGTTCGTGCATCAACCAACTTGTACCTGCGTGAACTACAACATATGCTCGAAGTGGCAACCACGAGTTTCGTTGCAAAAAGTGTACCTGCGAACAATGTTCTCATACACACGGTCCAAAAGTCCTGGAGTGTCCTGAATGACTTCCTCAGCAGCCATTACACGGGCAAGGAGATCGTCCTGTGAGTCTACAGGGGTCTCGTAAACAATACTCTTCATGTAGCCCGACAGAAAAAAAATCCAGAGATGTTAAATCGGGCGATCGTGGTTGCCAACGAATCAGTCCATCAGTCCCCGAATGTTTTGGGAAGGTACTGACGGACGTCGCTTTAAAAGTGGGCTGGCTCGCCATCATGCTGGAATGACATCGTCCGACGGATATGCGGTGGCACATCCTCCAAATGCTGCACCAGCACGTCTTGCAGGCAGGTCAAGTAGCTGTAACCTGTTAGACGGGGTGGTAGAATACACGGGCCAATGAGATGAACATAGATAATACCAGCCCACACATTAATACCGAAACGATGTTGAAATCGATGGTTATGTGTGGCATGAGTGTTTTCCTCACCCCAAATGTAGCTGTTACGACGGTTGAGCAGACATTCGTTTGTGAAATGCGCTTCATCTGTGAAAAGAATAATCAGAGGAAAGTCTGGAACGTCGACACAACGGTGTAGAAACCACGCGCAGTAATCGGCACGTGGCGTAAAATCAGATGTATCCTCTGGAGGTGGTATGGGTGAAGTTGCTGTTCATCGAGAACTCGCCAGACGCTGCTCTGGGATACATCCACGATGTTGCGGGTACTCGTAGACGGGTTCTGGTCGACCAGTTGGAGGACTTCCTCTTCAACAGTGCGGTGCGTCCGATCACGACCACAATTGGCTCTATTAGCCTTGAAGATGCCAGTTTCCCGAATCCGTTGTTCCAATCTTGCAATAATGGCATGTGATGGACAGGGACGACGGGGAAATCGTTCGTGATACAGGTGTTGTGCTAATCGACCATTTCGTCCACTTTCACCGTAGATGAGCAACATGTCGGTGTACTCGGAAAACGCATACTCCACTATTACGCACCGTCTTTCTCGATCGCTCAGTGGCAACAATTCATTGTATTGTTCTCTGAGGACACGTGATATGACGTCACACAAGACATCAAGTGACACGAGACACCGTCCTCTGTCAATGTGTATTGTCTTCGATAGTTTAAAGTCGTTTATCTTCCAAACGACGCGTTTCCGGAAATGAGTTTATTACCAAATATTGCTGTTCTGAGTCCCCTTTACAACACCTAGAACTGTAATAGGAATTCTGAATCAGCCTTATATTTGTATGGATGTAAAGGGGAAGTATTGTAATAAGGGGGGGGGGAATTCGAGATCTCTTTAGATCTTTATGAATTTGCTCCAGGAAAGTATTTCAAATTGTGGCAATGATGCCCAAAGTAGTGTGTGTGTATGAGGATGTGTGCGGATGTATGTTAAGTATTTTGTTCCCCTGATAACTTACGAACAAATAAATGCATCGAAACCAAATGTAGTATTTGACTTCGTAAACATTTTGAATAGAAGTTTATTTCTGCACAGTTCATAATAATAATAATAATAAATTTATTGTCAAAAAACAGTACAGACTGCGTATGACCACGTGGAGGACAATAAACTAATTTACTCTCCGGAAGCAAGTAAGGGACCATCCCATCAATTCCGATCAAGGGCCCTAAGGCAGAGGCGGATTCAAAAAAATCAGTATAAGTTCCTAGATAAGATAAAAAGTTAGCTGCGAGTTATAATACATATATAATGTCAATATGTTTGTAATTTTACGCAAATAATTACATGTACAAGTTATTATCGAACTATAGATTATTCTGAGTATAGTGTTTAAAAATCATAAGAGTTGAAAAAAACCCACTAAATTCACGATTTATTGTTACAATAAACACGCCCCTAGACAAAGCCTAGAGAACCTGTATAAGAAATCCGCCTCTACCCGAAGGAAAAACGGAGAAAAACCCGGNNTAGGGAATTATATACAACGATTTCATACCGACTTCATTTATATTCCACCTCTCACTTCTTATTTCTTAAAATTAAATATTTTGAATATGAATACAATCATTTTGATTGTTCAGTTAATTCTGCGTACAGATTGCTAAACCGCACTTTCGTACGTCGCACCTTTTTCGAGATACAACAAAATTGTGGCACGAAAAAATGAGATTTTCACTTTAACAGTATTGTGATTTTAATAGTAGCCTTTTTTAATGTTCTTTCTTAATAGTCGCGACATAAAAAAATAGATACTTCATTTCCTCTTGAAAAGAAGAAAGCTTTCGAATACTCTCCATAACGAAATCTGCTGTATGACAAGTGTACAATACTACATTTATATGAAGTATGAAACGTAGTTTTGGTACTCGTAGACCGGAAATTAGATATTTCTGAAACATCGAGTAATTTTAACAGAACAATAGAACTATAGAATGAACAATATAACATTTTCGTCTAATGTGAGTTTTGCTTCTATACGAATAAGTAATTGTTGGGTAATGCAGCTTCTATTTTTGTGAGAAATAATTTCGATTGCAGTACGGTTATCTCAGCACTGACTTCATTTTAGTAAATGACATTGCGGAACACCCCAAAACAGTTAGCACTGAGAGAGTTCACATGTGAAAAATAATTATCTGCGTACATGAAGGCAATAAAATTAACAGAAAAGTCATATGCTATTAAAATTCCAAGTTCAATTTTTCAATTCTGAAATATAATTAATAACAATTTTCTTAATAAAAAAATAATGTATATTTTATTAATTATCCATCCATATCGGCAATCCGATATACAAGCGGCGTTGTCCTGAGTGACTGACTGACATATGAACTGACAGAGTAATTCACTCATTCATCTCCGCAGAGAAAAAAAACCATCAGAGAGAGTATCTTGAAATTTTGACCGAATGTTTCTTTGATATCGTAGAGCTTGCGATAGAAAAAGAGTGATTCAGAGTAAAATGCGTGTTTTTCTTTAAATATTCGTTAAATGTTAATTAAATATCATCATGACCTTTGTTTTTAAACATGCTATTCTTTTCTACGACAAATTTTAAGGGAGAGTCAACCGTATCATAACATTAAACACTCCCAGGCAAAGCTGGTGAGTGGGGGGCTAGTAATTTGTATTACGCAACCTACATCAAGTGGAAATAAAAACGTTTGTCACATTGACTTGTGATGATGAATACATTATTCATTAAATGTTTCAAATTTTCCTCACTCAACACTTTCCTTTGTGTATGACTTTAATTCCAGCTGCTTCTCACCCCGAGCACCGCACATGCGCCCTATATTCCGCAAATTCTCCTGACACTGGGGAAGCCTTATCTGCAATTGCTCTCTCGCGCCATTTCATCTCTTCCCCATGCATTTCGCTCGCCTCAGAACACTCCTCCACTTCCCAAGGGGAGCTAACCTCCCCATCGCTTACGTAAGTGCTCTTTACACTTCAACGAGCGAGCTATATCTAGCGATAACCACTCCATCCGCGATTTGCACAAATAATTGCTAATGGCATTCCCGAATGATACTGAAAATGTTAATACATATGCTCCAAGGTTTATAACTTATTGGTCATAGTTGTGCATATCATAAATAGAAACATGTAAAAATTCGCTTTACGTATATCCTTACAAGGTCTGGATTACGAGGGACAAAGTCATTAATACTATTAATATTGATCTCGAATTTTTAGTATTTCCATATTTAAATTTTGTAATAATTTCAGAGTAATAAATTAATAACAGTACGTATTTGTTGAATAACTGTTTTTGTAGTATATTGAAAATAAAATATGTGAATATTCTGTAATCATTTTATTTTACTATTATTTTATATAATGTCTTATGGCGGGGGTTTGGCCATTTGGCCCCCTCTCTCGTGGGTACCGTGACTTGGGTAAGGGGCGACAATACCGTGCTTTGGGGAAGGGAATTGGGAAGAAGAGATGTTGGGTTGCCAGGGAACTTATAATACCGAACCGACATCTGTCTGGAGTAGGTGAGGGAAGCCTCAGCTAAAATCGTCCCCAAGTTCGGTCGAGAAGAGTTTGAAACCACCCTCTACTGCTCTACAGTATCAAGGTAGCGAAGACACTACCACTAGACCATCGCTGTCGGTAATAAAAAAGAGTTAACAATTTTGGTTTTTACTTTAGCGTCGGTAATGTTGTGGTTTTTCGTGGGGCTCTGAAAAGTCATATGCAATAGAATAGTCAAAACGTACTGCTGAGTGGAAGATGACGGATTCGATCCCCCGCTCGGTCGCTGACCCTACGTTCAGAACCATACATTCCTTGGTAAACCAACACCTCTCCTTCCCAATTCACGCAAATCATGTTGTTAGATGGACGAACAAACTTGGTTGTGTGAACCTCGCCTCATCGTAAAAATGAGAAAAAAAATTAACAAATAAATTAAACGTAAAAAATGCGACAGTGCTCTAGTACAGGCGTAACTTTCGTTGACAAGGTCTGCGATGGATATGAGCTCTTTCACAAAATTACTTCAGAAAACAAAATACCAAAATTTGTTTTACATCGTGTCAATCCCAGCTAGACGAGATGAATTTCTCCGCATCTGTCATTCATGTAGACATCTCATCTTCCAAGAGGAGATTCATTCCGGTCTAAATATTTCCTCGCCGCAAGATGCTATCTGCATCTTTTATAAAACACTCTCGGATAGAGAAGAAACGTCTTCATATTTCTTCTCTAGCGTTAATGCAACTTGCAAAATGCATTCGTAAAAGGAAAAGGCTACCCAACGTTTCCAAATTAACTTGGCAGCAATGAGATGTGACTATAGTCTGGAACAAAACCGTGATATAAATAGTGAAACTCACAAAAGTGTATTCTCATAATCGACAAGGTCACAAATGACAATCTTTCATTCATCGCTTCTCTTTCCCAATGAATGTGATTATGATGCATTTACCACAGAATATCAAGAGTTCAGAGGAGTGTGGGATGTACTTAACCAAATGTAATTGTAACATACAGTAATGAAAACTTCATATCCTTTAAATTCCTTGAAACACTTGGCAATTATCAACCACGAAAACGTACAGATTTCAAATATACACAATAATCTCATCTTAAAATACACCACATGTAAATGGGGAGTTACTGCTCGACTTTCCTAAATTGCCGATAAAAAAAGATAATATTTACTAACATGTTGTAGAGGTTCACTTAATCGAGAAAAGAAACGTAAACAATGAAATTGTACATTCTTTGCCTATTTATGTATGTCACGAAGCGATACCTCCATGAACAATCTCATGTACAGGAACTCTTGAAATTTACAAGTAATTGTATGATATACCATATTACAGACTGAAATAATATAAACATACTATTCGAAATAGATACGTAGAATAACTTAATAATTACATTTTTTTTTTTTTTGCTTATTTATTCGTTCTGATAGCAAAGTAAACTCCTGAACAAAATGCCACAAGTCCCCATTGATGCGTTTAATTCGATAGGAGTGGGAGGGAGCAAAAATTAGTTAACTATTCAGCTGTCAAAAGAAACACCAATTATTATTAATGTTGAAAGCGCAGACACAGACAAAATAGTATTTTTATAACATTTCTATTAAAAAATCTTTTTACACATATTTACATGTTACAATAATTATTATTATTTATCATCGTAGGCTATCTACAAATAATGCAAATTCTTAATTTTATCGTTAATATCTTCGTACAATAATATTATAAAAATGCAACAATAAAATGAACAAAGATTGAGACCAGCATTATAATCATTAAAAACAATTGAAAACAAAAAAATATTTAAAAACTGTACATGAAAAATTCATTTTCGTACACAATTATAACAATGTTGCCAAATAGTTCAAAATTTCTTGCTTTATGATTTCGTTTCTTATTTCTTTCGTTCAAGTTGTCATCAATATATTTTTTCGAATTAATATGAATTATAGTATTACACTCGAATTTGATTTGATTGAATTGACTTATTCAGACTAAATTAGAATTTTACAAAATCGATTATTTTAGCAGATTGTACGAAAAACAATTTTCATATATTTACTTCACAGATCGGTTTAAACAATAGTTTTAAAACATTTTCACCGTATATCAACAACTAAATTCCTTGGGAATGGGCACATTTAATATGTTGTTTTTTTCATCCTCACAGCGTCTCGATAGGAGGAAATCTCGAAGATGCTGTTAACGCTTTGCCCCCATAACAATCTATATCACAAACAATTAAATTGTGGTAAGGATCAACTATAGCTCAGAGAACAATAGAAGAAAAAAAATATTAAGAAAAATAAGGAACTCTCGTACTTCATATTGTTTCTCTCCCTTCTTGTCTCAATTCAAACAGAAGAAGAAATTCACCTTCGTCGGAGGAACTGATGGACTCATCGACGAAAAGAAAGAAACGAAACACGAGTTTAAGAAAAATAGGAAAATCTCTTAATGTGCTCAATTTGTATCTACTCTTCGCTCGTATGAATGTACGTACTATACTCGAAGTCATGTTTCTTTGCTTCGAGAAAGTATAACTTAAGGGAAAAAATACATCAACGGAATCGTACTGTGTTTATTAGTTTATTGTATACTACTCGCAGTAAATTACTTTGATGTCCTCAACGTGGCCATAGGCAGTTTGCATCAGCTCTCTTGACAATAAATTATTAATTAATTAATTTTTTGTCAGTCTAACTGGTTTGATGTTGGTACTCAATGTAGCCAACGGTTTTACTTCGCCATCGTCCATAAGATTAATAATATTTGTACCACGTGTTATGTTGGCAGGACATTCGAATTTCCGGAAACTTAAATCCATTGCCAACTTCGGGCACCAATTCAATGTGCGTGCTCTTGTGGCTCTATTCTGTTCTTTCTGCATCGAGCGTGTGGAACGAATATTACCTCGTGTCTTTGTTTGTTGAGTTACTAACTTGTGTTTACTTACAGCAAATTGTCGCTTTTGTGACCATTATTAATATTTATTTAGGTACAATTTGAATTCGTAGAATTCTGCAATTCGTGTTATGTAGCCATGTTGCATACATTTCGGCAAAGTTACATAACTTGGAGTACACATAACTCTTTAAACAGTTTTGTCAACCAATTTTGTCAGTCTCTCCTTTTGTTAGGAAATACGACCCAGAACAACACATTTTTCATTTCTAGAAAATCATAAATGCGAATTCTAAAATATACATCACATATCACCTGGATTCGTTTTTGAAAAGAATACATACAATCACGAAAATAATTGCACTCTAACGTAAACATTTCAGTGTTTTGGTGTACATTACTTAAGAATAAATGGAGATTCTTCAATTGATATATGCTAAGCATAAGAATTGAAAGACATGTGTGCACAATGCCAATATGCGTTGAATGTGTTATGCAAGCAAATATCCGTCACCCTCTGGAAGTTCACATCATTTTTTTAATAGAAATCAAGTTAATCATATGAAAATTAGGACAGTAATGTCCGTCATTTATAATATAGCGAAACGTAATTCAGAATTTTGAGTTATTTCCAATGATGGGTATTGCTATAAATACAATAGAAAGCTCCACTAAATTTTCGGATACTAATCGGAAACAGTACATATTACATACACTTGAGAATAAAATTTATACAAACCCATTCATTCAACATAACAGATTACTGAATTTACAACCCCTATCATATATCTTAATTCGTTTCAAATTTTTGCATCGTTTTGATCCAGGTAATTTGCATAAATACACAGGTACACACAAAAAATATTACGTAGATGGGATGCCACCGATAAGCTGTAAAATAATGCAGAGTGTAAATCAGGAATCACAGTTTAAATGCGTATTTACTTCGACATTAAATGGGATTAATTATCGAGTTCAGGATGTAAAAATGTATTGCAATGCTATGACATTAGAATGATAGAAAAAGAATTCTGAACTAAGTACGTACTCAAGCATATAAAATGACTTATCGCAGGTAAAAATATATTGGAAAAATGAACAGAGTGAAATTTTACAGCTCTAAGTAATTTTATTTTCTACATACATCGAAGGTTTCCATTACCAGTCTATCCTTCATTTACCTACATTTTAGAGCGTAATTCCTTAATAGGTAATCATATTGCTCATGTGAAGTAAAAAAAAAATACTTTTACGTCACTCAAGCACCAAACGATTCTATCAGCATCGAAACGATGAATCGAAAAAAATCGACTCTATCAGCATCTTTTCGTTTCACTAGCTTCCCCTAAGGAAAATATTATCCATTTTCCCTTACACTGTTTCTTTCCGAAGCTCTACAAAAAAAGAAGCGTTTTGATCGAGAGGAGAAATTATTTTCTACGAAAAACTATGAGGATTAGTTATGAAAATGTCGTATGAAAAGCCTCTTAACCGTCGGAGCTCCTGGTGGAGGTGCTAGAATGTAGAATTGTTAATTTGACATAACCGTTCCTCATAATCTAAGATGTTCAGGTTAGATTTTGTGCATAGTTTTTCTTTCAATTTAAGTA
Source organism: Laupala kohalensis (assembly GCA_002313205.1). Classification (NCBI taxonomy): domain Eukaryota; kingdom Metazoa; phylum Arthropoda; class Insecta; order Orthoptera; family Trigonidiidae; genus Laupala; species Laupala kohalensis. Next base: position 1,870,601 of record NNCF01126512.1, read on the forward strand.
AAAGAATGTAAATTTTGTTCCACTTCAGGCGTATTTCCTTCCCTTTCAAATCTTTTACGGTGCATAATATCAGATTCCTTCTTCTTTTTCAATGCTTCATTGTTGGTCCTCGTTACCGTACCGGTTAGTATAGATTTTCTGCTCCCAGACTGAGCATTTTCCCGTGGTAACAGTTCGTACCCAACACTCACAATCAAATTTAATCGTAAGTTTTTCAACCTAAATGTGGCCTTCGAACTCCTTTCATTTCATTTTAGAATCCAGGCTACCATGTATCCTGTTTCCCGGGACAATTCTAGTTCTAATTTCATCATCAATTTTATGAAGAATACTTGTGATTTAAAATGCTACAAGATTTATTTTAATTGGGAAAATAACACAGAGACTCTGGAAAAAAAAAGATTCATTCTGCACAAATTGAGTATCTTGAATGTTGTCGACGCAAAGAAATTGTACCTAATTACATACAATTCCTGTGCTAAGTAAAAGAAAATATTATCGTTTAATAATAATATTGAACTGCTATGTGTCTAGGTAACTGAAATATTCATTACATTCAATACTTAATGAAGACCTGGATCAAGGTCAAAACGTCCTGGAATAAAAGGTTGTCTTTATCATGCATTTTAAATAGTTACAGAAGGTTATACACATTAATTCAACAAATCACTTTAAGTTAGTTGACGGGGAGTTATTCATCATTGTGTGTGCTTGATTGGTATTAATACTTATATGTAGTGTACAAGTATGAATTCCCCACAAAATATAATTAGATAAAAGAAAGTAAAACTAAATACTCTATAAGAAATTATGTGCACGTAGATTCAATTTAAAAGGCACAGGTCATTTAATGTGCGCAGACTGAGAACGAGAAACGTACATAACAAGGTACACGAAATAATATACATGGTCATTCTGTCATAGGTCTCCTAGTGACGATTGAAACAGTTAAATGAGTTTAAAACAATTCCTGGTAGGACATAAATCAATGTAGAGTACTTACATGCATAAAGTCCGTGGAAATCTGAGAAAGTCACTGAATAATAACACTTGGCTCGAATAATAATAATTCGGCGAGTAAATAGTTCTGACACCGAGTTGAACTTAGCACTGATTTTAACGTTGATAGTGTACGTGGGCATTGAGAACTCGTACAAGAACGCGATGTCACTCCCGTGAGGAAGAGCGGTAGACTGATGTCGCTCGTAGTGAAACGCGCAGTAGACTGATATTCTTGTTTCTAAATCAACAAGTCCCGTTGCTAGGATCCAAAAGTCGACCAGGTCACCTTGTAATTATGGGAGTCAAGTTCGAGGGAGTTGGCTTTGGTGACTATTTGTGAATATCGTTACATAGTCAGTCCACTGAGATGTATAAATGTTAAACTTTATTTTTAGTCTTATTGTTTTAAAACACAGCAGTGTGAATAATAATGCAGAAAAGCACGATTTAATTCGTATCCATCAGTATAGTACCAACAATACCATAGTAAGGAACTCGCTTGACTCGTATGAAATACATAAGAGCATGTACTAGTACGGTGGTCGAACGTAAAGCTTTCGTGATTTACGCATATCACCTCGGAAAAAGTGAGATATTTTTCTCAAATGTCCGGTGTCCTATAGATAAAATTGATGTAAAAAATACAACGGAAATGTTTCTATAAATCAATGTAAACTTCAATCACTTTCGTGATTTAAAAGTTGGTCTTTTTTAAATACATGTGTTCCTCCATTTGAAGTAATATATTACACCAAGTATACGGGTAATTGTTTCATTTAAATGGTCGGTGAGGTATTTTTTTCAAGTTGAAATCATAATAAGTATATATTACTGTTTATTTACGCCGACTTCAGATTTTTAGTGATTTAATTCTTAATGCTTTAGTACTGCCTTAAACAAACGGGTTTGACCTCAGCATGTATTTGTGTGCCTACGAATATTGAAGATATGCAGCTGTACTTCTGCGCCCTACACAACTGCAGTATTTCGCAAACTAACCTGACACCGAAAGAATCTTCGATCAAGAGCTGTTATGAAGCGTATTTATTAGCGTGCGAGCGAGGAAATGAGCGGTTTGAAGGGATTAAAGCTGATGATTGATGAGCGTGATGAGTATCTGGACCATCGGCAAATTGGGTCAGAAAATCGAAAGCATTTCCATGATGCTTTGTGTTGTAGCTGACGCTCGTAGAACACAAATAACGCTTGTTTCCACAAATTTCTTAATTCGCCTTAATATCAATCAATTCATTTTAACAATTGCAATTACTCTTTTGACCCTCCTTCACAATTTCAAATTTTAACATTTAGCAAACAAAGGTCCGAAATTAAATATTTACGAAAACCTAGAAATCTTAAAACTTTTACGTAACTGTTCATCCCTTCAATAAAAAAACTGAAGTAAAAACCAGCACCATTTTATGTTTATTAGGTGTTAACATCCCCTTTTATGTCCATCTGCTTTTACACAAGATCGTTAACCATCCATTACGCTACCGTTCGTCTATTACAATATTTTAATTGATTTACTCGTCAACCTTCTCCTCCATCTTGTACTCATTGTCACATCCATTTTCACATGACCGTTGTACATTCATTCCGTCACTGTTTTTCTGATTGCTCTGATTGGATCGAGACATCTCAATTTATATTTAATTGAGACCAAATTACGTATTTATATTGATTGCATGTTACTTGGGTAAGTTTATTACATTGTATTTTAGAGTACTTTCATCTTTTTAAGTTTAGGTTTAGTCATTCGTTTTAAATTGTATAGTGTATTTTTAAGATTTTCTGTGTTATAATTTTGTTTATTGTTGTAGAACATCGATGGCAGGGAAAGCTTCCAGAAACATGTCTGTTTTGCAATAAAACATAGCATTTAAAATTATGGAAGATAATTTCATTTTGTTTCCTTATCATGAATCTATTTATTAACCCTTGTGGGGTGAGGTCCTGTGGCTTCTTCTATTTATCACCATCTTTCCGTTAAAGATTATTATTATGCTTTTTCCTTCTCAATACCTTTCTATGAACTCATCCACAATATTAATACATTGATGTCTGCGTTTTTCGTTGCTTAAGTAGGTGATTAGCAGGTTGAAGAGATTTTTAGGTGCAAATATCATATGAAAAATGAAGGATAATGAGGGGGGAAAGGAGTAAAAAGGACTGTTTTACGCATCTATTTCGAAAAATCATCTTCTTCCCATTCTAATTCTTTGGGTTACAAATAAGTGTATCAAACCATCAATCAGAAGAAGGAAGAAATAAGAAGTAAACATAAACTATTGTTTTTATTTTCGTGACCTTGTTCTTCCAATCGTTTAATAACTGCAGTCAGGTACGCACGTTTACTACAAACGATAGGCTTACAATTTACAGGTTCACTGCAAGCTGTGGAAACATTTGTTAAAACTAATTAAATATTTGACATTGATTCGAAACCATATATAAACGGAATAAAACTCACATGTCATATTTCTTATATATGATAATATATAAGATGGAAGATTATTGAAAAACTGCAGTACAATGAAGAAAAGGGGGATTAACGGTACGATATTGGGAGAAAAATGTGTAAAAAAAAAAAAAAAAGGAAACAAGATGCAAAAAATGTTTCCTTTCTTATTTACAGATAAAATTTCACACCGTTGTATCTTTCCGAAGAGCTTTAATTTACCAACATAAAAAGTTGTGCACCTAAAATTCCTAACTCAGACGATTAGCAAATTGCCCGACCTGATCGTTCGTATGCAACTCCTCATGTAAGCGATCTATTTCGTTGTAGTACTTGTAAAGGGAAAATGTAGCCGACTATTGAAGCTTATCTACATGAAGTGATAGGAGGTGGGTGGTACGCTATTGTTAGTAGTTAGTAGTTTACCAACAACTTGGCCCAAGTGCAGGGGTTAGTAGGAGTGATTAGTAATAGAGTTCTTGATACGAGGAGCACTACAAGGTGGATAGAAGGAGGGTTCGCTTTTCAGTAATCACAGCTATATAAACTGGAACTTTAATGTGAAAAGCTACAATTTTTTTTCTAGCCCCGCTAGAAATTAAACCCGGGATGACTTGTGGAGAGCAAGTACACTAACACCTTAACCACAGAAGGGGCGTACGCGATTTAATTAACCATGCGTGACTCATGGCGGAAAATTGTTAGCCAAATAAATGTAATTGGTCTTTTAAAAACTCTAAAAATTATCTGTTTACTTTTTAATGGTAATCATTACTTTATTATAACAGAAATTTCCGTTCTCAGCTATTAGGTTTGAAATCAGCTGATTGATATTCAAAAAGAGCGTGCACTAGCTCTCACGGGTTAAGAAATGGGCAGCGAGCATTCTTTTTTAGTAAACATCTAAATATTATTTGTGACAATAAGGTGTATGTAAAAAACTTAATATAAGTGTTTTTGTAAGTATATATTATTATTTCGATCAGTGTTCTTAATCAGTAGGAAGAGACGCGACAGAAAATAATTATTTCAAGAAAGAATAACACGAACTTAAATTTAGAACAATTCTTTCTAAAACAACGATTACATAGTAAAGTCCCTCTTGTATCACCTCCATTGACATTTCATTTAATATTTATTATGACAATAAATATTGTTTGTGACAAAAACAGTTTCAAAAACTGTTGTTAAATTTTCGTTCTCTTCAAAGTTTCAAAAGAAAAGCATTAAATTTGTTATGATGGCAGTCCGCGAGAAATTAGATCCAGATCTAGAGTACAGTGCATAGGAATACTCATCTTGCAATTTTTATTTCGTGATATTTAATAATTTTCTGGTTTTTAAACATTTGCTCGATAATTAAAAACATTTATCATTATTTTTTTCTTTGCAAATCTTTATTATATCATGAAGCGTATTTACAGAAATAACATTTAGAGAAAAAATAATCGATCACAATTAATTGCAATTTATGTCAAACATTTTCTCAGATTAATTTTTCATTAACTTTTCTTAAAAATGCGAAACGAGGTTTTGTACTCTTTTTATTAAAATAATTTCAGTTATCTGATTATATATAATTAAATACGGCTTATATTTAATTAGCATCAAGAGATATTCTTCGCATACAATTCTTAAATAAATAATAAAAATATATTTAAATGAACAAAGTATATTATTTTGGGAATCAAATTTTTAAATCCATTTTACGAAATAAAATTCAAATAAAGTTCAGTTGTTACAAAATCGTTTAAACATTTTTTAAAAGAAGAAATGAATAAAATGAACTTTTGTTTACATTTATTTCGACAAGACAATGGTATATTTTGCGAAACAAAACAATCGAAATGAAACAGAACAAGACATAATAATATTGGAATTAGCGGTCAGTGATGAATGCAACTAGTTGTAAAGGCGATAACGACGTCACCGCTCGTGGAGGCAGTGTATGAGGCCAACGGCGGGTGGGATGTTGGGAAGGAGGTCTGGCGAGCAGCCCCATCCGCATCAATCGAGTTACAGAGTAATGCAGGCTGCGAGCTGCTCTAAGTTGGTTACCCACCGCCGCGTGCCAAGAAAGATTGCGTCAAGCCCTCGACCGACACGCGAAAAGCGTTCAGCAACTGTGGCTCGCTCGCATCCGTACCACTGCCAATAGCAGTTTTTTTAGAAATTTAATCTCACGCACAGATATATTCCATCGTATTGCTTCAAGTGTCACAGTTCCTCAAAAATACCATAGAGTGAAGTAGAAAATATCCTGCAAAATTTGATTGTAGGTGATACATTACATGATCATTAATATTAGGGGGGCTCGGGGAATACCACACCCTGAAGCAAAACGAATATCTGTCGCTCCCATTTAAGTGAAAAAACAAACATAACACAGTAAATTTTAGTAACATATATTTATAGCTTAAATCCAATAATTTTACTCAACCGTTGTTGTATGTACTTCGATGATTCAGGATTCGGTCAGGTCAAAAATAAAATTCCATTCTTCCAGTCAACGTTTCGAATTTATTAAGAATTCTTCATCAGGACTTTCAAATGAAAGTAATAATTGTTTTTAGGATCGAGAATTTGTACCTTAATATTATAGCTTTATACTTATAGCTTTAAGATCGAGAAGTATATATTGCTTAATAAAGATTTCTCTAAATGTAACCATATTTTATAAACATTTATAATACTTTACATGTGCGGTATATTCCTATTCATATTGGATATCTCGTTGTGTTCGGCGTAATTTTACACACCTTGTTTTCATGTGTAATACAAAAAAAATCTGAAACTGATTTGAACACTATTTGAAAGGTGGTTTTCAGAAAAACTTCAAACAATAAGAGAAAATTTATCATATGTACCTATTAGCAGGAAAAATGCATCCAAATTATTTTAACAATAGAAAGTATTAGCGACTAATTATGATCTAATTTTAAAAAATGACGAGGATACGTCAACAAGCATAGGTTGATTTTCTACCACACCAATTTTACATAGAAGACAACAGTGGGCATGCAGGTGAAGTGAGCGAAATTACTTCGACATAGAATGGATAAAAAAAGTGTTAAGTGAACTCCTCATCAAACGTAACGAATATAATATTATAGTTTTATACATGTAAGAATACAAAGCTTGCTCCAGTTCAAATAACAATTCTGGAGACTAGGTATAAAATTATGTAAACAAACTTTATTCAATTCATATATTATTATAAATGAGAACTCGAAAAAGAAACATTCACTGTAACTGCCACGTAGAGTGTGATGAAAGGACTATGATGAACAGTGTTCGTGGTTGGTCGGTATATGCTTAATCGCAGCACACTGCCCGAAGTTCCCAATCATTCACAATTGCTCTGAGAGTCAGCTCTAATTCCCAGAAGTGTCGGGTAACCTCTGAGTCACTAGGGTCGAATTCGTATCGACATGAATAAGCCTACATGGATAGAAAAATAAACATTTCAAGTTTCCTCTTAATTTGCCAGAAAACGTTCATTTAAATTAAATTAGGAATTAAATGATATCAACTTACATTGTTAAAAGCACTTCATTGACACAAACATTGACACTGATGTGAGAAAACGTTTCTTCAGTACTGATATGAAAGTACGTTGCAATTATTTGCATAGACGTAAAGAAATTTAATACAGGAAATCAGCTCTACCAATACCCCAAAAACAAACCTCCAAATGAAACTTTATTTTGCGCTTGCTCTATTTAAGCATATTGATTAAAATTAATGCTATTTTAGCACTCCAAATAAATCGTATTTTTATGATTTTGGAGAATCCGCATCAAAATTCTTTAAACGTAGATGCACATACACGAGAAAATTGAATAAATATGCATCATTTCTATGGAGCAAAATTTCATAAGGTTGAGTGACACATGGTATGAATTTCTCATATTTCTGGTTTTGCTAAACAGACAGTGAAAAAAGTAATTTTGATAAATTTGCATTTTAAACGTATTTAATTGGAACATTCGCATAGAAAATGTAACTAAATGTGAATGCATGAGGGAAAAACTCAATTCAGATCTGCAATTATTTTACTTTTTCATGTATTAAATTTTCTGCGAACACGTACTTCAGGATTAGACTGTCGAACACGGGAGGAAAGTTATCATGGTGTATAAAGTTACCCGAGTTTTCAGTTCATTTGAGAGCAATGTATTGAAGTTATTTTACTCATCCAGATTAAATTAAGCATCTATTAAAAATCAATAAATCGATGAAAACTGCAAATGGACCGCAGAGAAAATATAAAACATTTTCAGCAGTTAGCAATACTTTTCAAATAAAATATGATTCATAGTTGCTATAGTAAAATGTAGAATTATTCAATATTTGTTTATTCACTTCACAAGAAATAATTTTGTTTTCCAATTCTCAATAACCCTCTTATTTTCATTTCTATTGGAATTGTTTCCACAATAAAAAAATTTTTACGACATGATGTAAATATTTCGCTGTACGTTCCATAATTAATTGTTCAAATGAATTAGGAGAATTAAAAGACACATACGCTGAATAAATACACGGAAAATGACTAGCGCGCCTATAATTAAGATTTAGAGTTTTAAAAGAATAATAATAACAATAATAAAACGGTTTTATTACATGGTGAGACTGAAGTCACGACAAGAATGAAACCATGAAAACCCTTAACATAAAGACTAAATAAATATCTGTATCATCCAACATGAATTTTGGTTTCAATAAAACAATCAAAAAATTCAGTTAACAACAAACAGTGATATCAAACCGGTAGAGTGTAACTGTGGTTCTCCTTGAACACGATGTTTACGAAACACGCAACCCGCAATGCTCGAATTCTAGACAACACAAGTGTTGCAAACTTTACAAAGCTTGAAAGCGTGTTCTGGGGATGGACGTCTCTTCAACTCTTTGAAGACACGCGACTGGCAGGTGAGTTGAGGAAACTAGCGATTCGCGTGCATCTTCCCACACGAATGCCATCACGAGTCATATTCATTGAAACCTTTCCTTTACCACACGGCAGCGAAGACATTAGGACTCAAATTCTATTCCACTAGTCTTTTTTTAGTTTATCATTATGTTGTAGTTTATTTCATTTTAATTTTATAGACTTCAAATTAACTATTTTCTTTTTTTTCGGAATACTGCTTCAAAAACTCTGAACTAGCTTGTACTAAATAACAATTAATGTGAACACGGTTTTACAGCAAGGACGAGCAATGAACATAATTTCAATTCTTTTCAGGAGGAGGGTATAACGTAAACTTGATATTTCTGGTCCGTTCTTTCTGTCGGCAATGACCAAATACGAAGAAAGAAGAAAATGAAACGTGAAATTGGTTCAATGAGTTAATGTTTAATTGTTAAGAGAATCAGAACTCTCTTTTTTTTAAGGTTTTAGGGCTCGTCAACTCTCATCCACTTCTACTAGTCTTTGAGACTTGAAAATTTCGAAATCCATTGATCAAAAATAATGAAATCAAAAGAAACTAATCCAAAAAAGTGGAATAAAACTAACTAAGTTCGCATATAAATGTAGGCTTCCGCGGCCGGAGTCAATATGAACTTGTTTGTCCGGGACAAACCGCGTCTTAGTAGAAAAAACTACCAACGTTTCGGCTATCACGCTGTGGCCTTCTTCAGGGCAATGTCAGATTCGTACATACCTAAATCGCTGTCGTACTCTGCTAAGTTCCTGTTTCAAAAAAAAAAAAAAAAAAGAGTTCCTCATAAGATAGCGTTGATGAGATTTCCGACGTAAATGTTCTTATGTAGCCGGGGAGATATCCTATACTCTTTTCATAGCCGACACCGAAACCTCTACTGGTGAGTTTGCAAGGGTACAGCCTAGTATGGGATCTGAAAACCCCAGCGTACGAAGCGAGTCTACTTATGTAATGCTAATATTTGAATCCCACCATGTACACACACTTAGATTAATTACTGCGAACGCCACGGTGAAGAATGAGACAAATTTACATTGACAAAATCTAAGAGTAGCGTTTCCCGTGTTCTCAAGCTGTCATCGTAGTCCGCAGCGAGACGCAGCCGAGCGCCTCCAACCTGGTGGCAGCGTCGCGTTGCAGAGCGAGCGACACATTCGACCCTGCGACACATTACTTACAGCCAGCTGAGCACGAGACGACAAGAAGACGACGAAGACAAACAGGGTTTAAGACGAGTTTGTGTGTGTGTCACAGAAGCCTTGACGTAAGCACTCACCAACACACAAACAGCGCACTTGGGCAACTGAGACGAAAGAGTGAGCTGTCACCGACTGTCTACCGAAAAGAGAAAAAAAAAGAACTGACAAGGATGGCGTTGAGTGTATCAGCGGGTGAGAAAATGGTGGAAAGAAGAAGAATGGATGAGACAAAAACGTGGTGGTGCCACGAATGGTAGACGGCTTTCAGTTACGGTAGAGACGAGTAATGCGGAAAAGATTACGACGTATACAGATCCTGAACAATAAATAACAAAAGAGAACTTATAGTCTTTTACAGAAGAAAGAGAAAATATCTCTAGTCAGAACATACATAAAAGATCTAATGCAAAAGAACAGTCATCAGAGCTAATTTTACATTTCGAAACAAAGAACTCTTAGTTAATATTGTCTGATGGGTTATAAATATTCTATGCTAGGTGTCATATTTTATGGTTAGACGGAAGAGCAGACCTTAAGGTCTGAGTCTCGCCAAAATAAAGGCACTTTTATTATTATTATTATATAAAATGTCTTTTATTAGAAAACAAAATTAGATCAAAGATCTTTTTCTTAATACTCATAAGAGCACCCAATTTATTACAATGTGTGACAACTGCACAAGTCATGCTAAAATAAAAAGAAGTTGCAAATCAAAAGGCGGTAATTCATTAAAATAACAAGAAACCAAGATATAATGATTTTGAAGATGTTCAGTGACCGAAAAGAGAATGTATAAAAATCCCAAATAAAAGGAAGATGTAAGGGGAGAGGTCTAAAAGATACAAAGTAAGAAATGTTCCGATAAAGGGAAAGAAACCGCCATTTCTCTTTCCGAAAACAAGACTGCTATGAATGTCCCCTGATATCCAGCTTAGAGCTGCGAGGCTCAGCCCCCTCAAAGGTACAGGGATGAGAGGCGTTGCAGGTGCGAGGGTGGATGAGGATAGCAAAGACGTGCAAGAGGAGGGAGATCCTGCTGGTCGAGTTGTAAAACGCTGCCTTCGCACACCCTAAGAGAATTTACGACCTGGCCTACCACTTGCACGAAAGAATGCACACCAGGGTACGATGAAAAATAATTTAGAAGAACTATGCTCACTTCCACAGAAGTTATTACTTGACAAGCGACCAACGATTTTCTTTTTTCCCTTAGCTCGTTTTGTAAGTACATAAAACAATAAATGCAAATGTCGAGTAATAAATGTAGGCATTTCTTAAAAGAGTGAAAATGTATTGATCCAACAAAAGTACACTTTCACTATCGATGCACGAAACACAACGTATCGTTCTAATTATGGTCAATCTTTTCTTTCAATAAATAATACAGTTACTTTGTGATACTTCATTTGCATAAATAAATAAATTTTCAATCCTTTATTGTCACAGGAAAAAATATTTCGAGGAAATTCTTCCTTTTTTTACTAATACTGAAACAAAATTAGTGACATGAAATTAACGTGCACGGTTATTGAAACCTCTCATCAATTATTACAGGCAAGTGAAACGGAATAAGGGAAGAGAGTCGTTCTTAATGGGGCATCACAAAAATGTGTTTAATTTCACTCATTTGATGGATAATTATCATAAATATTTAGTGAGATAATAAATCAGAAAAATGTGTTGGTAAAATAAGTAAGAAGGCAATCAATACGATTTTGGTATGCTAACATTCAATCAGGTTTGACACACCACACAATACCAGAAATTTCATGTTTTTCTAACTTCAATAATAGGAATCTTCCAGAAAAAGCAATTTCTCCTTACCTAGTAGTGTAAAAGTATACAATTGAACTACACAGAAAGCTACAAAAAAAGAAAGGTGCAAGATGAAAGCGAAGAGTATTTATAGGTGCCTCTAAACTTAAACGATTTTTTTTAATCATAAAAAGCGTTTTGAAAAAAGGTATTGATAGAAATAAACGCAATCTTACCTTGAATGTGATACAAATTCACTCCCAACAGATTTCAACAACTCACTTTAAATGACACTTTCACTAATCACTTGACTTTTTTTTAAACACATTCACTGTCACTTCACAAGCACTGTTGGATGCAGTGACGCCACGTCGAAGAATGTGAAGCATGAGATGTTAAGGTAGCACGAACTTACCTGTAAAAGAGGAACATTTCATCAATAAGTGTGATGAAAACTTTTTATAATTTAAACATATTTTTAAAAGTTATGATTATATTCATCAATTTCTATCACATGTTACAACCTTCTGTAAACAGTTTTGTAAAGAATCACAACAGAAAAATGTGCTTTATCGTTAAGAAGTTGATGTAACTCAAATACTTTCCACTTAGGAAAAATACTTATAAATACTTCCTCCTCAGAAGTAACATTATGGATATCAAAGAAAGATATGATGTAGTTTTAAAAGAATACTGGAAATATTCTCCAAGAAATATCTTAAGAGTGTTTGAATCTTTGCAATACTCGATCTAAAGTAAAACGCCTTCGACGTTTAATGAAATGTTAATCGTTTGCGGTGCACGCTAGTACGATGTAATACGAAATAGATTTAAAAAAATGGAGTGCATTATATATCTAAACCGAAAGCAACCAACTTGAAGAAATTATTCCTTTCAGGTAGATAAATGTCTAAGATAATATTTAGAATATGGTGAAAAAGTTCATTTCATAGATTTCACAATTACTGCCAATTATACAACGAAGATAAGTAAATAAATTACAACTTACGATATTTTTATGGACGATTACGATTAATTTTTGGTTTTTTTCAGAACACGACATTTCGACTCGTAGTTTGAGTCGTTGTGAGGTGCAAACAAATTGTAACAAGAAACATAATCGCATCAAAATAACAATTGAACATAATTTATTCGTAAATATAAGACTCAAAATATGACTACAAAAAAAAAAAAAAAAAACAGAAATCATACTAACATGTTATAAAATTATTGTAAAAATACTCGAGCGGTTTTGTGTGTGAGTAAACTCCCATTTGTATGTTTTATAAATATCATTGCAGATATGCAACGCATTGTAATATTTAATTTCTTCGTATAATATTAACGTGTTATCCCATTCCATCAAGTGATCATTAGTAATACAAGGCGAGGTTACTACAATTTATTCAACTGATTTTAAATTTCGATTGTGCTCCTCTATTCTAGTTCTTTACCCTCACTCTGTTGGACCTACATAGCTAAATCTTTGTAACTACATTATTATTCTATTTTGTATATTACACTACACATTCTATTTTTTGTACTACATTATTACTATTATTATTATTATTATTGTTGTTGTTCATATAACCCTTTTGCTAACCAATTATTTCATTTATTTCAGTTGATATCAATTTCATGTTTTCAGAATTTAGTCATATTTTAGTAAAGGTGTAAATACACCAAATAAAGGTGTAAAGGTGTAAATACAGCATAAATCATTTCATTTTGCTGAGGTTGCGGTTGTTGTTGCCCGTATTAAAGGTAATACAATCTTTCTTTATAATTTTATTAACAAATTCAAAGAGATAGTAGTTATCTAAATATATAGTAAAAGTCCATAAACAAGTCGTGAGTGGTAATTAATTCATTTCTACTAGAAACTTATTTTATTCGAACTGAGGTACCGTGGTACATAAAGTAAGTGTCAGTGTCCCAGTCATATCAATAAAATATTCACATCCATCTTATGTTCTCAAGAAATAATAGTATCTGCAATTAACTTACTGGCATTTGTAATGAAAGTTCGTGAGGGGTGAAACTAGCAATTTTTCTTTGGTCACATTTTGCTATTTCATTTTCCCTGTGCTTATTTTTTGTTACAGAATAAAAACAACGAAATTGAGGGAAGAATACAGAGGTATGAAATGCTTTTAAAATTTACTACGAACAAATGTATAAAATTTGTTAAAATTTATATTTTGGCGTATTTAAACTCAAAACGAATACAACAAGAAATAGTGACGTACACAAATGGGAATAATGCTTTCCGTTGATAAATATTCACGCTAGTACATCTATCACACCAAAATTGACATCTCTTTCATGTTAATGGTATAGTGTCCAAAGTGTGTGTGTTCGTTTTTTTTTGGGTTTTTTTCATGGCTGATCTCTACAAAAACTTTACCCTCGCACTTCACTCCGGCCCTTTCAATTCTGATAGATCTTTCAACGCATTCATTCCTCCGCGAGAATGTTTCCTCATTATTCCACACTTTCATTGAAGTTCGCCGTCGCGGAATGAAGTAAGTTGCTACCTCCCGCTCCGTGGCGTCGCGACGCGGAACTCATCTCAACTCTCAACGCACACATTAGACGCCGGGTCCGCCTCCACTTCCACAACGTCGTCTTTCCTCTCGGCTCTCGACCACTCTTCGCCACACACTCCTTCCTCTCCTCATGCAAATACTCTTCGGTACGCGCAGGTGCACAGGCTCCCTCCCTTCGTTAGATTTGTGTCTGCAGATCCTAAATTGCGGAACCACGTTCGGATCTCGTTGTTCTGAAGAGTGCACCATCTTCTGCTATTCTCATGGTTCCAACAACCAGTTAGAGTTTATCTTAATCGCATCAATGAATCTTGTAGTTTCTTCCTCTTTCCCGTGGTACTCTACCCCGCATGTGTGTATCTCTCGTTTCGGCCAAGTAAGGACCACGGTGACGAGAGCTAATAAGGCCCAATCCTACATGAATTTATTTAGTAGAAAGATTTTGGGGGGAACAGCGTTTCGATGGAATCTAGATTGCCGAATCACAAAATTTCAACTGTGGTAGTAAATCGCCGAGAGTTAACTTTTCAATCATCACAGCTATATGAACTAAAACATGAAAGTGAAATTTTTTTCTGACCCCACTGGAAATCGAACACAGGATATCTCCGTGGCAAGCGAGACTTTACTCAGTATTATACATTTATCCAAACCGTCTAATGATGTGGCAAAAGAATTTGAGGGAGCATCTTTGACCATCGCAGGACTATCACTTACTGGCACGTTGAGAGCACATTGGCCGCTGGATGAAGCGAGAAATATATAATAATTAAAGATTTAAAAACACTCACAGAGTACGGCTGAAGTCGAGTCCTTCCTTTACATCCTCGATGTGAAACGGACACATAGAATATCTTATTCAGCTGTGACCCCCGACATCACGTTCATTCCAGTCCTACGAATCGGCGGTATTAGATTTCCCATGCTTTATCTGTACGCGCGAGCCGCCTGCCACTAACCTTTCCACAGACATTCCGATTCTATTTGCCCATTTATCAGTCAAAGCACGATAAAATAAGCTTAACTTCGCACGCTTTGCCATCCTTTGGTCTTTTTTCTGTACAAGTGCGAACACAGTTATTAGATTCAGTCAATAATTTTTAGAAAAGTACCATCTCCTCATCTCACCCAAAAAAAATGCAATTCAAGGTCATGTCTGCAGATAAAGCGTTGGCATTGTACAAATCGGTGGTTATCAGCGAAAGAACTCGACAACATCCGAAGATGGTTCCGCAATTTAGGATCTGCAGACACCTTTCTCCCTCAGCACGGCTCCTCGTTCGCTCGGCATTCGGCGCAAATGCGCTAGCGACGTGATGTACGAGCTACATAAAATGCTTTCCTTTTTCTTTCCCTTGTTATACTTGTATTGGGGTATGAATCAACAACACGGGGTGGTTTTACCAGAACAAAGTAAGCGAGGGATCAGTCATGCGATCAGACGAAGGGTGTGGAGTGAGAACGAGTCAGTTCCGCTCCAAATGCGCCACACTCCAGGCGCCGATGACGGATTGCGTTGGAGCACGCGACTCATTGATCCACGAAGGGAGGTACTCAGTTAAGGGAACTGAGTTGATTATTTTTTATGATCACGTTCTGGTAATTCATGGTGACTGATTTTCTAAGGCATTGGTGCGAGGGTCAACATTAACTGAGATCAAGAACACTAAATCTACCGACACGGCGGTTTGGAGAAACCATTATTCTGAAGATGGATACAGATTACAGGTTTACTCAGTTCTATTCGTTGAAGATATTTGTCTCATAACCTATTTCATAGCTGCTATTAGTGAAATCTTGTGAAGAGAAAATCATAAGACATAATCATAAATATTAAAATTTCTACACTGTTCTTTATTTTCAGTTTTAGTTCAAAAAAGCATCTACGTCCTCCTTCCATTCCAAAAATATTTTTGGCTTTGTCTCCAATTATGATTCGTATTAAAAAATGTAGTAAAATATGTACAGCTTTTTGACACTGTATAAGTCCAATTATTCATAATATTTTGACTCATAGTTACATTTTAATTAATAAAAAATTAAAATATCCATTATTTTAACACAACGTACATCACAATGAAATATTGACAAATAATTTCTTACACATTACTCAAAACTTGGACGAATACACTGCTCGTATGTACATATGATTCTTCCCTATTAATGAAAATAACTTTTCAAGTAAAAAATTGATATCAAGTCATTTCTCTATATTTCACCAGGATAAAAATGTAATTTAGCGCAAATGTCCGAACAAATACGTCAGTGTCAGCTTTCCTCACATCTTGCACGGAAAAGTTGATCGATGTAGTTGCTTTCTCAAAAGAGGACGCAGTACACGGAAACAACTCGTTGCGTATTCACAAGACGACAGCTCCTCTCACAAGAGACAAACAGACGGTGTCCTCACTGAAAGGAGTTCTCCAAGACACTTCGATGGACGAGTTGAGACTTCATGACCGGTTACGTCTCTCCTATACGTCTACAGAACTCATACACGTGAGATAAAACTCTAAATTCTCCTCAATGAAGAGCACTTTTTTGCTATTAGATTTTTATAACAGACATGATTCTGTGATGAAAGCGAAGATGATACTGTTGATTTTTACGGAATCTCCTGATTAATATTTCAGGGTCTTAAAAATGAAAATAAATCTCACATAAAAATTCCCACATGAAAAAACTGACTTCTTTAGTTTGCATTCCAAAGATTGATTTCACTGCTTTTGGTTGTCTCTGGCACATTCGCGAGATAAATATATTGTAAATAATGGTATGGGTAATGATAATGCTTGAATGCAACTAGTAGTAGTTTCCCTTGCGTTTCATGAGTACAATGAACGACGAAAACACCCATATATTATCAGGGATTCAAAGCTAGATCCGCAGGTTTCGGGAAATACACTCCTGGAAAAAGAAAAAAAAACACCATGAAGAAAATAACTGAGAAATACCAAAGTTGCACATAACCGTACGAGAGGGCAGTTAATGCGATGTTCAAAAGCGCAGCGCGGCGGGCAAACTAGAAATCGCGTTATCAACCGTGGAATGTTGCAATCTTCACAGCAGTTGCTGACCTTCAGAGCCAGTGGCAGTCAGTTTGTCTTGCCGGTATTGCGCTACACGTGGAGTGAGAGGTCTCCACAGAGCATCGATGTTGTCGTCGGTGTTCAGCAGAAGGTGCACGTGCCCGTCATCCTGGGTCCGGACAGCTACGACGCACAGATGCACGCCAAGACCGTTGCATCTTACGAACTGCCGTTTCGGACCGCACCGCAACTTCATAACAAATTAGGGGCACTGTTGCTACGGGGGTTCCAGCGAGAACCATTCACAAGCGTCTCTGTGAAGCAGGGTTACGATCATGCGTGCCGTCTGGGCGTCTTCCGCTCACACCCCAACGTCGTGCAGCTCGTCTCCAGTGGTGTCGCGATAGGTGTTTATGGGAGGACAAATGGCGACTGTTGTCTTCAGTGATGAGAGTCGCTTCTGTCTTGGTGCCAATGACAGTCTTATGCGTGTGTGGCGTTGTGCAGGTGAGCGCCAAGACAGAGACACACAGGGCCAACACCTGGCATCATGGTGTGGGAGCCATATCTTACAATAGCCGTTCTCCTTTGGTTATCGTAGAGGAAACATTGAACAGCGCACGGTACATCCAAAACATCATTCAGCCAGTCGTGCTACCGTTCATGCACCAACAAGGCGATGTCCTTTTCCAGCATGACAATGCACGTCCACATGCAGCCCGTGTCACCCAATGTGCTCCCCAAGGTTTACGTCAACTACCCTGGGCAGCATGATCCCCAGATCTGTCCCCCATGGAGCATGTTTGGGACTGGATGAAACGTTATATTGCGCGCTCTGCAAGACCGGCAGGAAATCTGTCTCAAATCAGGTATGAGGTACAAATTGCATGGCAGGCCATTCCGCAAGACTACATTCGTCACCTCTACGATCGTCTCCATGAGAGAATTGCAGTCTGCATTGCTGCAAAAGGAGGATATACAGGGTACTAGCTCTGACATTTCGCACGCTCTGTCGACTTTACTCATATGCATATTGCTCTGTCGGTGTGATCGTTTGTTGTATACGTCCTCGAGAGAGTGTCTATAAAATTTCCTTCTGGTGGGTCCACGAATTCATTGTGTGCTTTTTTTATTTCCAGTAGTGTACATCCGCGTCATAGTGAGCTCAAGATCCGTCACACTTCATTTACGACAACCTAAAAGCTGTAGACACTTCAGGTAGGTTTCACATCCCAAACATTATACTAAAGCATTAGATATGAAATGTAACCATCAGCTATATTGCATTTGCTCAGAATTCGAAAAAAAATAACCAATAAACATTTCTCTGTAATATTTGGACTTCAGCATAACCATAAGTTCATGTGTCCGTAGTTACTTCAGCACATAACTGTTAAATTGTGATTATCGTACGTTTGCCCTTGCGTAGTCTAAATAATATACTGAATCTTTTTATCATTTAATTCCTAAAATTGAAAAAATTTATAATGAACGTTAGATACGCAAATGTTATCAGTTATAAGAGGATAAATAACACAAATTACAAAAATTAGAAGGCTAAAGGAGATTTCTATCGCGGCATCTGGGAGTAAGATTCCTAGCAACTCTATGAGCAACACAATAGGATAAGGAGCTAAGGAAACAACACTGGAACTACAACACGTACAGGAGAAGAGGAAATGGTAAGCTTCACAATGCACGGACTCAAAATGAGTTGGAGAAGTAAAGAAGTCTGTTCCATAGAAGCTTTGGCTGCAACCCAGTTAAAGTGTAGCCACGGGAAACAAGAGGGAAAATAAGGAAAGAATGCACGAAGTTTTCTACTGGGGACAAAAACAGAGAATGGAGAAATGGGACAAGTTAAGATACGGACCTAAGAAGTGGAGAGAATATTGCAATGATACAGGAAACGTAGATGAATGATGAAACGAAATTAAGCTATAGAGAATAATAATTTTAACACGACAATATTCATTTCAATACTGTGATGAAAAAAAGTATACTTTCTTATTAATTGTTTAAGATCGATGTTAGACAGGCTTGAACCTAAAATATACATAATATTGGAGAATAAACAAATCTATTACTTCATCCGATTAAAATTTTCAATAATAATTAATTATTATTTACAATAGAAAAAAGTTTTCAATAATAATTAACTATTATGCACTGAATCAAAATTCTCTTAAATGGTAAATAACAAAAATTTCATTTTATTCAATACAAAATATTTTCGTTGCCCTTGAAACCAAGCAAATTAGCGAACAACTTAAAGAGCCGTATATGTAGTACGAAGCAAAATATTTGCTTTATTATTTATTATCATAATGGAACAACGCTTACGCTATCATATGTGGAGTTCTACCTAAAATCCCTTGCGAGTGAATAATCTATTTGTATATGGTGCAAAGATACTTCTTAAATTCAGTTAAGGTAGTACTAGCGTAGGTAGAATTAAATCACTAAAATATCTTAAATAGGCATTAACAAAGAGATTAACATGTATGCATTGTGATTTCAACTTCAAAAACATACCACACCGGCCATTTAAATGAAATAATTGCAATAATAATTGATAGTGTAATACATTGTGTCTTATGGAGAAAACACTTATTTTCAAAATAAGACCAACTTTTAAATCACGAAAGTGGAGTAATTTTACTTTGATTTGTAGTAAATTTTCCGTAATATTTTTTACACCACTTTTATCTATAGGTCACCGAATATTTGAGAAAGTTATTTAACTTTTTCCGGGGTGAGATGCATAAACAGTTGCACTCGGACGCCATGTTTGTACATGCTCTTGTGCATTTCAAGCGAGTCAAGCAAAATTATTGAATTATTGAATTATTGTTTGTACTATATTATTAACGCATACACAGTAATTAAATCATGTTTTTTCTTCATTATTAGTCGTATTGTTGTGTTTTAAAACAATTACAATAATAATGAAGAAAACTATTATACATCTCTTATTTGACTAACTTGGAGTGCTACTCCCACCTTAAGTTTGCACAGGTTGATGAACACTGACATGTTCCATCATTTAAGTTAACGATGATGGACATGTAGAAGGATCAATGAATCGAAGACGTGCTATAAAACGAATGCAACAAATTAAAGTGGTACAAGCGTAGGTAGAATAAAATCACTGAAATTTCTTAAATCGGCATAAATAAACAGAGTAACATGTATTTATTGTGATATCAACTAGAAAAACATATCTCATCGGTCATTTCAATGAAATAATTACAAATATAATTGATGGTGTAATACATTGCGTTCTTATGGAGAAAATTCTTATTTTCAATAAAAGACCAACTTTAAATCACGAATGTAATAGAAGTTTACTTTGATTTGTAGTAATTTTCTGTAGTACTTTTACACCACATTTATTTATTTGTCACCGGACATTTAAGAGAGCTAATTAACGTTTTCTGAGTTGAGATGCATTAATAACGAAACGGTTGTGCTAGGTCACCATGTTTGACTAGTTCTTATACATTTCAAGCGAGTCTAACGAATATCTGAATATTGTTTGTACTATGTTGTTAACTGACACATAGAAATTAAATCATGTTTTTTTCCTCATTATAATTCATATTGTTGGTTTTAAAATAATTAGAACAAAAATAAAGGAGAGAATTATACATCTCTGTGGCTTAGTGCCTAGCGTACTTGGCTTCTACCTCTGGTGCTGCTGGTTCAAACCCTGTCTGATCCAAGGTGGACGAAGCAGTGTTCGCGGCAGGTTATCTCGGGGTACTCCCGTTTCCCCTGCCATTCATTTCACCACAACATTTACTCATCATCATTTCACCTCATTCGCATGCCACTCTCGTCATCCGTCATTAACCTGAAAACAGGTGGTGGTCATGTGAAACGACCCGGGCACAGTGAAGCCTCAATTTCCCCGAAGCAGCAAATGCTGTTAGAAGTCCTCCTCCCCAGAAGCAATTCAGGCATGAAAACATACCTAAGAACAAGAAAAGGACAACATAAAATTTATGATGATGAAATGTTTGTTGTTGGTTTTTTTGGTCACTGTACGAATAAAAATTACATTCACTTCACCAGCTTCCACGGGACTCGAACCCCAAATCTTATTCTACTTACAGTTAATATTATGGCAAAACTTGCAACTCATATCATTATGAAAAAGAGGATTCATATTATCAACGATTAACTGTGCAAAAATCTCAATTTAAAACTACGTACAACCATCTTTCCAAACTTTCCTAAATTTCCCGTGCTTACGGTACTAGCGCTCCACGTTAGACAAATCACAAAGAAGTATAGTCGTTTTAATTACTTTATGACACAATATTGTAAATTATAATGAGTAAAAACATGGTGTAATTTGTATCTATGAGTTTGAAACTTAGAAGAACCAGTAAAAAAATTAGACGGAGCGCAACAATTTCAAGATTCATGTGTCATACCTCGGACAAAGTTAGAACTCTTTTTTTGCAATGTTTGGTGACGCATAGATAAAAGTGGCGTAAAAATACTAAGGAAATTTTCCAACAGAGTAAATTAAATTTTAGACATATTCGTGATTTAAAAATCAGTCCAACATTTAAAGTAAGTATTTTTTCTCTAAATTGTAATGTAGTCCAGCGACAATAATTATTAAAACTATTTCATTTATATTGTTGGAGAGGATGTCTTTTTAAACTGAAATGGGAAAAGTAGATGTAATTATATTTATTTATGCAAGATTTAATTCTAGTTGCGCTAGTACCACATCTATACCGATATGATGAAGCTCAACGAAGTCTATTATCTCCGGAGAGAGAACCGTTCCGTGTTTTCGCTTCGGGTGCTTCGTGTGTCGTTCAGCCAGTGACAGAACGGAGCGTCCGCATCAGTCGTTGACACGAGAGGGTTTCACGAGGAAGAGAGACGGGTCTTTTCTTTCAACCCGTGCGGACGACGAGGCAGAGTGCCCGGCAGTGAAACGCAATTCGATCTCGTCTCTTGCCCTCGCCGTGGCGCCGCGCCGGCCATTTCTGTACCCCTTCCGGCAGCGCCTTTCACCCCGCGCATGCGGTCGTGACGACGAGTGTTTTTGTAGGCGTCAAATATTTGTGGCGAGTAAACCTAGAGCGATAATTCATTTCATTCGATAAGAGGATATGTATATGTAACGAACGAGAAGAAAAACTCAAACATGTCCTACGGGAATGTCCCTTGTACGGTGCCGAAATAATGAGATTTTTGGATGAGATCGGGTGTAAATAGGAATCCCACTACGGAACCAAAATATATGAACGTTTCGAACAATTTATTTATGAAATCGAGTTAAGCAGATTACCATACAGTGTCAATAGATGAGTAGATGGTAATGCTTTAAAATACAGTATAGTAAATTTATTATTTATTATTTTAATTTATATCAGTTAGTTCTCACCATAATTTATTTATAAGTAAATTTTATCTCAGCATTGTTTTTTTTTCACAACATTTATGTCAAAGAATTTAATTAGTTAGTTAATTTAATTTGTTTGTTCTAAGAATTTGTTAGTATGATAGTATTTGTAAAGAAATATTATAATGCATAAAGCACCCTGTAATATCATTGCAGACAGGGTTGTCAGAATTGATAAAACAAAATAAAAAATACTATAAGATACTATGTAGACAACAAATTTTAGTAAATCAATAAAAAAATTATTAGGTGACTCGTGCGAATAATTCGGAGTAATACTAACATGGCATTACCAACTTCTTATCGTGAAAGCACGGATTTCGAAAATATCGAATCATGAATACAGTCATATGTGGGAATGAACAGAAACTTACTAAATACTGTGCTGTCTTTATTGAAACACCGACTGCAAAATAACGTTATCTGCGAGATACAAGTCGCTCAGAAACTAATTACAACTCGAAATCAACAAAGAATAAATACTAGACAGTTAATATAAAAGAATAATTTAAGTCAATAACCTATTATTTTCCAACATTATTCATTTATAAATATTATTCTTTTACCCCCACTTTTCACTTCTAAATATTCTCCTTTTAATATTAAATAGTTTGATTTACATGAAACAAATTTTAAAATACGTTTTAAGAAATCAAAAGTACGACGTCAAATGCCACAACTGATTACAATTCCCAGTATAAATATAGCTATTGTTACTGTTCCACTAAAGCAATAGCGTCCTCAGCACAAGACAAAAAATACACTATATAGGGTTCCAAGTTAGCAGGGTATTACAGGTATTTTTTTTCAAATAACAATGTTGTGATTCGAAATAACATCTATATTAGTCAAAAAGGTGTATGCAAGTTTCAAATTTACCTTTTAAAAATAAATTTTTGGGTAAGAAATTTCATTACTAAACCCTAGATGTTTCAAGTTTAAAAACTTTTGTATCAAATTTGGCTTAGGTTTATAGGCAGAGCAAAGAAGAGGGACCTTCAGTTATAAAATTCTTTATAAGATTCGTAGAACGTGACTTCTGAAGCAACTGAATTTAAGGGAAGCAAATTATATTACGAGAAGAGTTGCAGTAGTCAATAACGCAAATTCGACTGAGATTCTGAAGCCTACAAGAATAGTAATTAATAATAGTGAATAGCCAAAGCGAGAAAAGAAACGTACGCAATCTAGCAGATTCAACGTCCAAGAAAACGTGCTTTCCCAAGTGTGGACTGGATCATCGAATGAAGAGACACTTTCAATGGTGGGAGGGCAGTGGGAAATGGAAGAACGAGAGAGGAAGAGGTTGGGAGCTTCTTTGTTCCGAAGGAGTCCCACAAGGATCGGAGCCTATCCACTTCACCATCGTCACCGTCGACGGGTTCGCCATCGTCGTCACCATTCTCACTTCCCCGTCGTCGTCGTAATATAAGAAGCGGAGGCGGCGGCGGCAGCTCTAC
The DNA here is from genome assembly GCA_002313205.1 of Laupala kohalensis. Classification (NCBI taxonomy): domain Eukaryota; kingdom Metazoa; phylum Arthropoda; class Insecta; order Orthoptera; family Trigonidiidae; genus Laupala; species Laupala kohalensis. Next base: position 1,894,439 of record NNCF01126512.1, read on the forward strand.
TCTCAAGCGATCGAACGACAGAAGCTCTTTTTCTCCATTAGACGCCATGAGCTGGCGCCAGCTTCCACAATGAAGCGTGAGAATGTGAAAGGCAGTGAAAGAGTGTCTTTACTTTCTCGCGCAATAATAATACAAAAGAGAAAATCATATCAGAATAATGTATCTCTCTCTCTCTCTATATATATATATATATATATATATATATATATATATTGAAGTTATCAGAAGATCCACCGAAGTCCTCCCAGGACTTTTGTTCGAGTTGTCGCCTCTCTGTTCGAGCGCGCCAGTCCAATGCTTGCCTGGTCCTCCCGAGGCAACACACAATGGTGGCAGCGGCGACGGCAGCTGCTTGTAAAACTAAAACGCTTGTAAAATCTAAACTATTTGTCCAAATTTTATGGTTTAACTGCAGTTTTCATCTTTATTAAAGGAACTAATCACAGAATGCATTCTATTGTATTAGAATTCTTTTACATAAATTACTCTCTTTAGTTGAAGTATTTTTACACGTTTATATTCAATAACTTTCTTTCGATAATTTAGGTCTACAAAGATAGACTTAAGCTGAGGTGAACTTTCTTGAAGAACACATTGGGAAATATATTGCTACTCATAGTTGTCATCTACCTCCAACCGTTTAAGCAGTGTAGGCGAATATACTTTTCCGAAAGATTGATTTTGCCGCAGACTTAATTATCTCTTCTCGTTATTGCCTATTACTTGCGATTTCACATGACAAGGGGACAACTGCAGTGGAAAGTTGTTAAAACAAGATTAAAACACATGACCCAATATCATCTCTGTGCACTTGAAGGAGTACACAAAAATTTGATTTACAATACACTCTAAGCATATACGCGTCTTGTTTTTATCCTTTCCGTGAAGTCAGAATAAACCTTGCACCTCAAACGTTGTTGCTACCAAGGTTATTCGGAGTATCTAATCTCTCCCTTGCATCATATTGTAATCTCTTTCAAAAATAAGTTTCGTTTGTCCTCGATTTTTTTCATCTGTCATCGCCATCCCTTGTTTTTCTTTCATCTCACGAACATCTTAATGATATGTCTCCCCCCTAATTTTTTAAGTTCTGTGCATAATTATTATTTGGAATTTAATAATTTCTCACTGATATTTAATTTCACATTCCTTTGTTTAATTTCTCATAGTAGTGAATCTGTAGTAAGTTGTTCACTTGATTCTAAATAAAATTGAACACCATTTGTTTAAGATATTGAGCGAAACGGATATCAGGATTTCAATCTTGTACCATGACCACATCTTTCATGTCTGCTCATCTCATTTCGCTCAATCGGATTCCAATGAAAGTGTTCCAATGGCGTTCGGAAATCTATGCAGATATCGAGAAATCAGCAATTCATATTTTTACCAACGCGAATGGCCTAAACATTGCGTCCCATTCTACTTCATTGCAAGAACATATTCCTACCTCCCCAGTTCATTCCCTTTTCACAGACATCGAACCAAGGGACACTCATATTCTTGAGCTGATGATCTTTCAAAGTTTTGGCACATTGAAAATCGCTTGTGATTTTACAGACTGGCAATAAGCCATGGTAGTTGTGGTGTATGGTGTAGCTTAAATAGTAGACCCCATATTAAAAAAGGAAAATTAAACATTTGACTTCCCTCCATTTAGGTCGCCACAGAATGTGAGAAAAATCAGCCAATTTGCATAATAATCTGTACCACCGAGGGATTAATATTTAATTTTGGTTTCCTACTGCCTGACATATTTTGACGTACCATTAATATAGTCATGTTTTGACATGAAAATGCATATCCTATTGCATTTGGGGTCGTTGAACACGAATCTCATGTTTCAAAAAAGGTTTAATATTGACAACTGTCAATTGTAATACATTTCACGACCAAATGGTAGAATACAAACAGTTACAGAAACACACTTACCTAGCAGAGCCTGGAAGAGGCGCGACTTGAAGATTCGGATGACGCGTTCAATGGCGAGTCGAAGTTGCTTGTCTTGCGGTTTCGTCAGCTTCTCGTGGTAGTCCTCCAGCAGCTCGAGGGCGCGGTGCGCTTCTGGAACACAGATGTCACGCGTCATCGCATGGAACGAAAGGACACACAGTCCCTGGGAAATGCGGTAAAATAATATCTGCGATGCTTGTTAACGTTAACTCTCCCATTTAAATTATATGCGTAACGATCAATAACTTCACAATAGGAATGCAACGTCAAAAAATCTCGGAGGCATTGACTTGAAAAATCTCGCCTTCTTCCAATAAAATTTGAAAATATTTTACTTCCTTTTATTTCAATATCTCCTTTATGAAAAAATTCGATAACTAACGATTCTTCACCAGTAATGTTGCTGCTGGAAACAAATCAATTCTATCGATAGCCTCTATATCTTCCATTGCATACAGTATCATTAAAATACACGAAAAATCCTGTATTCAATGCACTCATATCCATATTGCAGTTGAGCATAGAATTTATTTATTAATTCCCTTGAATTGTGGGGAAATGTTACGACGACTGTGATAGAGATATTGCATATTTATTATTAAATTTTGCAACCCAATCCTACAATATAATACAAATTGGGTCTAATCCAAATGGCAAAGTTTGTAAATTAACATGCGAAGCACGAATCATTGAAAAACTAACACTGGTGTGTTTTGAAATTGTGGTGTCTCGACCCGGGTCTGGTTTTATTTACGCTCGCAAAACAAGTGAACGGAAAACAAAAAACATTGTATACACATAAATAAATATTACGTCATAACACTCCTTGTTTTCCTTCGTGGTACGTATTGTACACATTAAAAATTGAAAGCATTGTACTTACTCTGGGCATAACGTATAATAAACGGCATAATGTATAATAAACGTACTATCAACTTTAAATTTATTAAATTAAAAACCTCATATCCGATAACAACGAAATTTCGATCTTCAGAAGATATATTACCTTCTGAAGATATACATATTTTTTTAAATTATTTATTTTCTTTTATATACCCAGTTCAACATTGTCAATACCAAGGTTTATCTCTCTCTTTTTATGTCCTCATTTTATAGAACACCATTTGTGGCAAGTGAAATTCTAAAAAAATGAGTTATTTTAAACAGAAACTTGTTTTGCATAATGTATTGCAATCTTGATGAAAATTAATTAACGTTACTTGAACAATTGACATCTGATATTTGAACAAAGAAAACAATTTACCACAATCGTGTTCTATTGTTTAAAATTCTTCCCATAAAATTAATTCCCATACTCAATGACAAAAATGTTAAAGGTCCATTATTACATCCATTCTCGGGCAATAATATCAAAAACAACAAAAGATGAGTTAAGCATGCATAACTCAAATAAATTCTCTTTTCTTGTCACGTAAAGATATCTATTACGAAATACTATATTAAGTTACAAAATACGTCACAAACATTGGTTAACAAAATGAAACCAATTGTAATTCATTTAGTATTGGTATTAAAAGTATTTTGGATCCAAGATCTCTATTACAATTTTATGTAGTCACAATGCAGTTTAAAATTAATATTCAGGAAAAGTATAACGAATTTTAATTCATGTAAATTTTGAAACAAATAATAAAAACTCTTAGTTGAAGGAACATATTTCGAAATAATAGAGGTCTCTGATAAAGACCTCGTATAATTTAAAGAAGGCAAACTATCGTGCATATATATTTCGAATAGTTCACAACAATTCTTAGAGACACCATACTATCGTATTTACTCACATAATTCGAAACAACTCACAAGTTGTTTTTCCTTATCATTTCGATCTGTGCATTATGGATATTTCAAACTTTCATTATGACTTCCAATAAACTTATTTTTTTTAAATTTAGAATAATCAAAACAGGAAAAAAAATTCATACACGAAAACATAATAAAAAAAGAAGAAAACTTTTAAAATAAGGAACTGCAGCTTATGCGATCACATTATTTGTTATAATCAGCCCTAGAAAGTTCTCCTGGATGTAATTACAAATCAATCAAGTCATCAGCAAAGTTTCTAACCAACAGCTATAGTTAATGACAGCACGTATATACGCATCCAATCTAAAAAATACTTCAACAAAAATTGTACTGAAAAATAAATGGAAACGGAATGGTTTTTATATATGTAAATATTATCTAAACATATAAAAATTGTACAAAAATATTCGTTTATGTGGAACTGGCAAATACATTTAATGTCAGAGGAATTAAACTGATTAAAGAGTACGTCAGTATTACATAATTGTACGTCATAGAATAAATAATAGCAATCTATTATAAAATAACTTTCATGAAAAAACGATCGTGTAACACCCAAGCTTTGAAAATAGCAGAACTAAGATCATTTATCTATGACAATATGTTCTTTGATAACAGGTCTATGACATAGAAAATGAAGTCGATATTTTTATACGGATATTTAGGATATTTCATTAATAGCGAGTCCATTTCTGTAATTTGATGTTGTTAACACTGAATATTTAGGTTTTGACTCATAGTTCTTATTTCATTTTATTGTTCCAAGTATTAAACATAGTCATATCATGAACACATTTTTTTAATCCCTTTGTGATGAATGCCCTTTTCCACCTCGAATATTTGAGGTACCCATCCCCACCAAAGGACGTGTGCGCAATTTTGTGCCTCTGCTCTCCAACTGCCTTCATAAGATGTCTCTGATGTCACATATTTCTTAGATATTCACAGAAATTATCAAAACTATCTAGGTTTCTTATCAATATTGGATTCTCCTTACATAATATTATCCTTTTCGTCTAAAAGTCACTTGCACTTTCCTAATCACATAAACTGCAATTCCGCAATATGTGCTCGTTAACTCACAGTCCTAGCCTACATGAAACATTTCATACCAGGGATAAAGTCCTTTATATATATATATATATATATATATATATATATATATATATATANATAATTAGTTATATGCAAAAAAGACTGAAAATAAGTTAAATTTTGGAAACACGAATTGTTTATTGAACAACACTCAACATTACCTAGACAATTAGCAGAGGAGCCCCTCCCAAAAAACGAGGTAGGAAGTTTTGTACTTCGAAAGAAATTCAGTACACCCATTGAAAGGAATAAGAACTAATAAAGTCTGGATAAAAAATGACTTTATCGGACAAACATGTGGCTTACTTTGCTTTTATAGATTTACACTTCGGCATGGGAACGTGAGCATAGGGCTGCGATGTTTCACTACTTCTAGCAGGCTCTGTACTCGCACTCCGAGCCACTTATCTAACAGAAAATTATCGCGATAAACTTTAAAATAGAAAGATAATCTAAAAAGTGGAAATAATAAATAAAAGAAAATAAATAATTTGCAATTGGAATAATGGTTCTTTATTAGTACAATAAATTATGATGGAAATATTTTATTGGTGCTCTTATAAAGTGTGTAATTATAACATTGTACAATTCATGAATGATGGAAAAAAATTTCTTTATCAGCCTCTCCCAAAATCAAATCCTGCACCCACCCCTGCTAATTATTAACACAGACAAAGATTACCATTGCGTTATTTTCTTAATTTGAAACACCATCTCCGAATTAACCAGCTAAAGAACATTTTTCCGGATCAACTACCAGGAGAGCGAAGTTTAGTTGGAAGAAGTAAAAGACGATGTCGCAACTATTCATTTCGTCCTCATAACATTCATATACCTTCTATACGCATTCTCCTGCCGCGATATATACGGCGATAAATACTCTGACTTCAGAAGATTAACATGTGATTTTACAAACAGCAATATAGTAATAACAATTTTCATCTATTCTTGAAGAGGTATAACATTATATAATGTTCACTTGGTGAACGCTTGACAAAAAACAACAACTGCTTAAGTGCTCCCAACGACGTTACCGTAATACCATTAAGTTTAGATCTTAGTGCATAAAAATTTTATGCTAATACTCATATGCTATCACAGTTAGAGGGCGCAAGCGCGAAGCACGTTGAGGTTAACAGCGAGATAGATTTGATTATTCGGCGACCACCTCTCGGGGCGTGTCTCAAATCATACTGATTTTTGCTTGTGGCTATATTATTTACTAGCTAATTACCCGATGTTGCCCGGAATATTTTTTGCTTGTTAGTCCAACGAACCCACTCGCCGGGAGCCGCGCCGGTAGAATTTTTCGCTTCCGAGGCAAGACATAACGCCGGCAGCGCGGCTGCACCATTTCATTAAAACGCTTTTAAAATCTAAGCCATTCGATCTAATGTAAAAATATTTGTAATAAATGCACAAAACAAAAAGCTACTAAATTTATGATTGATTTTTTCCTTCATAAATTATTCTCTTAAATTGAAGAATTTAACACTCCAAATTTAAAAAAGAGGATTTTTCGATAATGCAGATAAATCTTTATAGGTAGACATATGCTGCCGTGGACGTTTTTGTAACACACTTTGAGGCAACAATGTTGCCATTATAGTTGTCACCTATTTCTAACCGTTTAGGCGGCGTAAGCGAATATACCTCTCTTCTTTTCTCGATTTCCCGACGTTTATGGTCAATATCATTTTCTATCTTTTTTTACGCATTTTTAGAATAATACACATTTTTAAATTAGCCTATGTTCATTCTGAACATCTTAACTATTTCCTTGCCAAATTTCATCCTAATCGGTTCAGTGGTTTAGTCGTGAATGAGTAGCAAACAGACAGACACTTTCGCGTTACGCATTTATATATTAGTAAGTATAAGTATTACACCTCGGTTTTCTATAGTAGCAGCTGTCAATAATGTCAAAAATGACATCAGATAAAACGAATGCTTCTTCAAGAATCTTCTACATCATAATACTTTGCATTACTAACCATGTGTTAGAATTCGTGAGACAAAGAAACTGTACTAGGCACGTATTTACAGTGCACGCGCTAAGAGAAATCAACACGTCGCGACCAAAACCGCCTGCTACGCAGTCGCCACAGTTCTATAACCTACATAGTCGTAGACCGTAAGATGATCCCAGGGCTCGTGCGAAGTGATAATGTACCAGGGAGGACCGCAGTGACGGTTGGCTTCCACCGCAACTATCGCCATGCGCCTCTCAGCGTACAACGCTGTTGAACTCCTCTTCCTCCATCCATCCAACCAACCCTTGAGCGCGTAGTAATCGATAGCGCACGGTGCGGCGCCAAGCGAAGGAGTTGCTTCGCTTCGCTGCCCGATGCCACGAGTGGTTTGCCTCGTCTTGTCTCCGTGCCCTGCTGCCCTACAACCGCATCCCCTCGGCGACGTCCGCTGCAACAACCTTCACGGGGGTCGCAGCTACACCCTGCCCGTAACGATGGCCCGTAAGAGTACAAGTTTGCAAAGGACACTAAATTTTCACAAGTTTCTAAAAATATCTAACTATCAACGTTGCACGAAAATAGTGGAACTATTTGCGTGTGAAAATATTTCCCTTGGTGCCGATCAGTACTTGAAACTGACAGTTAGCGAAATCTTTTTGAAATTATTGTAATTTACTACTTGAACTCTGATTGAATAAAGATGTGGTATTACTAACCAATTTTTTGTTATTTATTAATTCATTAGACCTTTTCGGCCGCGAGGCGGCCATAATCGGTGCTGGCTCCATTGATGAGAAGGGTGGCGGATTCGGATAAATAACAAATATAGTATTACTACCTCTCTTTATACAATAATATGTATACTACCTCGACATACAATATTTGAACTTTTATAAAACGAACCCCTGGTGATACGAACAGTTTCAAAACAACCGAGGACAAACGACTGCACGGTGCGGCGATGATTTCAAAGTTTTCATGAACAACGAATATTGGTTTGAATTGGTTGAATTCTAATTCTAAAAACTAAAAGGTCTTCTCCTCACAACCAAACTATATTGTTTTTGACTGTATTATCTTTATGCTTAACGCTCTGAGGTTGCAATAAGTAGTTCCGACATCATCTTCTTCTTCTCCCTCTGACTATTCTCTTAATATTTTAGAGGTAACAGAATGGTGTATACAGATGTTATTAACTTGTAGCTTCAATTTCGTTATTAATGTTTGAAAAATATTTTTGTGTATTTTGCTTTGTAGAATCTCTCCCTCTGACAAGTTGATGAAGAACTTAGAGGGAACAGAAGATGTTTCACGTATTACACGTCGCTTAAATCTAGATACTGAAGTGTTAATATGAAAAACTGTTAATTGTACTAAAGGTCCGTTTACACGGGGCAAGTTGCCTTGCAGGAAACCTGCCGGCAAGCTGCGAGGCAGGTGAACTGCCCCGTGTAAACGCAACCTGCCTCAAAAATGTGGCGAACTGTCTGTAATTTCACCAGACAGGTAACTTGCCTCGGAGAGTAGATTTGAGGCAAGTAACCTGCCTCACCATACCCCTCAAAGTGTTCATGTGACGTTAGATGTCTAATGGTTGGGTGAGTTTCGCTACTAATTTGTTGTTGTTCTTTAATCTCCAATTTCCATGTTTCTAATGTTTTAATCACCCAATGAACTATAGTGCACATGTTTAGAACGCGAATTCTGTGTGTAAAATGGTTATTCATAGTATAGTAACATTTTGGGTAGAACTTTAATGCAATTTTAATGCATGTGTCACAAATATTCGAAGAATACATTTGATTATTCATTAATTGCGACGACGGGCCATGAGTGATGCAGTCACCCCCTAGTCCACGATTTCTATTTTCTAACTCGCCCAAAAGCAGTTCACATAATTCGTGTGATGATTCACCCATAAATACATGTCGAACCATACCCCTCATTTCACTCGCCAGATGATCGCCGAGCACACTTGTTGTAATTTACAGGTAAGCTGTCAAGCAGGTTACTTGCCCCGAGTGAACAGATTTCGTAGGCCGGAACAAGTTTCCGGCCTCGCTGCTCGCCGTGCAGGTTACCTGCTAGGCATCTTTCGGGACAAATCGGGTCTTTAGTAGAATAATACCATAGACTTGTCACTAAAATTCTTGAATTAATGTAACTATGCCATATTTTTGTAATTTCATCTATCGAAATAGATAACTTGGAACAAATACTGCAAGTGATACCCTTAGTGACTAATTAGCAAACGAGTGCTTCTCCATTTTCTTGAGACACTAAGCAACTATTTAAGATTTCATATTGCACCAGTAGAACGTTTTAGAAGTATGAACAGTTTTAATATTGTATAAAATGGATGTAGGCATACTATCAAAGTTGTTTTTTAAATCATGAGGTCTCTTCGGCCGCGTGGTGGCCATCATCATTGCCGGTGAAAATGTCTTATGTTTTAATAAAAAACTTGTAATGAGCTACATCTACTTTGTACCGTAAATACTGCCAACATTGAACCATTTATTTTTCCAAAAGCATTAGACAGGAGAGAAACTATTTCATTACATACAAAAAGAACACTCCCTTGGAAAGCAATTAGCAACAATATTGCGAATGAAAATAATAAATATTATCCAAATAATTAAAATACACCTGAAGAATAGCTCATTAGAGTAATTCATAATAATGCCATTTCGTTAGTTCCACCAAGAAGAATTGGAATAGTGATTACATGAACAATAGTGATTGCAAACGCGTAAAAGATGGTAGTAAATGTGCGAACCATACAAACTGATTTTTAAGTTCAAAAATGGAAAAGATATACATTTCAAAAACAGACCAATATGACGTAAAATTCGGATTAAAAGCTTTAAATGAGCATATGAGAGATTCACGTTGAGAAGCACCATGAACTAATTCGTCGTGGCAACAATAGAATGATAACTTTTGTTGTCAAACATCACTCTCTCAAGAATATGATTTATATAAACACATCATTAGATTTTTTCAGAAATATTCTCGAAAACTAGAAATAAAAATATACTGAAAACAACTTTATGGGATATATAATAGGATAACTAATGCATGAAATGAAAATGAAACCAATCCTTCCATTTTCTTAAATATGAACGACAACTTTATGTTATCACATCAAAATGACACCAAACATAAGTATGCCTACTTTTTCAGTGGTGAATTCAAGTATTTTATTGACTTGGAGGTTCATGGCTTAATTACATAATGAGTTTAGGGCGAGCAAATAATTGGACATTTGGAATATATTAATAGATAAAGCCCATGCAGAAACAATGATCTTATTAGTTCACGTTAATAGACCATGCAGCAATGCGAAGCAAATCAAAGTAACATATACTCTTCTCGAAAGATAATCAGATTGAGCGTTTTGAAGTTCCATATGTTTCTACGACTGGCAAGTATGAAACGCAATAAAGCAATTACTAGTGAAGCAAATAATGCAAATGTTAAATAAAAAGCGGCGGGAATAATGAATGTAAAGAAGTAACTGGATATTTATGATTCAACAAAATAAAAAAGTGAAAAGCTTAAAAAAACGCATTTTATGTTATTTACAACCGAAAATATGTAAACCAGCATAATAAACGCTGAAAACATACGTCAGCTCTTCACAAACAAATAAGTATTAGCAAAATTAAAAGGTATTCACGTTTTATTTTAAAAAAGCAACATCATTTTCTGGACTATTTAAGAATCATAATTTCATTTTAAAAATGAAAAACAGGATCTTAAATCTCAATTCTGAACTCTCAGAGTATGGGGAGAAAAGAAAAGATTTACACTACTTATCATTCCAAATAAAACACAATAAAACTCGACCTCCAAAGTACAGCACTGAAAAACAGTAACACGTATTATTATGGAACCACACAATCTGCAAAAACTGGAATTCATCAAGGTCAGACACTCTTTCCGTTTGTAGGTAACGTAATAGAGGATCCACTCCATGCGTTTGCTACCACACCTTGTGCGTATTCCTTCGCCTTGAATCTGGCCAATAACTCCAGGTCTACAGTGTGTTTGCCTATGGAAAAAAGAAATAAATAAATATACAACAACTCGAAAACATAAAACATAACGTTGATTGATGAATCACAACTCATAGAGAAAGAGTAAGGAAATTTCGGTAAAGATATTTTCAGCAGAATCGGTCCCTGCAAAGCACACAATATTGGAAATACCAAAATTTTGTATTCCCGAATCTGTAAATATCAAGATTCTACCACCAATTGTGTCATTTATGTACTAGTAAATGCAGGGATAAAATCAGCCAGAACACACACTACCGTGTGCAAGGCCAGGGTTTGATTCCTGATTAATTAGTATAGTAGAAATTCAAGCATCCGAATTCCAACCGATTATACGGTTCAGTGGACGAAGTTGTATTTTTACTATCTGTACACTAAACTATTGTTATTTATGTACTACACCGAAGTAACTAATAATTATAGACCTATTACTATTGTATCTAGTGTATTTTTTAGTTATTAATGCTTTATCCTCTAAAATTACTTCTCTGTCATTTCACCTCAAAAATTACCTTTATTTGGAAGAAATCCAATTATCCGGATATATGATGATCAGGACACTTTTCTCTTCCGAACGGTTCGGATAATTGAACCTCTACTGCTGTTTGACTTAGGCGACATCGCCAAAATCCTTTATCCACGAGTAAATTACACGAAAGAAAGATCTTGATAAATATAATCGATATTACGTGAGAATAGTTCTGTTAAATGCACCCAACATGGGTTATATCTGTGTGAATTTATCCCATCTCCAGACGTCTAATGTGTTAATTGAAGTTACAACCTTCAGGAAACCTAGGTGTGAGGATTGTGGATCAGGAACAGGGGGTTGTATTGCATAGTATGTCTGAGAGTGCGTCAAGAGAGAGTGTGTGTGGTCAATGCGCGTTACGTCTTTGATTGGCCGCGCCATTTTTTCCTTCAATTCAATGCAGAGCGAATTTCAATTTCCAAGATACATTGCAATTGAATTCATTCAATTCACGTCACTTTAATGTCTGTCGGACAGCAAACCTCCTAAAACTCGAGAACCTCTTACACGATTTGTGATCTTTTTTTAATTCATAGATATGTTCTCTGACAAGGTTTGCGTATATATTTTATCTTACGTATCACAAGTAATAGGCAATAACGATAATAAATCAATCTTCGGAGAGAGATTATTGCATACGCTGCCTAAACGGTTAGAGATATGTGGCGACAATGAATGGCAATATTGTTCGCCCCAAAGAGTTCAACAAAAAAGTCCGCAATAGCATACGTCTATGTACAAGCGTTAACAAAAATTATTGAAAAAAAAAGGTTTTAAAAATAGACGTATTAAAATACCTCAACCTAAGAGACTAATTCAAGTAGATAAAAATGAATCCTAAACTAATTAAATGCATTCTGTGTTTGTGCATTTAAGAAAGATGACAACTGTCTTTAAATTTTAAAATTTGCAGGAAAAGTTTAGATTTTACAAGCAGTCGCGGCCGCCGCCGCTGCCCCCGTCATGTGTTGCCTCGGGAGGAACAGGCAAGCATTTGACTGGCGCATCACGGGAAATAAACATTTTCCACTTACAATAGTGTAATTTAATCACGCGCCACTTTGACAGAAACATGGTGGATCTCGGTGTTGGGGGTAGATCGGCCACTCTCTCTCTAGACGTGCTCTAGTAGTTCATAGGTAGGTACATGAACATACGCGATGGGAGATTCATAAGCGGTTCGTAAAATTCAAAATAAGTATGACACTTCATAATAATTACGCACACTATAATTGTAAATATAAATGCAATTGCATATTTCATGAACGTTGAACACCGAGATATGATTTGCGCTAAATTTCCAAAAGTTCCTATTGTTTGTGTTAATAGTTATCAACAATTATGCAGTTGTGTTTGTTTTTATTTAATCGTGTTTCAATGTATCACATTAAAATTGTAACTTAATGTGTTTGAATTTTCTATTTCAAAACTTAATAGGACTTACCATTATTCAATTAAATATGTGGAATAGTATAATATTTAATAACTATGATATTATTATTAATAATAATAATGTAAGTTTCTCGGTCGTTAAATTGCATCAAACCTGAGTTATTTTACTTTTAATATAATACTGAATTTCAAGAGAATTTTAATGCATTTTTTTGTTTTTTTAAATGTCATAATTGTATTATACTTCTATTTAAGTTAAACCTTGGCAAGAGTAAAAAAATGAATATTTCAATGAATCGCAACAAGATGTTGTTTGGTTGACGTAAAAAGCTACAAAATTCGAACAAATCGTATCCATAATGAGTAAAAGAGCACTTCCCTTGACTGATTGTTGGTAACAAAATATTCTATTTCTAAGGGACAAATTTCCTCGATATTATATTGAAACAATGACACTTTTTTACCATGAAAAAGTTATTGGAAAGAGCTTTATTTGAACCGACACTCATCAATATAACATTCCTTTAGAACTAAACGGCTTTACAAACTTCTTTCTTCCCATTGGTCACAGTACAAACAATAGACAATTCGCAGCGACAAGCCTTCCGAGGACGATAACACAAGAGATGATTCCGTCGTACGAGGCAGAACGAGCTTATTTAAGATGGGCTGTTATCCTCCAGGGGCCAGCCGAGGTCTGGCGTTGGAGCTCAGATAACGCAAGCATTTGTCTTCGTCGAGCTCCCGCCCCGACACAATGAAGGCTCAGCGACGTTGAGCAACTCCACACCAAAAATGATTTCATATACACATAAATAATGTCACGCTTTTATCTCTTGTGAGATATATGGTTAAAGTACTTGTAAGATATGTCACGTCGCCAAAGTGAAGTAGATTGGACCACGGAAAAGTGTCATCTTAAACGAATCATTCAAGCAAAGGATAAACATAATTTACCCAATACTCAAACCCCGAGAGAAAGAATAAGACACAATTAACAACAGCATAATGAAGCTGGTTCAAGTGAATATTTAACTTTCAGTACTTAAAATAGAATGATATCCAAATATTCTCGAAGGCTTCCGCGGCCGGAGTCATGTGGTGCTGGGCTATCCGGTTGGTGCTGCATCTGTAGCAGTCGAAACGTCAAGCTACAACGACCAGACGCGGCATCTACGGGATAGCCCAGTATGGCATAGAACATTCTATTTGGATATCATTCTATTTTAAATCCTGAAAGTTATAATATACAACCCTTTGACTATAATAGTGCAATATAAAACAACAAGCTCACAGTAATATTACAAAAAAAAAATTGTATATCAATAAATATAACAAAAACACCATCACTTTTATTAAGATATTCAAATGAAATTGAGTTGTATTTACACAAATTGACTAGGATAATCACAAATAAAACATCGTATTTCAATTATGGTAAAGTTAGGTAATTTAGCAATACGAGAAAAATATTCCAGAAAATAAATTAGAATTAAAATTAATATTGCATTTAATTGAGTAACTCTCACTCTCTCAGTTATCAATTTCATCATTTTCTCTGTTTTCCTTCTTTCCTTTTTCGTTCATTCTTTCTTCTTTACTTTTTTCCCTTCCTTCTTTCTTTCTTTCTTTCTTTCTTTCTTTCTTACTCTCTTTCCTTCCTTTCTTTCTTTCTTGTTTTCCTTCCTTTACACTTATATAAATTACGGAAAATTAATTATAAATCATTCACATTAATTTCAAAAGAGTACCACTCCTATTCTTCACAATAACATAATTCATTTTATACAAATATAATAATAATAATAATAATAACCCTCGGAGGGTCCTGACCTCTAGAGGGCGCGTCCCCCAGGTGGCGGATGGGGGAGCCCATCGACTTGAGATGGGTTGAACCGAATATAGAGAATAAGGTTCCGTGGACCAACAGGGATAAAGGGGCCACAGGATGTGTGGTATGGGAACCGGCGCTCGAAACTGACCCTTAGCTGAACTTGCCATTGCTTCCGCTTACTTGTAGCAGGTTTCTTGCTTTCAAATTTACTATCGGTCTCACTTGACCAACTCTTATTTTCTTTGACCCCGAAGCGATTAGGTCGCGAAAGTTTAGGGAGTCTTTTCAGTTCTTTTCCTTCCATCTTTTAACTTTCCGCTCCTTCCTCCCTATGTCCTCCCCTTAAAAAACCTGGCGGAAGATAAAAAAGGCGCCCCCATCACCGATGGAGACACGAAGCAGAAGTCGCGAAGCCTCGGAACTTGAGTCGCTGCCTAGGGAGCGCCAGGGCACCTCCGGAGCCACCGCTGAAGGTGATAATGCGGGCTGGTGGTGATCGGGAGCTGAGCAGGAGGGCTCCGACCGCGTTACCCGAAGAGAGACATGCCGCTGAACACAGAAGCTCCAGACAACAAGCTTCTCAAGAAATTACAAGTCCCGCGTCACAGCTGACGGAGGAGGACACTGTATTACCATTATAATCCAACACGACCGTTGGCTTGCCCCCGCGTCAAGTAAGGGCTGTCAACAGATCAAGAGGCAGTAAGAGAATAAAGCGGACGCTGGGAATGAATAAGGCTAAAATGAGAAGCTTCTACCGCGTCAACAGATGCCACGAAGTCCCCCTCCCAGGCTATCGATAATTGTTACACGTCGACTTCACCACACAATACCCGGAATTAGAACGAACGGAACAAAACGTTGTAGACAGGTGCAATATGATCTTAAAGAGGAGATATCTAACAACTGTTCGGCTGGAAGAACTTCGCAGAGAATTACAGAAGAACAAACTGATGCAGCCAGACATCTAGAGACACAGTTAAACATTAGCCGCCAAGAGTCGGAAGTAGTAGATCGGAGGAGGCAATGCCGAACGATGAACCAGCAGAAGATGGTTCATTACAGATGGAAGATTAAGTTCTATGTTTGCGGGAAAACTGTGCAGTACACTGGAATATTTTAGGGGCACCAACCCTAACTTGAGACCCTGCCTTCCGAAGCTAAAGAGAATATGCCACTCTAGGTCACTTAGCGCAACGGTCAACAAATGCTTGGAAGAACATCTCGCAGACGCTGATCTTGAAAAAATAAATCTAGCCAATACTGAGGCGCTGTCACTGTAATTGAGATGAACGGTCAGTGCGCCTACTACCCAAAGCAACGAAGAGGAGAAGAACATAGGAAACGGAGAGAACCAGCTTGGAAAATGAGGCTCCAGAAAAGCATAGACTATCTCAGAGCATAGGCGGACAACTTGGATGAGTATCTTAACGGAAATAAATCCCGTAAAGTGAGAAGGAAGAAAAAACTAACTATGAGGTCTGGAATCAACCTGAATGATAATGAGAGCCCTCAACAACTCCTGGCATTAAAAGATTTCTTTAGACAGAAGGAAAAAGTATAGGGCGCAAGGTTAAGAAGGTACAATGAGCTTAACAAAAGAAAAGAAGAAAATTTTGTTCCAGTCTAACCGGAAAAAGTACTTCCGCAAGCTCGAACAGCCAATTACTGAAAAGGTACCTAGAAGTGAGATCCCAGAGCAGAGCTTTAGTCAATACTGGAAAACGATCTCGTCAACCCAGAAAAATTATACACAGGCAGAATGGATCAAAATTATAGAAAATAAATAATCACCTATGAAAATTAGCAGCTTGTCCGAACAGGAAGTCAAGAACTCCCCAAGGAAGACAGCAAACTGAAAGTCACCAGGATCGGGCAAACTTCACAACTTTTGGCTCAAGGTATTCTCAGCCACATATGCGGTCTGGGCCCGTGCTTTTACTGAATCCCTGAAAAGACCCTCACCGTTCCTGAAGTATGTAACAGAAGGAAGGGCGTACCTCGGGTTTAAAAAGGGGCGAAGACCCTGCCCGAAAACTACAGACCAATAACATGTCTGTCAGTGGTATATAAATTATTCACATCTCTACTGGCGGGCAGATTCCAGAACCATTGTGAGAGAAACCGTCTGATTGAGGAGGAACAAAAAGGATGTGCTCGAGGAACTTGAGGATGTAAGCATTAGCTGACAATTGTGCTGTTATTCTTCGGTAAGCTAAACTCAAACAGCGGAACCTAAGTATTGGCTGTATAGAATAAGCGAAAGCATTCGACTCAGTGCCCCCACGACTGGCTATTGAAGATCCTTGAGACCTAGAAAGTAGCCCCTAATATTATAGCATGCTTTAAAGCACTGATGACGACATGAAAGACGAACATCTATGTGGGTAACACGCACCTGGGGGAGGTGAACATTGAATCTTCCACTCTCACCCTTGTGATTCTGCCTGGCAATGAATCCTTTGTCAGTGCTGTTAAACCAGGAACCAAGTGAAGAAAGGCTGTAAGAAAATTTCTCATTTGTTGTTTATGGATGATTTGAAGCTGTAACCCGAAAACCACCAGAGCCTACAGTGTCTTATAAATACAACCAAACGATTCAGTGAAGACATTTGAATGATGTTTGGACTTGAGAAATGCGCAATCATTACCATAAAATGTGGGAAGGTAGTCGCCAAAAGTCACCTGGGATGTGAAATTGCGGAACTCGACCCAAAGGATGTGTACAAGTATCTTGGGATCCCCCAAAGCGGATCAATGAATCACACCCAACTGAAGCCTCTATATCATGATAAATATATGAAGAGAGTCACAAAAGTATTGAACATGAAGCTATCCGGCAGAAATGTAATCACTGCAATCAACACGTGGGCAGTGCTAACGCTGACCTACTCATTCGAAATAGTCAAATGGAAGACAACCGATCTGGACAACCTAGATCGTACTACCAGAAGGCTCTTAACTAAATTCAGGTACTTGCATCCGAATTCCTCACTCCAACGCTTGTATCTTTCCCGTAAAGAAGGGGGAAGAGAGCTTCTCAATATTTAGAAAATGTGTAGGGCCCAAGAAGAAAAGCTGAGAAGAGGTCTGAGGTCCTCGAATGATAGTATAATTCAAGCAGTAAGAGAAGAAGATTTTGGGTACACACCCCTCGACCTAGCCGCAGAACTGCCGGAGGAAGTGATGCAAGAAGGAGGCGTAGACCCACGGAGTAAAGCACTGTACGGAAAGCTCCCAAGGCTCTTAGAGGAACCTGGACTGGATATGAAAATGTCGTAGGATTGGCTTGTAGACGGCTAGTAATTGTACCCAGAAACTGAGGGACTTCTTATGGCCATCCAGGATAGAATAGTAAGAACGAGAAACTACGAAAAGCATATCCTACGGATGGATGTCCAGTATAAGTACAGGAAATGCGGAGGACCGGGTGAATCAATTGAGCTTGTTATGACTGGGTGCCCACTATTTGCTAACAACGCGTACCTCAGCATACACAATCAGCTTGCCAAAATTGTTTACCAAGAACTGGGTGTTAAGTATAATATGGCCCAGACAGCTACAACACCACCGTATTACAAGTATGTCCCACCACCAGTGTTAGAGGGAGATGGTGTAATCATGTACTGGGATAGATCGGTGCTGACGGATCGAACTATGTGATTCACGCCAGGGCGAAGACAGCAACATTAATTGACATCGCCGTACCACTCATTCACAATGTCATTAAAACAGGAGGAGAGAAGAAAAGTAAATACCAGGAACTGGCAATCCAAATGAAAACAATCTGGAAGCTGGAAAAAGTAAAAATATATGCGAAAGAGATTTCGGCTGAGGGAGTTCCAAAGACTTTTCCAAAAACTCTGGCAGATTAAGGACTCCCCACGAACATAGCTATAAGTCAAAAAGCAGAAGTATGGCAAACGTGCCATATAGTTAATTTTTTTTATCGTTGTAAACTCAGTAATAAGATACTAATAATCATCTAGATATCAACTTGCACATATAACTTGTCTATATATTGTTTTAATATCATATTGCTGTACGTTCTATTGTTGTTATAAGTTCTCACATTGTTTTACATTGTTTTAAGTTCACACATTTGGTTCATATAAGTACATACTATTAGTCAAGTTTAGTAGAATAGTGTAATAGGTGGTGCAGGGATGAAATGGGTACTAAGGGATCAGGCTGAATTGCCTTTACTAAAGTAAAGCCTGGCCAAAATAAAAATGTGAAATGGCAGGTGAATAATATTCAGCGACAGGGCTGAGTAAGAGAGCAATGTCGAATGATGATATTAATAATAATAATAGTAATAAAAACTCTTTCTTTAATGAAAATGTTAGCATCGATATTCAGTATTATTCATTGATTTCATTCGCAGGGGACGAACATGGTAATTTAGATGCATTCTCTACGAGTATATAACTGTTTACGAACCAACATGGATATTCATATTTGTGAAGATAAACGTTTTAATACGACATTAAGCATAATATTTACAGTAAATTAAAATAGCGAAGAAGTTGACAAGATACATAAAAATTTAAATACGAAGTTATTGTAACTAGTTGGCCGCAGCACTCCAGTTTCAGGGTCATATGTTAAGAACTTGTCATTTTTAATCTAGAAATCTCCTCTGAATAACAATTTTTTACCACCAATACAATAGAGAATTTGGTATTTTCAGAAAGCGTTGAACAAAAATATGAAATGAAACGAATAAGGTTTTTCATTAAAATGGCATTCCACAATATGCTGCCCTTTAAAATAGAAATTTAGATCGCAGAAGTGTTCATCCCACACAGACCACGGAGACGGGAATGACACGTCACTCTTGTTTAACAAATAGAACGTAGAATTAAAGAAGCTTTTATATTTAGTGGTCCAATGACAGAGCAGAAACAAAGAAGAGATTTTTCCTAAAACTCGCGGAGATAAATGTAGAAATTCTTCTTCTTATTATTATTATTATTTTTATTAGTATAATATTTTTTTGTTTTTAGTTTTGTTTTTATACACACATTTGAAAGTATGTATAGCAAGTAATGCTTATAAACACAAAACAAACTTAATTTCTCCTTGAAATTCAATCAATTCGCAATTACGAGGTTTCATTACGACATGCCATGGAATGTAATATATTGGAAAACAGTAGTGTGTAACTGAATGATGAATAATCCATAAAAATCGCTATTGTTCCACCATACAATTTGGATTACATTCTAAAACTTCAAACACATAAATTTGCTAGTGGAGTCGTACGTTTACGAAATACTTAGATTTAAGCTTAAATTTTGAGAATTCTCTTTAGTAAAGTCAAACTGTCACCAAGTAGGTCCCAAAGATGCCCATGGCATAAAGAAATAAAAGTTTATTAGCATCAATTGTGTTGTTTGTTGCTGATCCAAGTGAAGATTTTATATTATTTGTAATTATTGCTTAATAGCAAGATATGTAACACAAGTATTAGATTACGAACGAACAAGAATGGATTAAAAAAACGGATATCAAAACACTCTCACAAACTGGAAAGCATTGATCATATATANTGGTTATTTAATTCAGTAGGATTTCATGTTCAATAACCTGAAATAACACCACTTTAGAATGCATCGGTTCAGAAGACAAACATAATTATGGAGAGAGATCGCAAAAACAAATTTACTATCAGTCATTCGTTATATTCATTTAGAAATAATATGTTTTAACACTCTCAATATTACATCGCACTCTAAACCATTCACCTTTTTAATTTTCTGTCAGAATGTTAAAATAAACTTTTTTATTATAATTAGTTTGACATTAGTAAATAATAGTGTTGGTTGTCCTTGTAGGATTCATTCAAAAGCACACCTGGCAACTTATATATGTCTCCATTGCAAAATCAGCAATATCAAATTTATATGTTTCTAAAGTGCGAATTGGAAGAGCCACATTACAAAGTGTGAATATACTACAGTTACGCGAGACTATATTATGAAACAAACTGAATACTTAAGGAAGCTATGTTATATTAAAATAATAAAGATCTTATAAAACGTTGCCCAATTTCGATTTTCTTAGCATTTTATGTTTCTTTTTTTTTCGACACGACACAAATAAAAGTTATGCGAAGACGTTCGAATATATCAGATTAAACGGAAATGAACTGCGAAAGTTAGTTATCACCTTAGATGCCAACCAAGTTAATACGATCACGCGTTATGCGACGTTACCCAATAGCACATTTAGATTTTCTCAACATCGTGAGAGCTTTCATGAAGATATCGTTTATTTCACCTCTCATACAGACATTCTCAATTGATTTACGACTAAAATTCGCTTTCAAAAATATTTTCTCATATATCACTTGGGATTGAATCAGTGGCTTATAGATCGTAACATTCGTGGTAGGGCATCGTTCTTCTGAGTCGCATCTCCCATGCCGTTGGGAGGGCACATACACTTTAAATTAGTACATTTTACACTTATAAATTATTATATTCTGTATATAAAAATATTCTTTGACAAAGAAATTTCGTCAATTCATAGAAATATATGCAAATTCGGCAAATTTTCTTTGTATAGTTACGATTTGTTGAAATTATTTCTTTTATCTACGACTGTTAGTAGAAATGTTTGCAATACCTTATCTTATCTGAGCAGACCAACTCGGGTTTTTCTGTGGAGGGGGAACTTGACTTACATGAGCATAGGAAAGTGAACCTTGCGCAGTATTCTACTGCCATGTGTCATCACGAGCGTTCCGTTAGGGAAAAGCTGATTGTGATGGTGGAAAGTGCCAATTTCAGAGCTTCGGCAGCTGGATGACAATATGGAGTAAGTCAAGGAACTGCTTGCTAGTGGGTTCGGCAGTGACGCGAATCTGGGGAGGTTGGAAGGCGTGCTGGCACTGGATTGAGGCGAGTGTCTACCAAAACCCAGAACGCCGTTTTTGGTAAAACAGACTAAGGAGAATTCTTTGCGCTACTCAGAACAGTTAAGAAACCTGGTTGTTCTCGGTTGCGAGAGAACTTAGAATCCGTCTGAGAGATAGTGGACTCCGATCTAGGACGGCAGCTAAAAAGCAGACACTTTCCGAGGAACATAGAGTGTATAGGTAAGTATTTACCGAGGAAAAAATGAAACGTAATTGGGGAAACGTGATTTTTCTCGGACAAGAGTAGTTTTTCCTTTGCAAATGACGGGTCTGTGCGCGTATATCGACCTCGTGGAACCTGCAATTGTCCTGAGTATGTAAGAGAGCACGATTTGGACGCGTATCTGTGGCGTGTTGGGGCTGGATACTTTCTCGCGGTGTAGGCGATCTTCACAGAATACAAGTTCGTCTTGATGGGTATCAGTATCTTCATATCTTGCGTGATATTATGATCCCTTCGGTGCGGCAATTGTATCCCGCGGAAGAACTATTTCATATATCCATACGTCTCGATTGGTGCAGGAATGGATTGAAGAGCAGGAGGAAGTGGAAATTCCCCCCCCCCTGACCGCAACCCAATTGTAAACATGGGCGGAGACGAAGTGTCTTGGTCGAAAATTGTCCTAATCCACCTCCCACAACCACTGATGCACTCGGGAATGTTGTATGTGAAGCGTGGGAAGAAATTGTTTACAGCACGTCTTATGCGTCAACCTTCGTTAATTCAATCCCTAGACGGATGCAAGACGTGATTAACTGTGACGGGTATTGGACTCGTTAGTGACCAAAACAGCCCTTTTAAGAGCTCAAAAAATACAAATAAAGAAATCCACATCTTGATGAGCGTTAAGTACTTTGCATAGAAGATGTTCTAAGTTAAAGCTTGAAAGTAAAAAAGTAAAGGTGGATTTGAAGTAGGTAAATTCACTTCATATTTTCCATCTAGCGAGCAGTTACTTTAGAAATGTGCCAAACGTCCTGTCTTAAACTTCTCGCTCTTACTTCTTGAGTCCATGCGATTAAGTTATAAGATCTTATCTATACGAAAATCATTGTTTTAAATTAAAGTATATTTGACCTGTCCTTAAACGGTTTTTTGTAGGGCTTTAGGGTTCGTCGACGTCAAGGTCATAAGAGCCCTTTTTTAACGGTTGCTAATTATTATCAGAGTAATACGGCTATTATTAATTTTGTTGTTTATTCTACTGTGTCTAAAACTATCAAAGTATAATAAAAACATGTAGTTTATATATTCAAAACACGTTGAATTGGGTGCCTATTTCTGTGATCGATAGAGACGTTGGGTTTTCAGCAAACAATATACAATGTCTGAGTAAAAATATCTTTGGCAGAGAGAAAAAAAGCTCCATTGTAACTCTAATGTCACTACACCGCTAATTAGATTCCCAGTGAAATTTGCGCACAGATTTTTGAAAATGGTTTATACCACAAATCAGCTCGTAATATCTGTTTGGGACCTGTAATGAATGAAACCTTAATTTATTCTCTCACATTGCTTAGGAGAATTTTAAACATACGCTGAGGAATTGGCAATTCTGCAACGTCGCATTACGACAAATCTGGCAATGTGGCTAGCTTCTGAAGGATTTAACGTTGGAACACTTTCGAAGTTCAATCTGCATTGCGCTGATACGTTTTCTATGTATACGACGTCTAATTATTCTTTAATAAATTAGTTCAATTTTTCTATTAAATAATTTCTATGCATGATCTCTGAAGTTACGGTATTTTAGTTTGTTCATTTGTGAATTAAAATATTTAATAAGATATTTCTCGAGGAATTTGTTAAAGATTTTTAATTTCAATTAACCTATGCAGAAATTATTCAATATTGAATTAAAAAGATATCAATTCGACAAATACTTAAAGAAAACAATGATACAAAAACAATTCGAGTGTTTCTAATTCTGACCGAAAAATGTGATATGATAATACACCATAGCATATTTTACTTCTTCTTCTTCCTCCAAAGCATTACAGCCCAAAGTGGGCCTTTGCTACCTTCACGGTGTGTCCCCATTCATCTCTTGTCTCTGCTTTCTCCCGCCATCCAGTCACCTTCATCTTCTTCAGGTCATCCACAGCATCTTGGAGCCACTTCTTTCGAGGTCTGACACGTTTTGCCATTCCATGGATTTTACTTTTTAGGATGCTTTTAGGCATTCTTTCAATTACCATTCTCTGCAGGAGCCCCAGCCAAGAGATTTTACGCGATTTTATAAATCTAACTATATCTTCTCCTTTTAGCATCTTGTTTATTTCATCTTTATATATTATTCTCCATCTTTCTCTTTCTTTAACTGCTCCATAAATTCTTCTTATATTTTTTCTTTCGAATTTACAATGTCTCTCAGCATCGCTACCGGTTAGTACCCATGTCTCTGCTCCATATGTGACCACTGGTCTAATAAGAGTCTTATATAGCTTGACTTTTGTTGTTCTAGTCAGCATAGCAGACTTAATAAGTCGAAGGTTGGCATAATAAGCTTTGTTTCCTCGCGTTATTCGTTCGTTTATCTCATCTGGAAAAAAATTTATTATTAATTTTGACCCAAAGGTATGTGAAATTGCCCTCGAAATCATATCTATTTATTTTTATTCTCTGCTCCCTTCTTCTAGTTTATGTGGCTTACATTTTCAAATATTTTGTCTTCTCTTCATTAATTTGAAGTCCTATGATTCCATTTCAAGTTTTCTAAACAATTTTTCCAATGCATCCTGGTTTCTTGATATCAGCGCTATGTCATCGGCGTATGCAAGAATTTGTTTAGATTTGTAAATGATATTACCCCTAATATTCAGTTCTTTAATTACACTATGGAGAGCAATGTTAAAGAGGGTAGCAGATAGACATTCACCTTGTTTAACACTCGATGTTACACTAATTGCTTCACTTATTTTCCCTTCAACACATACCTTACAATGCGAGCCAAACATAGTGTTTTATATTAGTTTGATCAGTTTATGTGGTATTCCTTGTTTCATTAATACACTAAAAAGTAGATCACATTTGATTTTATCAAAGGCTTGTTTGTAGTCCACAAACAGTATGTGCAAATCATTGATGAATTCATAACATTTCTCCATTATTTGCCTGAGTGTAAATATATGATCGGTTGATTCTCTGCCATTTCGAAATCCTCATTGATATTCATCAATCATGTTTTCTGCGAATACGTTTACTTTTACTGCAGTATACTAGAAAAGAACTTATAGGCAATGTTCAATAATGTTATTCCTCTATATTTCTTACACTCTGATTTATCTCCTTTTTTAAAAAATGGGGTAAATAAGTACATTTCTCCAATCCTTTGGTATTTAATTTGTTTCCCATATTCTACATATTAGTATATGTAGTGCCTCTATCAATTTCTCTCCTACTTTTATCAGTTCGCCAACCATTCCATCTTCTCCAGGTGCTTTTCCATTTATCTTCTTCACCCATTTCTTACTTCGTCTACTGATGGTGCTTCTATCTCTTCATTGTTATCAATATACTCTAATCCTTCCAATAATTCAGCTTCATTTCTATCCATTTCTGTTTCCCCATTAGTGTTTAGTAATTCATCGTAGAATTCAATCCATCTTTCCAATACTTTCTGTTGATCCTCAATCAGTTTTCCATTATTATCTCGGCACAGATTACTTTATGTCTGATATCCCCTTGTCATATTTTTAACTGCTTGATAAATATTTCATTATTATCATTAACTTGTGCAATATCAGTAATTCTTTGTTTGAGATATTCTTTTTTCTTACGTCTTATTATTTTATTGTCCCTCTTTCTGCTTTCTTTATATCTGTCCCTTGTTGATCTAGTCTCTCTTTGGATCATTAATTGTCTATCTCTATTTCTTTCATCTAAGGCTTTCTTGCACTCCTCATCAAACCATTCTATATTTCGCTTCCACTGTCTTTTCCCTATTGGATCATCTGCAGCATTTATTATCGACTCTTTGATGAACTTCCACTGATTATTAATTGATTCTTCTTCTCCTAGAACTTCTGTTGGTTTATTCAGCCTTTCATCAATTGCTTTCTTATAACTTTCAATGAAAACCTTCTTCATAAATAGTTCTATTTTCCACTTAGTTCTTCTATTTCCTTGTTCTCTTCGAGCTACTGATGGTTTCTCTCTCGTAATAGTTTCAACAAACTAATGATCCGGTTCACAATTGGGTCCTAGCTGATCAGACATCGTTTATGGATGTAAAGTGTTGTCTATTGACCAGAACATGGTCAATTTGATTGTATGATGTCGTACCTGGTATTTTCCATGTATGTTTATGTATGTCTTTATGTTCAAAGTATGTGCTCATTATCACTAAATTTGTTGACGTAGCTAAATTGATCAGCATTTTTCCATTGACATTAGTTTCCATGTGAAGAGATATTTCCCTGCTACATTAGTGTATTTTGGTTCTTGCCAATTATTTCTTTAAAGTCTCCCATTAATAATATCATGTGGTGTTTCGGTACTTTATTACATTCTATCTCCAGATTATCATAGAAAGTATCTTTTCATTATCTGTCCTCTCTTCTGTTGGAGCAAGTGCAGAAAATATTGTAATATTTCGGAACCTTCTTTTTAATATAATTTTACAGAGCCTATCTCCCAGTGGTATAAAACTTTTTACATTTTTCCTGATTTTTCCCAGTACAATGAAACCAGTTTCATATAGTCCTGTTCGTTTATTAGGTCCTGAAAAATATAATCTTGTTCATAATAATGTTTCGTGGTTTACACCAGTCCGGCCCCTTAGTTCGACAAAAGGAACTACTTACCAGACTGTGGTCGCACTACTCGTTATATGAGATCGTACCTTATAATTGTGGACGTACACTTTTATATTTTTGTTGGGATATTCCTGTGCGTCTACAGCGACATCTCGGGACCAGAGTATGATCCCGAGAGCACCCACCAGGTTTGTCCCGTGTCGGAGACTGCCAACTCAGTCAGCCACCCTACCCGCCCTGGCTGGGCTGGGGGGTTGGGTTACGGGTGACCTCCCAGTATGCGTACTGGTAGACGGGGACACGTCTAGCTACTGCTTTATGCACAGGCAGTAGCCGAGCAGCGATCCTGCTCACCAAACGGAAGTGATCGGGGTGAATGTTTATGAGTGAGTGTTGTGGTGGAATGATAGGCGGGGGAAACGGGAGAACCCCGAGAAAACCTGCCGCGAACACCGCTCCGTCCACCACCTCGGGTTCTACGTGGATCGGACCGGGTTTGAACCGGCGTTCCCAGAGGTAAAACGCAAGCGTGTTAAGCACTACGCCACGGGTCGCCCCTAAATGATTTAAATATAAACTTATTGAAATTTTAAATAGCTTCTTGTAACATTCTATTTTTCAATTCCCTTTAAATACACTAGTCACACTCTCATCTCTCCTTCCAGAAGAACACTCAAATAGCATAGAGACCAATATATCCTGGGATAGCACACAATCTGAGAAGCAATGAGTAATGACCAAAATATAAATATTTATAATTTATAAGTAAGCGAGTGTTTTGTTCATTAAAATATTCATTGGACTGCCAAAGTTTCGTCTTTTAGTCAGACTTCCTCAAGGTTATAATTACATATATCTGTGGTCTGTAACTTCACTTACAAGAAAAAGTAGTCATAAGGAAGAAACATTCTATCCATAAAAAGCATATAATAAATTCAAAACCGCAAAATTATTTTGGTAACTCGATATATTTATTTTTGTGGTTTTTCTGTAAGTATCATTTCTTCTTCACTTATGAAATATAAGACTAAGGAAAAAATATTCTGGAAAGTGATGTTGTCGCACCAAAAAGAGGTACTTTTGAGACCATAGAAATACTTAGAGATGACAAATCAAACACTTTGAAAATATTTGTTTTTCAGGTCACTGTGAATGCGTGTAAGCAAGATCTTCTGTTTTTAACACTTTATTAAGTGCAAAATATTTTGTGCTTTCAATAGCGAATTACCATTATTTTAGTTTACTTCCTCTGCACGCACAATAAAAAAGTGAAAAGAAAGGCTGAAGACAAATTTGATATAGCGATCGTTCTCAAAAATTATGTTCGTCTTCTAGAAATATGCATTCTAAAGTGGTATTTCAGGTCATAGAACATGAAATCCCACAATTCCTACTAAATAACGAAAGTTTCATCTTCGAAGACGAGCATAAATCTAACAACGAAATATTGTGATATTTAAATACAATTGATGTGGTTGCTTAATTGTGTTTGCTCTGATCAAATCTACATTTAGTAACATTTATGAGTTAGAGAGCCGGTTTTTTATAAGTTTAATTAGTCTAAATGTTATATTTTAATTATATTATATGTATATATACGTTGTATTAATTAGTTATCAGTTTTTGTTTCAAATTGTTGGATTGTTTTGATACCCGTTTCTTTCCGGGACAATGTAAGATAATAAATATAGATGTTTTACTGTCTGTTAATCTTAGATAATGTGCATAAATACAAATTAATTGTGTTTTGAAATCGAAATAAATATGTTCCTTTTGATACATTTTTTCTGATACCTTAAAATATATTTTTGTTGTAATGTTACTCTTTGAGCATATTGTTTTATATATTGCACGATTACAGCCAAGAGTAGTATCTTGCATCAATACATTTCTTACATACGTAATTTATTTATTAGTTTAAAATTATTGAAGATATCATTATAATTCACTTTTAGTGTTATTCGTTCACTTTATATTAAATTCTTTTCTACAATGATTGATTTCCGATTGACCTCTAAAAATAGGATAAAAGAGCTGCATATCATTTGGAATTGCAATAAACAACACAATATTTGATGCCAATGACCTTAATTTCTTTGCGCCACTGAATAAAAAACAGAATATTAATAAGTAATTCCTGAATGCGTATCTCACGAAATTTATACGATATCTTGCGATGGTATTCAAACCTGTGATAAAATAATATCGATTTTACAGTAAAAAGCAAATCTTTATACGGAGAAGTTTAATTTGTTTTATATTCCCTAGGACGGCGCTGTGATACAACAACTTGATGTCATTTAAATTGAGAGAATAATAAAGTTTATTGAAGTAAAGAACATAAAGAATTCTTTTTGTTATGGAAGTCCAAGACGTATATAATAAAAATGTACAAAATATTTATTCAAAAACACCGTAATAAAACATTTTCTCTCGTTTCGATTTAATAGTATATTCACCAGTACTAGTTTTCTATGGAAGCAATTTGCCTACGGCTTTTTCCCCATCGGAGGAGAGTGGAGTTGCAAACCTAAACAATCCAAACTGCTAAGAGCGCGGGACAGAATATTTTCGTAGACCCATTTATAATTCTAGGACCGTACAAAGCAGATTTAGCATCCCAGAGCAGCTTCTGTTGAAAGCACTAGAATTTATTCCTTCCATATAGAACTTGGTGTGCACGGTGAAATAAGATAAAAGCGAAAGATAAATAAATCCTCATGATCAAATTTTAAAGAAAACATGATCAATCATCATGGAAAACATCGTAAACTTTCTTAAATGCTTGGAATGCAATGTAATAAATATAAATAAGGTATTTCAAGAAATTTACAAAGTGAATTTATTCTCTGGAAGCTGGTTGAAAATCAATGAAATATGGTGTCAAATAAATGATCAGTCGGATAATTTACCCATGAAAAAAATATATAACTATCATAAAATTATGGTTTTGTTCTAATGTTTCCAGTGATACACAGTTCCAGGAATTTTCATTCATATTTCTATTTTCGCTATGCTTAAATAGCATAGCTTTGTGATACGTTTCCGTAATTCATGGGAAGTTTATTTCTGAATGATTCATTTTACTTGAAATGTATTTCAAATAAAGTTTCGCTTCAGGCAGACACTACTCGTCGATTATGGGACAAGCTATCCTCTCTTAAAAGGTAACTTAAAGTTACCTTTTTTCGCTATTTCGAATTTCTCCGTTCGCTTCACTACTTAAATTTCAAATTTTAAGTAGGTAGTATTAGGATTGCAAGACATGTTCCACTTAAAATGGGTCAAAATTCTAATTCCTCCAACAAGTGAACAAAGACCTTTTATATGAAAGGAAATAACACTCAGATTAAAACAATTAAAGAAATAATCCCACTGACATAGAATCACTGAAACATTAAATTTGATATAAATTAATTTGATATTTTCGTTTATGAACTGATACATTATTCCCAATAGTCTTCGGGATAAATATAACATAATTACATAACTGTTAGTTATCACGGAGTAAGCAACCGACTAATACTTCACTGACATTTTTCTATGGTTGGTGTCTGGTACCTTGCCTTGGACACTAGTTGCCGCATGAATCTTGTAACAAATGAAGAATGAGAATATTTTTGAGAACAATAGAAGCGACACAAAGTACATTGACAAACATTAACTATATTTCTTTCATCAAAGAAGAACAATGAAGGCCTCATTGCAGTGGATATGTTCGCAACGAGCCAGACAGCTCCTCTCCGCAGTTGGGATGCACAGTCCCGGTGGCGCATTGCAGCGCAGCGCATAAACGTGCATAGCCAGTCATCTCCCACCCCAAGAAGAGTGATTTATGATGAGAGGGAGAGAGCGATTTGGAAAAAGAAGAACATCATGAAGTCGGTCCTCACTACGAGTGCTGTTGCGTGATGCCACTGTAAAGCATTGCGAAAATACATGTGTAGACGACCACGGTCACATCATCAGGAGTCAGTAGTTTACGGTAACGGTTTCTACAAGCTGTACACAGAGTTAAGATACTAACTTAATTCAAAGACTATCATTAATAAAAATGTGAAAAAAATTCGTTCACATTAAATAATCCAAGAATTATTAGTTTTTATTTTCAAGTCAAACATAATAACTAGCCCGAAGCCAATAATTCTTTTCATAATAAGGTGTAATTAAAAAAAAATTGTTTGTACGTCTACATTTGCTAATTAATTATATTTATAAATAGTTCTCCGCCAAAAGAATACCTATCAATTTAAAGTTCCAAAACCGGACAAATAAATAAATAAATTTATTGTCAAACAAAACAGTACAAACTGCGTATGGCCAACATGGAGGACAATAAACTAATTTACTCTCCGGAAGCAAGCAAGGGACCATCCCATCAATTCCGATCAAGGGCCCTAAGGCAGAAGCGGATTCAAAAAATTCAGCATAAGTTCCTAGATAAGATTAAAAACTGGCTGCGAGTTATAATACTAATAGAATGTCAATATAATTGTAATTTTAAGCAAAAAATTACATGTACAAGTTATTATCGAACTATAGATTATTCTGAGTATAGTGTTTAAAAATCATAAGAATTGAAATAACACTAAATTCACGATTTATTGTTACAATAAACNCAATTGTTACAATATTACTACAATCACAGATACAATACAGACAACACCTATGTTTTTACGCAGGTTGTGGTGAATAATAATAATAATAATAATAATAAATTTATTGTCAAAAAAACAGTACAAACTGCGTATGACCACGTGGAGAAAAACAACAACTAATTTACTCTCCGGAAGCAAGCAAGGGACCATCCCATCAATTCCGATCTAGGGCCCCTAAGGCAGAGGCGGATTCAAAAATTTCAGCAAAAGTTCCTAGATAAGATAAAAAGTTAGCTGCGAGTAATAATACNTATAATACTAATTATTAGCTGCGAGTTATAATACCTTCACAGACTTTTTCAATATGTTTCGTTTCTGTTCCGTTAATGGTTACTTTAGCTCTGTGTAACGTATATTTCTCTAGATTCATCATTCGGATCGTCTAACCTAAGGGAATAGTCCCTTAATACAAGTAATGTTGGTGTATATACTGTATTACACTCCTTACAACAATGTAGCAAGCATGATCGTTATCCTCTTTTCCATGTACAGAAGTCTAGCTTTATGTCCCCAGGTGATATACCAATAGATCAGAATTGGTTCTCTTACTTCTTTGTACTATGTTGTTGCATAATTTAAATATAATCGGTATTAAATTTACCCTCTCGCAATAATATGTACCGTTTTGATTTTATTAATTACTTGACATACATAATTTACTTGACTTTTGATTGATGACACAGTCCCGCAGAAAAAAATTCTCTGTACCAAAGATCCGGTATATGGATTCGACGTATTTTTTGATGTTGAGAACGATGCCGTTGTCCTCAGAAAGATCCATCGAGTCAATATTTAGTTACGGCCAAAATACCTCAGCAGGTTTTAATGAAAAATTTACAAGTAACGTGAAGGTGCTCTGGATGCAAAAAACACGAAGCAAAGCTAATAGAACATTATTTATACTAGGAATCATTAAAATTGTAAATAAAATTATCCGGGGTTCCGAATTGTCATAGCGGTGTCCCCCAAGGTTCCGCACTTGGACCAAATTTCTTCTTAATTAATTCTCCAGAAAAACTGTTTTGTTCCAATTATTAAACATTAAAAAAGAGGAAAGAAGGCACCCATGAGATAAACACATAAAAGTTTTCCGTATTATCAAAATACAAATCATGTATGTTATGAATATCTCATATTTGCATAGGATAAAGCAATTCTTACACAATACTAAATGGTCTTAAAATTGCATTATTTTACACAAAACTTTACATAACATCCGATTACCCAGATGCCTAATCCCCCTCACACCTTTCGATTGCCATTTTTTTATTAAAACTTGCTCGGGTACTTCGGCAATAACTAAAAATTGACACGATGGATCTTTCTGTGGACACCTCTATAATTTTTAGTTTCCAATCCCCAATGCAAATAATTAGATTCATTCTAAGCACTTATTCTTTCCAAATAAAATTACACTTGACTTTTCTTAGATATTTCTAGGATACCTATATAATATTATTCAGAACTGTAAAGATGTCACCTAAACCCGAAAGTGACATGGGTTGTATGAGCGTGTCAGTTGCTATTGAAGCACATTACTATATTTATGAAACTTAATGTAACACTATACAAAAAGAGGGTTATGTATTGTTTACATAAAAAAAAATATTATAACAGTGATCCATGACTTGTGGTGCATTAGAAACTACTCATCATTAATTATACCGTTTAAATCGAAATTTGAAATCTAGTAACTAGTTTGAATGGAGTTTAGCAGTTTTACGACAGTTTTATTTGAATAACTTTCTTAATTGCCCGGAAAAGTAAGGAATATTTCACAATGACTTTTGTTCTATATTAAATACGTGTCGTAGTATTTTACATCAACTCCATTACACATTACATGGAAAGTTATTTAAACACCGTCCCACAAGAGCCTTCGTCATCAGAACGTTTTTGTGAGACGAGTTGATAGGTTCTTTCATTAGATTTATTCTTTAATAAACTTTCAAAAATTGCTCATTCCGTCTTAATAAAACTTCGAAAATACCTGGATTTACGACGACATCCGCGTCAAGAATAAATAAAGTAAAGAGTGTCCGCGCGTTTCATGAGAGGGCTTTGTGTATTTAGAAGGGCGTGTCTATCTTTCTCCCTCTATTGCGATCTGCGCCCTCCTTCCAGTGATAATTAGACTCTGCTTTACCCCATGCGGGTTGTGACCGGAAGCATCTGCTTTGCTGTCCCTTCAGAGGACGCATCGAGAATTCACAACCATTGCATGCTAGGTGGGGAAACCTACGAATTCTTTTTCAATCCAACCGTTTGTATACGGTAATGTGTTTAGTCACTAGAGAAATGATCTACTACGACATGTAAATCGAAGCGAGGATGTATACAAATCTTATTTCATTATAAATTTCGACCATTCTCAGTGAAGTAATGCGAGAAGAATGAAATGTTTTTACTCAATTTCATTCGGAGTTATTCACTCAAACACACACAAAATAACAAATATTTTTAATAAAATGAAATTTGAAGCTTGATATATAAAATAAACATTTTATTATTAGTCTAAAATTTGTGATAGATATCAAAGATAATCTAAAACCTTTATTTTTCATAAAAATCTCAAATTGAAAACCCATACATCGATTAATCACTTAAAACTGAAAACGAATGGAATCATGAGCATGCAGTACACTTATCACAGTTTGATATCACACGTTCATATTTATCTTAACATAATTACTGATAAATTCTGTATGTTATGACGTGAATCATTACAACATAAAACACATTTTGAAGTCAATCATAATGACATAAGAACTTAATTAAATTTTCCAGAAAAAGCGAAACTTTTCATTTTATTAGTCATCTAAAATTAATATTCAGTGGCACTGATTATCATTATTTGGTTTCGATTCTGTAGGTTAATTTCAATAATCTTGATATGATTTCATAGTGGTAAGAACGATAGACCTGAACTGAATTGGGCATCCGAACGTCGATTAAGGCAGGGATGTTTTTGAATATACTTTCATCCTTCATTTTATTCATCCAGTTATCCTTCCCCTTTCCTCACTAACCCCTATACCCTAATATAACCAAGTTGGCGTCAGTAAGGATGAACGGCCGTAATGAGAACTCCCCAAATCTAACTCATCCTTCACGTAAGCTGACTTTCCAAGCGAAGAAGGGACACGACAGAAAGACGACAATCTTACAGTCAAATAGATGCACACTACACAATTGCAATATTTGGTTCGGTGCTCAATATCAAATACAAGAACTTCAACCTTCTGTCTCAGTGTTCGAGAATATGAAGAGAGATGACCTACATTTTTTATTGGGAACATTTTTCATTAAAGAAACAGATCATTCAATTCTTTCTTGTCGATGCATTTCGGCTTCGGCATTATCTCGTTAGTCTCTCTGGTAATAGCAGCACTTGTGCATCAATGTACGGGTAGAGGTCAGTTTTTGGTTCTTCTGGATATCAACGTTTTGTCGTAGTTTCTAAATGCACACGTAAGTTCGTTTATCGCTAATATTTTAATACACTATATAATCAAGCTTCAAGTAATTCATGTCTCTGAAATCCCGAAAGATAGTTATTTCCGAAAGCTGACTCCAGCGACCTTCAGCTGCGTTAGACCCAGAGTCGGAACGTGCACGAAAGGTGAGCATTTACCCGGAGACCAACTTTTACAATGACACCAAAACATATGAATCTTGGCAGTCCAGGAATCGCTGCGTCGATGTGTAGAATACTGTCGTTTAGCCCATCTAGAGGCCTACTTCAGGATACTAATACTTTGACCGTTGTGCTCCAGGTTCTTATAATCCGGAGCGGAAGGCGTGGTCGGTATTCTACAACTCAACGCGGCGATTCCCGGACAGACAAGATTCATGTGACTCGGGCCGCGGAAGCCACACCACCGTTTCGACAACGCATAGTAACCAATTGTATCCACGTGTTTCGACGCATAAGTTACAATTCCTGCGCGATCCTTTAAGCACAGCAACAAACCTAGGCGAAATCAATGAACGCAGATTATGTCCTTAAGACCTTGGTATTTTCAATATATTTTGAATGGATTTCGTATCTCCGGGTATACAGGAAGTATACTATTGATTTCCTTCAAAACTAAACATCAAATGACAAATAAAAAAAAACAAATTTTCTGTATAAATATGAACGTTTGCGTGCTATGCAAATTTATAGAATTTGAACTATATTGATAAAATTCAGTGAAATTTTTTTGGATCTGCCTCGAAGAGACCGCATGCCATTTAAAACTTTCACCCGTCACTCACGAACGAAAATCCATGAGCTTATCGTAAGAGCTATATACTACAAGTTCACTGAACTTGGGTGTCACCATAAACAGCGGAAGAAAATGGTGTCTCCGAGGATAACAAAGGTTTTAATTCATTTTCTATGAATTATTGACTATAAACTTAACAAAATTGCTTTTCGGAGAACACTAGTGTGTAGACATTTGTGGTCTGCCTACACAAGAAATAATGGAAAAAGAATATGGTATGAATGAAGGATAAGTTCAGAAATGAATAGTGATTAGTAACAAGAACAGATGGTTTAATAAAATGTCATGAAAATAATAGAAATTATGATAAGATACTGTTTCCAAGAAGATGTTATGCTGAGATGAGATGTGTAGAAGTATTCCTGGGAAACAGCTTGACTTGTTCGTCCAGTAAAGTCGGTGAAACGGCATCTTGTTACCAAATTTTTATCCTTCATATGACCAGTAGTGGGATGGTTATAGAATCCCGTGTCACGTTTGTAGCGATGTGAAGCGACAAAATACATTCTCGAGGCAAGCGAAGTGATGTCTTGATGTAAACAAAGGAATGTCCAATGAATTAACACAGAGTACTGTTTCCGTTGTTATCGGAGTAACGAATGTCTTGACCGAATGTAGCTCGTAATGTCTAGTAAATGTCTGCTAGACAATAAATGAATGCTAGACAAGGAATGAGGTACAGCAAGCAAGGGCCATGTGCTTTTATACATGAAATTAGCGTGGTTGCCAGTTTGTATCAGTAATATCGATAGTATAACCTGATGATTAGTCCAAGTCTCGAACTAATAATGACGTGTTGTGATAAGGAGATTTCTGGTTTCGCCCAATTTGAGTGTAGCGAGTTGCGAGTTGAATACAGTCAGCAAAGGACTTGTAATTATTAGGCTGAGTCATATGATGACGAATGATTTCCTCTAGGTTTTTTCTTTTTTTTAACTCTATGGCAAGAAATTTAAATCAACCTATAGCATTAAGAGAAAATTTCCTGAGCTTGGCAAGAATCAAGATGAATCACTCAACTCCTTCAAAGAGAGTGTGCACTAGAGATGATTCACTTGATCTGACGAAATAATACTTCGATAAATGGAAGACAAATGACTGAATAATTGCGACTCACATATTCACAAACAACATATCGAAAAAATGTCCTAACAACTAGTTATTTCATTATAAATTCGTTTATATTGAATGAATTTGTTTTTGTTTATTCTTGAAGATTTCAGCAACGTCGATTTTCCTCTTCACATTTCTATTAATCAAACTTTCCTCAATCGAGAGAAACGGTCTGGAAAAGACTAATTAAAACACCCATACTACGCTGGGGGACTTCATCTAATTATTTCATAAAATAAGTTTAAACAGAAAATATTTCAGATTATAATAACATCTGCATTTCAAACATTTCAAATTAATTTTTCAAATTTCAAAAGTATGTTGCTAATTTGGTATTAGAACATGTTTCCAAAATAACAAATAATTAAAAATGAAATACAATTAACAATTTGACAATATATTTTTCAAATATAATTTAATTAAATTAATTTATAATTTGAAAATAACTTATATTATTCAAATTACCCGTTCGTTTTCTGATACTTTTTATTGTATTATTTTGATTTGGTTTTGTATATATATGATCATTCATGTACGTAATTAAGAAAACAGACCCACTGTACATGTCACGGCAACACTTCTACTGTTACCAAGACAATGAAAAAATCATTTATTTAAATGGTAGCCATAATTTACCTGTACATGATACAAAAAGCTCAGGCCTCTTCCAACTCATTAAGAAAGTGCGCAGAGAGAGAAAAAAGAGCGGTAAAACACGAAGCGATCTGTCGTAGCGGGACGAAGATCGATTCGCAATTATTTAAGGGGAGCTCATCCCCTGAAATTCTCCTGACGTCAGCTGCTTCTCGTTGAACAGTGAGGTAGCGCAAATATATTCCTGCTCCACCATTGATCCTGCTCTGACAATCGTGAAAAGCAGAACACCATCAAAGGCGACGATATATCCGACACCAAGCGGAGACAGTTAAAGAAACGCATTGGAGAACTTCTCTAAAACAGTATTTCTTATCCAAACCTTGCAAACAAAGAAATGCGGCAAACTTGGATTTCAAAGCGATACGTGGTACAAAACTTGATTATTTCGTTTTATTCAATGAAAAATACAACGGTAATACTAGCTTACACTGTTCCGTAATTTTATGTATCTTTCGCGAATGGCCTCTAGCTTCACTGCCATCAATGGATATAGACATCATTGCCGTGACATGCTCATCTCAAAATGTATTTTACAATACTCACTGTTAAATTTTCTCTCTATTAGCTCGACTGTTTTCTTTCCTATGTGATGTTCTCATCTCTCACCTCTCCTGCAGTGGATAACTATAAAAGTATTTTCCCGTAAATATTTACGAAGGATTCATAACAACACAATGTTATGTTTGACTTTTCTTTACAGCCGCTCTTATATAGACTACTGCAAATAGCTGTGTTAATATTTTCAACCTCACCCATTACGGAGCGGTTACGGTAGAGATACCTTATATCCACATTTTGTTTTTCGTAGTAAATATTTATTTTCCCATGTACATATTTCTTCCGTGTTCACGTGGAGAAGATATGTGACAATTTTCGGTCAGGTGAAAATGGCGACAAGCCGGGAATCGAACCCGGGATACTCCTATGATCGAAGGGGTGTTAACTTTATTACCGGTTTCACACGTACCTACGTGTTAAGGGTCGCTACATATTTCTTCCATGTACATATTTCTTCCATGTAACCTACACGTAGGTACGTCCTCCCAGGGGACTTACATATAGTAAGTACGTCTTTCGCGAACACGGGGCCCCGAGCTGAGTCTGGCATTATTTCCACTTACTTGTGCCATGCTCCTACCTTTCTCTTTCTTGACCTCCCTTGGTCACCTCTTGTTCTTTTCGATCCCGACGCTATTAAGGTTAGGGTATCTTTCATTTTCCTCATTCCTTTCATTTTTTGTCACCCCTTATTCTTTGTCCCCCCTCATGTTATGTGCCCCCTCATTTTAGCCCCCCTCCATTTGATGTATGATGTGAGATATGTTTTGGTGTGTTGTAGATCAGGAGGGTTTTCAGTGGGTAGGGTTGAATCATTCGACGAGTCCCACACGCGGGGAGTCATGTTGGGTCTCCCTAGTGCGTAACTGCATTTTCCCTACCTGTACAAGGTTTTCGGGCTCCAATGACCTTTGATATCGACTTGAGCCGTAAAGCCCCACAAAAAAAGGTAGGTACGTGTGAAACCGGTTATAAAGTGCCCACAGCATTGTGTGCCGCCTGGTTCACTTATCTCCAGTATGGGGGTGTCTCTCAGGTCTTCCGGGGTTTAGATCTGCGTGCAATTGGTGTACAGCTGTGGAAGGCGAACGGGTGGTGTAGTGGTTAACACCCCTGCGATCAATGCAGGAGTCTCGGGTTCCATTCCTGGCTCGTCGCCATTTTCATCTGACCGAAAGTTGTCATTTATTTTCCTGTTTGGTTGGAATGTATCTCGTAATTTAAGGGCCGTCTATATATTGCGTAGGGCAACTGTAACTACTTTTAACATACACTCCTCTAAATCGTAATACAAGAAATGTTGCTGATTCTTTTCGGAATATATGGGGACAAAGTTCGATTCACTGACTTTTTCTCTTTACATTGTGTCTCACAGCGGTTGAGTATATGTTTTATAGGTTTAAAAGCATACAATGACACACAACCTATAAAATTAAGCCTTACATAACACCAATACAACAGCCTATTACTCCATTATCAAATACCACACCCCCAAAGTTACGTATTTTATGAACACCTCTTAGGACCCTCATTTTTGTGTACAGTTACTATAAATTGTATTAAATACATTACGGATATTTAGTTATGGGTTTACATCGCAAAACCATCATGAAAAAATAATCAGCAAACGTGCAAAGGGAAAATAAAATTTATATCCAAAAAGCAGTTGACAACCATGTGAAAGGCAAACATTACTTTACTCTCCGGAAGTGTTCGAGGAACAGTTCAATAAAATTCTATTTAGGAGCCAAAATTATGATAAAACACGGGATTTTGTGCGTGTCAAAATGGGGTGAACCTATTTCCAAACGTTTACCGACAGTCAGCGTTATATAGAATTATATACACTCGCAATTAAACAAATTGTTTTCGTTGTATAAATTCATTATTAAACACATTTGTTACACTTCAGTAATACACTTTCATAGCTTCGTACATATGTACCCTTTAAGTATCGACACACGTTTCTGGGTCATAACAACGTCAATAAAAGCTGGCATTCTTGGAAAGGGCATGTATGCAAATGGCTGTCCGTTCGTAACCTGGTTCGTGTGAAGAGGCGTGAGCACGTTCCTTCTTTGCAGGGTCTTAAAGAACACTTCACAAAATGTAAGTCGATGCATCAAGAAAATAGCGTGGCATTCGAATGCTAGAATTTTATTGAGCGAGGTACAAGGTGGTGGATTTCTCTAAATACCTGACATGGGATCTCCAAATTCATTTACGCTCAAAGTAATTCATATTCTTCAGTTTTACGTGTGTTGTGTTATCTCGTGTGAAAGAAATTTTTATTTATTAACTTCCATCTTCTTTATACTTTATTCCGTCAAAAAATTCATTAAGAACCCGCTCATTCAATAAGGCAAAAACCTAATTCCATTTATTTTTCTCAAGCAAGAATAGAAGAACAAATTTACACTGTATTTTAGTAAATTGAAATAACCCGACAAAAAATTCATATCCACAAATATAAAATATGGTAATTATAAAATAATCACATATAATATACCACCTACTTATCATGTAAAATATACCTAGTTAAAAGGTAAAGATTAATTTTTGTTATTTTTTAGGAAATTGTTACTTTTAATCTGCACAAATTATCTAGTAACTCGTTTACAAAAATGCTAAAATAATTATACGTATAAACATTCATTTACAATATCCGCTTTTATGCAGTTCTTTCACTAGAAAGTTTAAAAAGTTTCTTTAGTCTAAAAGGTTACGTGGTTTCTTCCTCTTCAGGCGGCGATGATCTTCACTGTGTATCATCAAATTGACAATTTCAATGTTAAAATGTTATTGTGGGTGCTGCTGACGCTTCTGGGCAAATTTTTGTCTTTCGTCAACCAGTCTCCATATTGCAATCAAATAAGGGAACGCAATGATCTCCAAATGGTAAAATATAAGGATGGTTGTTAAGTTCCGTAATATAGAGACTGGAATATAAAGAAATAATTTGTTTGGCGAAGGCCTCAAATGGCGGAGAATGGAGGGGGGGGGCAGTAGATCCCTAGCGAGCATATCGAATTAATATAAATAATTTTGTACCAAGTATCTTTTGTACAAAATATGGTAGGCGAATTGCTTCATAGTCTGAAACATATTTCATAAAACATTAATTCTTATTTAATGCCAACTGTACAGCTGAAGATAAAACCCTACAGTAATGTGATACAGAGTAACGAGAAACTTAAAACAGAATTGTATCCTATCTCAAACTATTCACAGCCTTTCGCTGAAGTGGATTCAAATAGTCGAATTCCAGGATCCAGAGACCGTATCCCACCCATTCCAGGTCACAAAACAAACTAAATACTGCGGCGTCACTGCTATCGCTCGTGACACAGCCCAGCAGGTCAACAGCAACAAGCGACATCCAGCAAATTGACACGAACCCTTTGGCGTCACCACCACAACTAACCACCATCACCTATCTACCCACAACATAAATCCAACGCCTCTACCGATACTGTAACACCATTTCAGGTCGCTGATACAACAAACAATTTACATAACAAACATACCTGTCATATCTACTACAATAGAAAATTATGTGGTCCCACGCACGAACTCCCACATTCACCCTGATATCAGGAGATAACGGGGTTTGTGTGACTGTTTCCAACAAGTACCGGAGAGTCGGATAGGCCAAGAGCTTTGAAATTAGACACACGTGTTCTCCAGGGTAGGTCGGTGTGGACCCCCCACAGATCTTTTTCAATGCACTTGGCAAAATCACTGGATAATTAGAATGATAACCGTCATGCAGAAAAATATAACGGAATCGATTCCATGAAACTGAAGAGTCAGTTAATGGTTTCAAAAACAAAATTTATTCTCAATTATAACTGAGAAGTTTAAGGATACTAATAAACGTAACCTACTAAATCCATCACATTATCAAACTTCAAGAATAACATACATCAATGACAGTTAAAAAAGTATAGTTGTGCAAACACCATAAAATTCACGAGACAAAGTTGCGGATATTCAGCTACTGAGTACCTGGAGTGGTGGACCTAGACCGAAGTGAAGGAGGGTTAACCGGTCTGGGGAGCATTTCTGTTAGAAAATCATGGTTTTACAACACAAATTTTATAAATATTATCTTTTAAATAGAATATATCAACTCATCAAATAGATAATCAACAATAAATAATATTAAATAGTATCCAAATTTATTAATTGTTTCAAGTGGCAAAATACGCGTTTATCTGTTGAGACTTCAGGTCCAATTGGATGGGGGGGGGGGTATAGCCCCCTTTAGACTCCCCCTCCNCAGATCCGCCACTGAGTACCTGTATGACCCTACCCAGCTTCGCTCGAGTTTTTATTATTTTGTCCCGACCGTTTCACACAATTTCACGAAGCTTGATACATAGAATATTAGCAAACAATATATTTTCCAAGTACAAATTAAGTTAAATTATTTTCTGATATATCCCTTACCAGTCTACGTTCTCTTCACCCGGGGACTTTCTACAAATATTTCACACATAATCTACACAACGGATTGAAACGCGGCCGTTTCCTTCGGGTTGGAGAGCGAGGTTTCAATTTTGAATAAAAATTAAAAACTGAATTATTAGAAGAGTA
Organism: Laupala kohalensis; assembly: GCA_002313205.1. Lineage (NCBI taxonomy): Eukaryota > Metazoa > Arthropoda > Insecta > Orthoptera > Trigonidiidae > Laupala > Laupala kohalensis. The sequence continues at coordinate 1,936,642 of NNCF01126512.1, forward strand.
GATTAGTAAAATAGATAACTATCTCGCATACCGCAAATGCTCAGTCTTAGTAGTTCAACCACTGTTCGTCTCCATGCGAAACCATAATGCTGAAATGGCGAAATGTAATGCAGCGACGCCATACCGTAGCTCCGATAAATTACGAAGTACAAGGCGAAGTAGGTCGAACTGCGCAGCCAGGTGCGACGACGCTATGAGGCCAGTCCGTAATAGATAATTGCATCGAGTTACTACAATTCGCGCACGTATCACGAATTATTAGATATTAAACATGGATTACCCAATTGTATTTAACTTTACCAGACTGTAATAAAGGAAGGAGTTTTTCTTGTACGAGTCCAGATGGCAACAAACCGCTATGAATACCTGTAGTTAAGATGAAAGAAAATGACAAGAGTCATACTTCAATGACCTTTTAGGAATGATTTGACTTAATATTCAGTGAAGAGTTAAAATGTGAACATTAACAAAGCGATTTTACTCATGTCTCTACAAAAGTTTCTTCGCTAAAAAAGTTGTAAATTTGAGCACAATAAAATATATATGTTATTCCGAGTTACATCGATGATTTACACCTGGATAATGTTACTTCTCCAAAACAACAAAAATTTTAATCAATACGAAACGTGAGCAGTGGGAGTTCGAAAAAAATGTACGTTTCATCTCGGTTTATACGCAAGTTTAAATATACCAGAAAATAGTTCGTTTGTAGTCCTTTAAATATGCAAGGAACTTACACATTGATCAAAAATTTTAGTCTTCCTAAATTGACCGATGTTATTTATTATCATTTTATTCATTTCATCGAATGTAATTTATTTTCTCTTTGATTAATATTACAGAGATCAATCATTTTGCATCAAAGAAAGATTTTTTCAATGCATACGCTTTATTATTTAAAACAAGAAATGTCGCACAATTTCACTATACCGTATTTTAATCGATTTTTAAGAAAATTATAAGGTGGTGCAAGTGGTGTAGTTTTTCTCTGTTGAATTATTAGAGGTAGAGAGAGGGTGCTATATATATATNTTACGGATAAAGGCGGCAACTGGCAGATTCAATTACAATTATTGTTAAAAATTTCCGTATATACTTTATGTTTTATTTATTTGAATTTATAAAAAGTTAATAAAATTCAAATTAAAATGATACAATTACCGGGACAAGCAAAACGAAGACATATTCTGACTTGTGGTGTACACAAAACGTCATGTTTATATCTGAAACAACCTTGATTCATAAAATCGGAAGAACGATCGGTTTTCGAATGAACCGACTTCACACTCCGACCCAACCGTAGTCATTTTTTGTCGGATCGGGCATATTCCCCCATCCCGAAAACCAGTCTAATGCATTCTTAAATCCATTGAATCTCTCAATCAAGGTCGAAATAGGGCGATATACTGAAAGAGGCAAATGAAAAGAGGAGAAACTTTGTTTGCTTCAATTCTAAAAGTTAGTAATGTTTCTGATAAACATGGGAAATATTATTTCTCAAAATCTGCATGATTCTAACTTTGAGAGATACATTGTGGCATAATAAGCTTCAACGAACAAATTGTCAAACAGTTGTGGTACTTAATATTTGCGTTGTGTAATATAAATGCAAATATTCTTACAAACAATGGGCCATACAAACAAAAAATATCTTAAAACGAAATAATAGTGATTCAATGTTTAATCATAACTGTTCGCAGAAGAGATGGGGTTTACTTAATGTTTCCAGGAACCTCTCAGAGTAATAGCGACAAATACGCCGATTGAGTGCTTATGAGGGCTTTCGTCTCTTCAATGAAATGCCTCCGCGCGGCCATGGAAAGGTAATGTTTTGCTGAAACATTTGATACTTGTATGAAAGAGAACTCCTTTCAGTACATGAGATAAATGTTTGCAATAATTGGCAGGTGGACTCAGTCCCAACCCACCAGTCTACATCACTCAAAAGTCAAGGAGAGCGCACGATAAGTATGAATTTGAATTTGGATAGACGAGCAATGACGATACCATTTATCTGAATACGAACTACACAAATCTACATCAAAAAGGAGAGAAGTTGGAGACGAAATGTTGTGAAACGGGAAGGGATGAAAATACGAATGTAGATTAGCATGCATATTTTTCTTACGTGTACATACACGTGAAGAAGATATAACTTTCGGTCGGGTGGAAATGGCGACGAGCCGGGAATCGAACCCGGGACTTCTGCTTTGATCACTGGAGTGTTAACCACTACACTCCCCTTTCACCTTCCACAACAGTACCTTAACACGTTGGGGTTGTGTCTCATGACTTCCCGGGTTAGGTCTGGGTAGACATGGTGTATAGTTGTGGAAGGCGAACGGGTGGTGAAGATGTCCCAGGATTGATTCCCGGCTGGTCGTCCTTTTCATGTGAACGAAACTTATCACAAGCATCAACATCCATACCGTAGTCGTGTAAACGAGTGGTTCGGAACTAACCCTTCTCTTCGAATTATATTGTCTGAGAAAGAGAGTTTTACCGACATTTTCCGAGCACATAAAAAGTAAAGTGATCGTCCGTTGGATAATCGTCAATCAACCTCTCACTAACTTACCCGTGGAGTATCGTCTAGGATACTCGCCTTCTACCTCTGGTCATGCTTATTCAATCCCTGTCTGATCCAAGTAGGATTCGTGGAGAGGGAAGAAGCGGGATTCGAGGAAGATTTTCTCTGGCTACTGCCGTACCGCCTTTCATATCACCACTACATTCACTCGTCATCATTCGCCTGGGGGAAAAACAATAGATCAACTGGTCGCAGTGCGTTACAATTCCGTCCCCAAAATAACTATAACCTCTCATTACATCGAGAGGTCAAAGTAATCAAAAGGTAGTTGAATACACAACAGCGACTTGCTCTTTGCCATTGTAAAACAATTCTTCTCAGCCACTCCAGGACATAATCCGGAGCTCCAACAGCGGAGATCTAGTGGTAGCGTTTTCGCTTCCACGATCTCGCAGAGCGGTAAAGCGTGGGTTTCAAACCCTTCCTGGACGAACTAGGTGGATGTTCAGCTGGGGTTTCCCTTACCTACTTCAGACAAATGTCGGTTCGGTACCTTAAGTTCCCCGACAAACCAACATCTCTCATTCCCAAATCCCTTTCCCAAGTCCAACGGTTAGGTGGAAGAGCAGGTCTCATGGCCTCAACCTCTCCAAAAAGTATTAAATAAATAAATAAAATAGTCAGGAATTTTCTAGTTTTCAATTCTTGCCTTACCGTTCTTTGTAGAGCTATTTGCGTCGAAATTTTTTTTTCTGCACGACATCCATATGGCATAAAAACGTATTTAATAAATATTTAATTAATCAATTTCATTGTTATGGGCTCGAATGACCTGGATGATGACGAACCCTAAAGTCCCAATGAAGAAAATCATTAATTGAATTAAGATTAGATAAGACCTATATACTTTACTTAACAACATTCCACAAGACAACTACAACATACGCAGAAGAAGGGGTGATTACTTCAGGTTCACTTTCCATAACCTCTAACCACTAACACGAATATTCATGTGACTAGGTACTCGGCAAATTGCTTATATCCGAATATGTGCGCTCGCAAATTGGCGAATACTCCGCAAATATCACAAGCAAGTTGCTATTGCTCGCGATTCGCCGAATGACGAATGTGTGGAGCCGCCTTTAAGTGAAGTAATAGTTCTCACAAATTACTTGCAATTATTTATTCGATAAAACTTGAAAAAACAAAAAAATTGATAAATAAGAAACATTGACAATTCTTCTAAGATATTTAAGAGCAAAATCAACAAACAAAATATGGGACTGTAACGCCAGAACCAAAACATTTTAGAGGTTTGTGAATTGTTAATTTTACGCCTTTCTCTGAAGTGCCATTGAGGAACTAAGCCGGGGGTAGCTGACGAGGGGAGGTGACCCACCCTAAGCCTCTTCATATATTGAGGTACTGTTTGAACGTACCCCTTTCACTTCCTAAGGAAGGTACGATTGTTCTCGAAGAATGTCGGCGAATGCGTGTGACCAGCGCACGATTCCCTTTGTATTACACTATTTCTGTGGAAGAGGATTTGAGCAAGGCGAGGTCCACTATGGAATGTCGGTGGACCCCAGGAAAGAAGAATGTTAAGACGTTGTGAATGAAGTACCTTCACCAACTGCAGAGACAATGACGGACTCAAGTGAAAGGTGCGTTCAACACCTGGCGTGGATCGGCAGCGGTGCCCTCGTGAGGAGATCATTGCGTTCACAGGAAAGCTGAGGGGTGAACAAGAGGATTGGAATGCACGATGTGGCAGCGCAGGCGTGGTTACTTGCTGGTCACGTGACTTCCTCTTCTGTATATATTGGAAGGATTGAGGATCCTCGAGGACTTTTTACATGTGAGATGAGTCTTGGCCAGCATCAGTCGCAGAGACTCGATGAGGCTGCTGCAGTAGTCTAGATAAACTTATTACTAGTTAGGAGTGACGTAACTTGTAACAGTTCGTTATTCGAGAAAGCAACTTGTAATTTTGGAGGTTCAGATAGAGGTTTTTTACAAATTAGTTGTCTTCAACTAAATTTATCTATGTGTAATTAATGCTTTCTGATAACATTACTTGTGTAATAACAGATTTATATATGTATTAATGATTTTAAGAGTTTGTCTACGTTTGTAAATACTCAGATTTATATTTAATTTGTATTAAATCATTAATTATTGTTATTACACGTGTGTTTAATTGTCCGGGAAACTGGGCTGGTGGCAGCGATAAAAACTACCATAGGAATTGTGGTATTTATGTGACCCGCTTCTACCAAAATACCCACACTGCATCTGGGCTTGTGGTGTGATGTTACAGGAACAAAAAACAAATGTTTTACTTTTACAAATGCGGTACAAAATAAATAAAAGTATTGAATTTAAAAAGTTTTGTCATCAAAAGCTATCTTAAAAACGTTATAGCACAACATTCTCTTCCATGTAATATACTTGAATTAAGTTTTGTTAAACTTCATAAAATGTTATTTGGGCAGTGTATTTTCTTAAAGTAGTCAAGTGACGTATCATTAAAAAATTCAAGAAACGAGATAAAAATTAGTACAATAATGTTGGTATGAAAATTGCAAGCAGATACGCACAATGTTATTTTTGATGCTATATAAATACTTTCTCTGAAACAATTGCTCTCAATGTTCTCAAAGCAAAAAAAATATTTTCTAGTCACATTTTTCTTATATGGCTGTCGTGTAAAAAATATTTGAGAATCAGATATCCAAGTATTGTTTTATCACTTCGCTGAGTATGCATAGTTCTAAAGTCTTTTGTAAATTATAAAGGATTGCGGTAGTCCGAGTTTATGATGAGCGAAAACTGTTGATTAAAGGGAATTGCTACGTTTATCTCAATTCCTTCACCTTATCTTAGGCATGCAGCATAGCAATTTTCTCGCCCCGTGATAATAGACCCAGTGCACGCAAACCTTCTCCAAGTATTTCACGAGTTTCATCGCCAACACTACGCCTGCCATTGGGCGCTACGCACACAAGCTGATTCCTCAACAACCACTGACGGACGCTGCACACATGGAAATTAGGACGAAAATTGGGTTGCGAATATGGTACGCGTTCGATATGGATGTCAATCTGAGTATTTCCATGAGACCTTCTATTTAGCGTTCGTCTATTGGGAATACATCAGAATGATAAATCAAATCAAGGCAGCACGCCGCTCCAAAATCCAATCCCTATTCAATTTACAAGGGAACTCTGACATTGAAAAACTGCAAACATTCCAACTGCGCGCACAAATGAGTGTCATGCATCATCACACGTTACAGCAGAACGTATGGAACTTTCGAGATCCAAACATATTGCAATATACCAGAAATAGGAATATATATATATATATATATATATATATATATATATATATATATATATATATATATATATATATATATNCTCACTAACATAGACAAGTGAGAACCTTAACACATTTCATAAACTTTTTTACTATTATTCAGTGGCCAAAGGATTACTAGAAGGACAGATAATTCACCGACAGAGAATGGTGTTAAACATCTATAATTTGTATAGTCAGATGCAATAATAAATGCCAATGTATGTTATAGCTTTTAAAACACTTGCTTACGGATATTTAAGCAATATGTATTTCGATTAACGTGATGAGAAAAGAATTATCTCCGAAATAAAATTCATATCCAAATCTTGTAAGTAGATGATTTTTTTAGAAACTCTACTCGAATACCTATATTAATTATTTTTAACATTTTTGCAGCGTGCACCAGACATTTTCAGTACATTTTTAAATTTGTGTTCACCTTTTTTGTCTTGTCCCCCGTTACCAACTACGTCCTGGTCATACAGAAAACCAGGTCATGTCTGATGAAGAATATCGAGGGAGTTAAAAGTGAATATTACTCTGAATAAATTTTCGCGTCGAAAATTAGATTGTCAATATTGATTATTGTAATTCATAAAACTAACATTGAAATTATAATAAATATGAACAAATAAAATAATTAGAATTGTCCATGATTTAATTAACATAAGCTGCAGGAACCACAAAAAATGTTGAATCAATGGTAACTTTTTCTTTCTTTTATTCATTGAGCAAATTTTGTAATATTAAATTCTAGTCGTAGCATATTGAAGTGTAGTAACGAAATCATATGACCTGGAATTTGGGGAAATATTTAACTCATCTCACAAAACATGACATTCTTTGTCGTTTAGAGAACATCACATGATGGAAACACGTGGATCCCAGTTTTCATTAAAAGATGAGAAATATTTCTAGATGTTCACCACCGTAGTAGAACATGGTCCTGATAGTGTCATCTTCGTCAGAATTAGATATACGGGGATTCTCTATCTCAAAGTCTTGAGTAGCACCGTAACAGACGAGGTTAGACGGGCCCTAGGAGATCCAGTGTCCCTAGTCAATTATGCTTGTCTCAGTTCTGCTAACTCGGAGTATCCCATGGCAACAGTGTCTAAGATATTGACCGTCTTAATTAAACTCTTAATTAAAACGTAAGGCGCTTACTGCGCAAATCCGTTCTTGCCGTCGTCACATCGTGAGACAAAACAGGCAACTGGATGACCTCACCACCTTACACAAATACCTCCTCAATCCTTTAATACGGTAGTTGCTAATAAGAACAAAGTACGGTTTACACCCAGTAGAGAAGTATTGAAATTATTTACCGGTCATGGGAATTTATCATCAATTTGACGAAGATTAACAGAGGAGAAGGCAAGAAATTCTTCTGCGGGAAGGGAGACGAATAACGTAACTATGCTGTGGAAATGGATGAAGAGAGGCGGAAGTACAAAGTGAAGATGATTCTGGATGGAGCCAGAGATATTTTTAACAATACAGATAATATATATCAATATAATATCAGAGTATTCAGGTAAAAAATGCACTATTCGAGAGGTAAAAGATGGGAAATAGATACGCAGCTAGATGCCATCCACCTCCTTGTGGCGGAGACGGGCTAGTCATCCTTATAGCGGTGTAATCTATGAACTACAATCAAATACATGTTTTTCTGTATAATGACATTGTTAGAAACATGGAAAATAAACAAAACTAAAGTTGTTGCACAGTACGGTTCCTTTAATGTATATTTACGCAGAATAAAGAAAGAGGAAGATGATACTCACATATTATACGAGACTTATTCGCAAAAATTGCAATATACTTGCAATTGGAAACGAGACCGTCTACAATAAGTGATGGAAGTATTTGTTATTCTATGATGGGTATACATATCGAACTTGATAAAAGAAGGACACCACAACATTAAGAGCTATCCAACATTTCAATGCAACCTAAAAAGTATGTTTCTTTTAGAGAATATGCAGGGAAAATGGGTGAAATGCAGAATATTTTAATAGATTTGAGATAATAAAAAAATTGATGGAATTCATGATTTGTCCCGGAAGTGCGGACGTATATGAAAGCGTGACAAAGTGGTTCAGTCCCATATATGACTTTAACTGTTATCGACAGTTTCTATTAAAAGCTACCTCCTGCACCAGTGCTTCTACACTGTAAAAGAATTTATTGATTTTAATAAAAGTTAAATTCGTCTTGTACTTTATCACGCCATTGCTGTAGCACTTTTTAAATAACTTATAACTATTTCAAACACTATTTTCTTGCATGGTTGTGTTGCCGTATGGCTCATATTAATTTAGTTTTATG